>JACJUM010000202.1:6066527-6179348 GCA_020976665.1 Heortia vitessoides
TGCTGTAAGTCAAAGAAGAACTTGTTTGCTGTAAGTCAAAGAAGAACTTGTTTGCTGTAAGTCAAAGAAGAACTTGTTTGCTTTAAATTGATAAATTTTAGCAATGCGCCGATTTTCATCAACTTATTTTTTTATTTGACAGCGAAATTGCGCCGAATTATATTCGTATATGAATTCCTACAATAACTATTAATGATATGAATTCTCAAAAAACCATAAGACAACCGCAGTAGCGTACTAAATAATCGCCATTAATGAACTGATATTATAAATTTGGTCACTAGTAGAATACTGCACTATACACAAAATAATTATATAGCAAACATCAGAGGCACTTGAGGTATGCTATATAATTTGCTCTTGTGTACAGTAGCTCTTGGTAACTCACCGAATCCACACGAATTAAACTGCTAGAGACAACTAGTCTTCTGAAAATATAATAAAGAAATATATACAATAAAAAATTATGAACATATAACTATAAAAATCGTTGATATTTTTTTACAAGTTACATTTTTTCTATTAGTAATCCACTTTAATTTAACATTAAAAAAAAAGAATTATTAAAAATCGTAATCCGTATTAAAACCGGCGAGCCTTCCAAAACTTTGATTAAAAAATTATAATAACGCATATAAAGGCCATTAAGAATTAGCTATATTTAAACACGTAAATTTTAAACAATGAACCATTTTCTAAATGCGCAAACAACGCTCGTACCAATTACAGTATACTGCCGAAAACTGGAGTGTATCTCTAAAATTTCATCAAACAAATAGCCTCTTGAAATAAAGGGTTCCCACTGTCAACCTTTCCAGGTCGACAATAAGCTAGTATGGCAACCGCGAGACAACCGGTTTCTTTTGAGGCGCGAACACTGAGTTCGTAAATAGAATTTGCAAGTAATTCTGCTCCCCGCCCTGCGACCTGTCTCGCCCGCACTGGCTTGCTCTCTTGTCTCCGCGTGTCGCCTCCATTACAAATTGTGTTGGAATAAAAATATGCTCGGAATTGTATAGGGTTCTTACAACACTTGCCCATTGTGTAAATTATATTACGCAATTTTTTTTTGCTTTTCCTGTTCCTTGAAACAATATTTATTGTTAGTAGATTTTTAAAAGGAGATCAACAAGCATATACTGGTGCTGCCATCAACCCTTTCAAAAATCACCAAAACTGACCTCACTTTCTATCATACTACACTACATTTTTCTCTGTAGATGTTTTCACCGTTGAGCTTTAATAAAATCATATATTAGAAAACCTTAATGTAAGATTTTTAAGTAAGGCATGTATAAATCTACTCCAAACTGTTCTTTATAGTTTTTCATATTATTATATCACAAATTACACTCTGTTCTCAAAAAATATTCACATATGAAATTACTTAAGTATGATGTGTAATAAAATAAAAAGAAACAGGTTGAATAGTATTCTTAGACAAGCGTATTATTTTTTATAGATATAAGGTGAGAACAAACATATTTATAAAAGTAAGTACTTACATCAGCGCGTTACAACAGCTCTATGATATTCCCCCTTCTTGGGAAGAAGTGGGCGTGTAATAGGAAATGTTCCGCATATTGACTCTGGTGACATCTCGCAATCTCTAAACAATGACATGCTGCCAGCGATGCAACCAGGATTAATCCTGAAACAATATATATAGACATGTTAATTTTATATTAGAATTCATTTACGAATCTATCAACCTACTAGGTGGAAAGTACAACATTAATAGGTTAATTAAAACCTAGGACTTCTTAAAATCTACTAATAAAATACAATATACCTCTAATTACAAATAGAAACTCAAAAGTTATCACCAGTGTATTATTCTATCTTTAAAGTATGAATTTACAACGTTTTCTTAATTTTTTTTCCGTTTTTACAACAATTAATCTGTTCCTATTGCTAAATGATACATATAAAAAAGCCTTCCTGAATAAATGGACTAAGCCACCGATAAAGTACTTTTAATTCGAACCAGTAGTTCCTAAGATTAACGCGTTCTACCATACAAACTAGCTTTTCAGCTTTATAATGCTATTATTGATCTCTTAGATACTTAAAAATTATAGGATTTATAATAAAAATTAAAATTAACATATAGTTTTTATAAAACTACTTTTCAGCAAATAATTGTTTAAATAATCCAAACTTATTGTATAATATTCTCTTACCAAACCTAGTCACCTTCACAAAATACTACTTCGAATTTGAACTCTGTTATTTTTTCACGTGAGTGAAGCCAGTCAATAAATTTAATCGGTAAAAATATATGTATTGAATTAAGTTATTTTTAATAAAATTATTCTTTAGTAAAAGGAAATTACACTCACTCTGACCAATAAATACCATATTAACTTTAAAAGATCAGAATTATAAACTTCAATATATTAAATTATAATAAATTATACATCTCATACATTGACCTGACTCCGAGGTAAGTCACTAAAAGCAGTGTTACGGACGCCAGAAAACAGATAAATCAAATATATACTACTTAAATACATATATTTAACACCTAGACATACAACAAACAAGCAAACAAACTAGATGTTCCCTCCTATTTTGTCCCCTTTTTTACCCCTGTAGGTAATGATTTAAGAACAAAATTGTTTACATGACTTTCATTTTAGATCCTTTACACTGATTTTCTAATAAATTTAAAAATGGCAAAGTTTCCTACAAACTATGCACCCTTGTTTACCTCCTTAGAGAGAGAGAAGTTGAGTGAGCTTTTTCTTGCTTGGTTCCCTACGTTATTAAACGATCTGCTATGTAAATTTTCAAGTTCCCAACCTTTGCAATTTAAGTGTGATATGTCAGTCAGACAGTCAGCTTATTCCTTTATTATATAGATAGATTATTTTTATAAGCGACAATTTGATTTACGCCCCGTGTTTTGTATTGTGTTGTTTGTATGTATGTTGTGTTTTGCCACCGTCTATTTCGTGGTAAGTTTGTAAAATCATGTTTGATAAAATAAAAGCATTTTGAAGTAGTAATTTTAAACAGTTATCTGTTTTAAACACAGAATAAAAATTAACCAACTAAACTCTATCGAGCATTCCTCATCAAAACTCCAAGGAAGTCTAAATTAGAGCAGCAAGAGTTTAAGCAACGCACACTTTCGAACTGCCGATGTAAAATAATAAGTATTAACACCGAGCTCTTTGAAACATCAACAGAACTCGATGAAACCGTCAAAGTGAAAGGTTAATTCAAAAATCTCTACCGTAACCAAGCAAAGTTAAAATTAGAAAAGCGACTTGATGATGAAGGAATGCCTCGGGCGAAACCTAAACTTCGGGCCCTTTGATACGCTGATCTATGAAGGGGCATTATTGGAAAGTATTTATGTGAACCCTTATCATATCTTAGTAACTACTAGATGAGGAGTGGCAGGTCCGTTGGGAAAAACGAACTTAGAAGCTTTCACGGTCGTTTCATAATTAGCTACATTACTTTGATTTATGCAGGACAAATTTATTGACAGGCAAGTTCGATGGCGCATTTGGTAGTACTATCTTATGCGCCAAGGGTCATGGGTTTGCTACCCACTGAGAGCAAACATTTAAATGGTTAATATTCTGTAACACTGCATTAAGAGACTTATTTTGGAATCAGGTCAGTGTATGAGATGTTGTGTGAATTATTATTATTCAGGTTTCAATTATTTTTTTTACAGTTACGCCTATTGTAATATCAGCCATTGGGAGTACACTGCTGGATATAGGTCTCCCCAAGGAAGGGGGAATCTTGCCGCCATAATTGCCGCGCTGAGAAAGCATGTTTGCAATCAATCGCGGAGCGCAGCTTTTGCGACGGAGATGCTGCTGCCCATCCCCGCCATGTACATTTAAGCTACACTGTTTTGAACGGATATACCGCCATCTGTCGGCTTAGTCGCCTCTTATGACACCTGTTATGGTATGGGGTATATGGCTACTATTTTACTGTGCCGGTATCTCAATGCTTATTGCGACTATAGCATATATATATTTTTATAACGACGCCATTATTTTTCTCGAAAGCACTTGACGCTGCTTAATTAATTTCCTGCTAATTTCATGACTCATTAAACATTCCGTCGTACTTATATTGTCTTTGACTCATATTCATTACATCGTGTCTGATGATCACGAAAAAGATCCTAGACGTAGCGTATAAAAAGTGACAATAACTTCATACTAAAAAGTTGTTCCTCAACAAAGATGCAACATTTTATTTCAACCGGCAAAGCGCTCAGACATCTCGTAGCGGTGTCACCGCGTCGTCGTAACATTAACGCACGCTGAATACATTAGAAAGCTGCTTATCGCTGTATTGTTTACCTGAAACAAGGGCTGTCCATGGCGGTTTTTATTATATTCTTAGTGCTGTAGCTTGACTTCAATTCATGATCACTAACAGTTAAATGTAATTTTGTTTGATTCTGAAAACACAAGTCATTGTCGTGACACCCCTATTTCAGCATATATTTATAGCCTAAGAGATGTTAATGCGTTGATGAATTTTGAGATCAATTTAAATAAGGGAAATGCCAAACCTTCCCGTTTAGAATCACATCGAGGCCCTTATCTAATTAAAACCGTAATTTACAAGAAATTTGTCTGTATGTTGTAAAGCGTTGAAACTTAGGACTGTTTGAGTAAATACTAAAAAACAAAATAATAATTGCTCTTCGCGTATCGAGAATAAATACCTAATTTCATTCGTTACCCAACCAAAACTGCTAAATCGAATCTCATAAAATACTATACTGGTTTCAAAAAGCGTATATAAAACAAATAAATATTATATTGAGTATAAACAAAAAAAACCATGCGTCTTGACATCCTTAACCCTAACTCACCCTATTCTCTAATACATATTCTATTCTACATTTAAACTGCTTGCGAAAAGGATTTTCTAGGGTAAAAGTTTAAATAAGTTTAGGGGAAGTTTCTCAGACCCCTTTTACGAGTGCAAAAGGGCAAAGAAGGCAAATGTTTATTCAAAGATTTTATAGATTGTGTTGAGTGAGAGGGAGAGACAAAGTTGAAAGCAATAATACAAGTGTGTATTGTGCGTCTTTACTCAATACCACTAGAATAATCAATTCTCGTGAAACTTCATTTATATTCGTTTCAATTATTTCGACCTTGTTCCTTTGAATAGATGTAATTATGCGAAAACCACGAATGTCTAATCAAGAAATCCTGAAATGCTAAGGTATCTGATAGTTATATTGTAGTTACTGTTTTTAAATACAAATAACGAAGATTTTGTAAAATAAGAAGTTGAAAATCACGAGGGTCGAACAAAGGTCGTGTGAGGAAGATTTGATTTATTATTTGAAATAAAATGTTTTCTTACACTAAAGTAGGTATAATAAACTAGCGGTCCGCACCGACACTATCCGGGTAAATATTTTTAAATTTTATTCCATTGCTTCTTTTACCCGTGGTAAAAGTTAAATAAGCTATTAAACAAACTATTTTTATTTATTCACACAAATTACTAAAAATAATATTATTTATATAAGTATATAGTTAGGAATTGTAAATCAGATAGACTATGTACGATGACGCTTTGACTCTTGACGTTTAAATCAAAATGGAAAGAACTAAAAAAAACATGAGTTTATACAATATGAGAAAGAAACACATCTTTATCTTCACAACTTGCTTGCATTTAGATATCAAAATTGGAGCCTGAGTTACTTAAAAATATTCTTTACTGTCCTAAATTACGTCACAGGCATAATTCACCTTAAATTGTTTTCCAGATAACAAACAAGACTGTAATCTGTCTACAGTCAAACTTTCGCGACACAAATTACATCGGGTATAATTTCATCTCAGACAACTTCTCTAATTTTATTTTTCCTTTGAATTAATTTAAAAATTCCACCCGGGACCCGAGCAGTTATCGAACTTGCGAACGTCGGGAACTTTCGGCACTAGCAATATTAGCGAACTCATTCGTAGAAATTTTGACATTTGAATGAGACTGCGGATGTTAATTTTCTTAGCCTCGCCGCACACGGGACACACGCGAAAACACAAAACGCTGACGATAGCGACAGCTACTTGTGATATCAACTTCAAATATTTTTACTTAAATCAACCTCCCACCCACTATTGTGACGTCGTCATGATTAAGCACCGGTTGTGCCCGACGACAAAGTTAGCCGACAGTTCATGGACTAGCTACTTCTCGTTTTACCCGTGGTTAACCTAATGTTTTCTTTGTATTACCAAGTCGACAAACAAGCGTACAGTCCGCGTGATAGTAAACGTCACCGCACCCTATTGATAGTCATGTCATCAAAAGGATATCACTAACGCGTTCCAACCTTGTGACTTGAAGATATTATTCTACATTACCCAGTAATTTCATTAGCTCTTTCACCCTTTAAACCAGAACACAGCAATTTGAACACCGGTATTTAGCGATATGAATGTGTAAGTGAGTGTTAGGTTAAATTAGAAGGCGATCTTTGTATGAGGTCTTACAATAAAACGCGTGGTTTATTCAACTTTTTGATTTTTTTGTTCGACATGTTTACTCTCACACTCATTTCTTTCTAACACAGCAGATCACATTATGTCTGAATGAGATAGGCAGCGTAATTACCAGGAATATATGCTTGTTTGTTGGAAAAAAAACAAAGCTCCAATCGACCAATTACCAATAATGGTCGGTTGCTTCTATAGCGTGTGATAACAGCAGAGTGAAGCGATCCGCAGCTGCGACAAGCGCCTTGTGTGCGGTGAGTCTTAAAGCAACTTTTTAATAAGGTGGATCCTCGGATTCTCAAAAGTGTATTACAACTTTGACACTAAGTAATTTAATTATACGTGTAATCTTTTTGATGGGGAATTAATTAAACTTTGATATCCAATTAAAAGTGACAGAATTCATCTATAAATAAAATTTTATTAATAAAAATAAAGTTACACAAAGACTGAGGGGAAATTAAAACTAGTCAATATCCTATACACATGTAAAAGCAATAAAAATTAGAATTGTAAAAACTACTAAGAAAGAATTTCTTTGTATACTTATATGAAAGTGTTTTGAAATGACGCAACTTATGGTTCAGTTTTTGGAGCATTTAATTAGGACACTAAAAAGTTTGTAAAATTTTATTATCGGTTCATTGAAGCCTCTTCGTTCAAAAAGTTACTAGTTTACCAATGAAAATAATATAATTGCTTGCTAATTATATTTGTTGGAACCTCGAACAAAAAATGTGAAATGTTAAATAAACCGATTAAAACCAAATGAATATAATTAATCAATCTTAGTTATAAAAACAACTTAGTTACAAAAAAATACAATTAAATATTTTAATTGAATTTCGTCATGGCATTCACATTTCCATGTAGACGATTCGAGTCGGAGACATTGAATACAAGTGGCACCGTGTCCGGGACACAAACATAATTTACTTATCTCACACGAGACCAGAAAGTTTCGCTCAAACAAATAATATAGGTTTCCATCGGCGGGGCACCTGGGCGGCGCGATCGGTGTGTCCCGAGGGAAATAAAAACTTTGTCGCACGTCTCTTGTCCTAAAGCCTTCTTAGTCTCCGCGGCCCGAGACACGTTTACCGATTCCTACCGACGCACACTTTATAGCTTTGATTCCGAACGACGTTGCGTTTACGATATCGATGCGAGCAACGCAACAAAGTACTCGGTGTCACTGAAAATATATCGCCCGGTTTATATATGCGGAGCTAAGGAAATCTTTATGGTGACACAAAACTCCAGACTATGAGGAGTTGTCATCTGCCTGTCTGTATGCTCGCCGCTATAAAGGTCATACGAGTTGTCTTATCAAGTGAAGCCCTCCTGATGTCAGGTCAGGTCTTAGTCGATTGTAAATTTGAGCTTTTACTTTATCCGCTTGTACTTCTGTTCACATCACATGTTTCACGAGCTTTTGTTTTCGAAAGATCAAAGAAGGCATATGCGGCATTTTCATCAAAAGTATTTCGGGCAGACAGCAGAAATATTGTTTTCCAAGAGTTTATATTAATTATCATTATATCAACCAATGAAAGTCCACTGTTGGACATAGGCTTCGCAAAGATAAAGGGATCTTTAACCATAATTGCCGCGTGGGGCAGGCGTAGTGGGAATCTCTGGGTGCAATTTCGCAATGAAGATGTTGCAGCCCATCCCCACCCTGTAGTTATCAAACTGCGCTATTTTATATATATACCGCCATCTGTCGGTTCCGGTACCTTAGTCGCTTAAGACACCTGTTACAGAGGGAGGTACTATTTTACTCCGCCAACATCCCACGGCACATAATTAGTATAATTACAAAAAAAGACAATTTATTATATTTATTTACTTATACTAAAATAAAAATGGGAGACTTGTATTTTATATTTATCCAATGAAAAACTTCCTTTCGTTAACTTAAAAATAAATTGTTCCAATTGCATATAGGTAACCATAATAAAAAAATAAAACGATAAAGAAATACAAACGACCGTATATATTACCTATATTAAACACTGATGAACGCTCGTTTAGCAATTCCACATGTATTTTAGAAATTGAAGAAAATAATTCATACATAAAATATGCTCGGAGAAGAGAATTACGTCCGCATAAAGATGGCTGGATGTTTTACGAGTGCGCTATGGAATACGTTACATTTAATAATGTGAAGGCGAATTACCTACGCCAATGTGCATAATTTGGTCTCATCGGTTGGCATTTTTTTCACGTTTCACACTCAATTTTGGCCGTTATAGCGCATGCAAAGATCGGAATGCAAAGTACAAAAGTTGGGATCACATTGTTCACGCACTCATTACGAAGTCGAATCGAGTTGTTATCTAGACGAATGTTTCGTGAAATGTGCCAGGGTGGCTGATGAATCTAATTTTTGTGACGGTGCGCGTTCCTTATGAAAATTATGCCCCATTCGAACGCTCGGCAAAGTTGTGGAGTTGAAATAAACTGTGGCGCCGTGACTCGCACGCTGATCGACTTCGCAAGCTTGGACGCCGCGCTGTTCTTGTATCCCAATAAAGTATGTTATTTATTATATACACATTTGGAGTTACGTATCACACTGGAAGATGCAACTTCACTCAAGGTTGTACTTATTTTGTGGATACATATTTAAAATTTACTGTTAGTCTTGTTTTAAGTGAATTTTTAGGTAAATAGTAAAACTTAAAATTTTAAAGGGAGACATTTTTAAAGCAAACTTTCTAATAACTCCAATGTAAATGATAATATATTTTTTATATATAACAAAAATATTCATTTTAACGTGAAAACGTATTTATTATATTTTATCTATAAGTATAAACGGGACATGGATCAAAATAATTTAAATATAATTCTCGTGCCTGGCTTCTTGTTGAAAAAATTTTATAGGTAGTTGATTTAAGTTAGTAGGTATTTTATATAAAAGTAAAAAAGTTCAATATATTTATTTATTTCTTAAATTCAGCAATACCCATGAACATTATATTTTAATTATTTTGGCAATAGTTAAGGTAATACAAACTATAAAATTAATAAAATAAAAAAAATAGTTATAAACTTCATAATAAAGGAGTAAATAACATATAACATACATTCTAATGCCATTATTCAAAATCCATTCCTAGATTTATGTTTATTTTACCAGAAAATGTGAGACACGAATCACTACATCCTGTCCTTTTTAATCCATGTCGCAGCAGATACTTCACAATTGGGTATTCCTGTGCACCCTTCTGAGATGAGCTGCTGATGAGAAAATCATATGAAGACTCTACCCACCTAGTAGTCAATATAATTAAAGTCAATAAAAATTCAGAAATGTGCCTTAATATTTCAATATCTTGTTCAGTCTAATGTGCCCAAAGAATAAAAATTAAAAATGTAAAACAGGAGAAATAGGAGATATCGTCTTTTTCAGAGATATATCATTTTATTTTATGGGAGGGCCCGATGGCGCAGATGATAATAATCTTATTTTGTGTACTAAAGGTCGTGGGTTCGATCCCTACCCAGGACAAACATTTAAATGATGAACATTTATGTTTGCTCTTTGTCTAGCTCTTTAATAGGTTTTCATTAGTGTAAGTATTAACTTTGTGATTTTTCTGTTGTCTGATGTACGTAACAAGTGTTTAAGCGACTTATCTTGGAGTAAGTGTAATGATGTGTGAATTTATTAATTTTATCATGTATACGAGTATTAACTATGTTACACTTACATTTGTCGGGTCGATTTAATATTGTTTATATTTAGTAAATCATCATCGCGTCAGTTTTTTTTTGTAGTGCTAGAGATATCTCTTCCCAAAAGGTGAAAGTTGTCAAATAGAACCATCGGCATGTGGCATGCATTCAGAGTGATCCAACGGTTCTATCTCCTTCAATTCTGCACTTTGTTTTGTTGCTTTAGTTAATAATAAATAAACTCTTGAAAAAACCCGCATATCTAGCTAGTAGCTTTCCAAGACACATTATGAAATTATTTAATACACTGCTGTCCAATGCAAGCAACCGGCGTACTCGATTGCAATTGAGGTGGAAAATACGATAAAAACAGGTGGCCGGCGCGAGGGAGCAACGATAACAGCTGCTTCCAGGCAACTGTATTATAATTGTACTTTAAAATTCAAAAGCAAAATACTCTTTGTTGTTCATCGGCCAAAGTGTATGTCTGCTATATCATTATCATAGATTAATATAATAAGTCAAAAGTAACACCGGGGAATATTAAACAATTTTCCTATCCGGTGTTGTTTTTTTATGTCTATGTAGCATCATCTCAGCTATAGAAAGTCCACTGTTGGACACAGGCCTCCCTAATATAGGAAGAATGTTGCCCATTATTTCTTCACTCTTCAAGAAAAGTTTTTTTCCCATAATTGCCGCGCTGGGCTAGCATTTTGGAAATCTCAGAACGCAGCTTTCGTGACAACGATGCTGCTGCCCATCTCCACCCAGTAGTATTTCAGTTGCGCTGTTTCGAATGGTTATACCGAATGCTTATCTGTCAGTCCCGGTACCTCAGTCGCCTCTTACGTCACCTGGTACAGAGGGAGGTACAATGTATTGGATAAGCTTATCATTAATCATACATAAATATTGATTATATATTTTGGAAGTCGTCTAAAAGGTTACAAGAGTAATAATAGTAATTATATGGAGTAGACTTAAAACAAAGGTCGCCCGCCTGCATTGGTATCTTACTCTCAATTTCTACAGAATAGCAGTGTTCGTATTGCTGTGTTCTGGTTTAAGACAGACGGCGATACCGCCGTGGATATACATCGATCCGAAACAATACAGTTCAAATGCTCAGGGCGGGGATGGGCAGCAGCATGTCACGAAAGCTACGTTCTGCGATTGCCAAAACGGTTGCCCAGAGCGCCAAATATGGGCAAAAAACCGTTCTTGAAGGGGCCTATGTCCAACAGTGGACTTTCAATAGCTGGTGTTATGAAACACCATTCAACTTACTGCTATTAAACTGGCTTGATTTATAACGGTTCTACTAATTTTATGCTATCAGTCTGTCTACGAGTATAATAATCAAATTAAATTAATAGACATTTTGTTCAACGAGACCTAACATTAAGGGGATCCAGATTCCGAAGTATATTTATACAAATAAGTACGCATACAATGTTATATATAAGATCTCCGCAAGTTTTTGGCAATAATGTTATCAATCAACTCATGCCAAGTATAAGATAAAACAAACCGTAAAAAAATGGAATAAAACTGATACTTTAATGATGCATTGATTCGAATACTAAACAAAACATATCCCACACATGCACTGTATAGAACGAATGCAGGTACGACGCCGCATCGACCGCGCTAACGTGGGAACAGTACATTTATTACGTCGAGTCACGGTGCTCATTTGGGTATTAGAGATAAAATTAAAATTTACGCTTTGCCCAAAGCAATTTGTAACCGCCCGCTTTACTTCGCGTGGAAAATAGGCTTTGGTTTATCCGCGTTTTACATTCATTTTCATAAGTGGCTTACATTCATTCAACGAGTGCGGATATAGCTAAGCCACGGACAACTATTCGGGTATTGTACAGATTCCATTAGCATATTGACAAAGTGGTGTAGCTGCGCTAGTTTTTGTTTTACGTGGCATTTATGAAATTGGATGCACAATACAAATCCAATCCACAATCTATTCTCTATCTATTATCTCGTATTTGTGAAGCGTAACTATGTAGGCGTATTGATCGCCGTTCGACTTCAAATGGCCAATTCAATTTTTTTTACCGCAATATTAAACTTATTATTATATTGTACTGCCTATATTTTGTGTAACCTACTTTATTAAGTTATATTTCGGGACTTCTTTCTCCCCATATGTTAAAACTCTACCTTAAAACGCTTTAAAACCTTAAGATTATAGAACTATGTCGATATTTTTATATAATTGCATAAACTCAATACGCATGCTTGTTCGGAAATACAACGTAGTCAATTTTAATAGTCTTAAATATCTTTCTTGTAGCGTTGTATGTAACAATGTTTACAGAATTATCAGAAATTTCACAAGCAATAGATATAAATTAATATGAAAGAAAATAAAAGAAGAATGATCTAGAAGGGTTACTGCAGGATTAAAAAACAGCGTGCATTTCTGTTCGTCTCCTGTGTTGCGAGAGCATGGATAATTACAGACCTAGACAAAAACCGACTGACTTCGGAGTGGTGGCCAAACTGACTGTATGCAATCTTATATAGTTCTTCTGACTGCTGTTCAGAAGCGATACATCACCACACACATTGCAGCGGGCTGCCACTCGACCAAAAGTTGGCACTCCGACCACTTGAAGTTCCAAACTTTTGATATCATTAGACTAGATCACGAGCAAGGAGGTACTTGTGAGCACCTCTGGACATACAGTTGCGACGGCAGTGGACAATCCGGTTATGCTCCCACAAAATGAAACTATTTGGCAAATTTGCGATTCACGGTTCAGAACTCATACATGTGACCGGCTTGTCCATGTTTGGTGACAAACTGTGCATTTAAAAGGCAAATAACTGCCACTGGAGCTGCTCAGTAGGAAAATGTGTGTCCTTCTTAGGTGGAGTAATGATTGAAAGATCATTTGGAATAAACCATGAACACCAATTCCTATTGGTTGATAAGCCCGGACATCAGGCAACGAAACAATGCTGCTTTCGAAGGATTTGACTCACAAGTTGTTAACTGACCTGCCGGTTCTCTTGACTTAAATCGATCCAGCTGTCGTGAAACGCCCTAAAGCGAACTGTTGAGAACCGTCATCCACCTACCCAGACAGTGCTAGAGATCAAAGGAACCGCTATAATTAAATGCCCACGTGGATTTCAGCATTCCTATACATTTCTTTAGAAATATCAAGAAAACAACTTTTTTAAGAGAGGCATATGAAAGTATACTTGGTACTTATAACAAAAATAAGCTTATTAATCTATCTGTCCATCTGTCTGTGCAAGTTAAACTCCGAAAGTGCAAGACTGATTTAACGGTACTTTCACTGACAGAGCTGATGTACACCAACCGTGCCTTTACCTACTTAAATATAAAACCTATGTTTTCCTAATATAACATGTCACTCGGAGATAGTAGAGTTTTATAATAGTGAAAGAGTTTTTAAATAGGTCAAGTAATTTTTAAATGAAATCGAAAAAAAAACAAAATATCGATAATATCTCAACTCTTCTAACATTACTTTAAATAATTAGATTGTAAAACCATATTTAACGTTGATTAAAATAAAAAATATACGTAGGCAACAAAAAGAGTAATGCTCTATTAAAAGTATCTAAAGTATAAAGGCATATGTGCGTGTGCGCGTACGTATGCGCAAGTGCGTATGTGTACACGTACACGCACATAAGTACTTGCCAACATACAAAGATGCATTAATGTTATACTGCAAAATTTAAATGGTATTTAAGTGCATCTAGTAGGGAGATCATTTATCTTTAGCCGGCAAACTCGGTTCCGGTTTGGTGAACTGTAAACACACGTGTCAGTTTTCTCTATTCTGTTGGTAATGGAAGAATAAAAATATCGATATAATTGATACAAACAATTTACAAATACCTACTTTAATATAGTAATGTGACAAAATATAAACATGTTTCTTTTCATACATTTTTAAAACCTCCAATCGTAGTATTGAATCCAATGTATTTAAGATACTTTTTAAAAAAGAATATAAATATTATTCTTTTTAACAAGTATTATATATAATAAAATAATAATCTTGTGAGAGGTTCAAATTTTAAAATTTGACACTATTACGAAGAGTATTTTTGAAGTGACATCAAGATATGGTATTATTTATGCAGCAATCGATTGATTGAATAAAAGGAAAATCGATCAGACAGCATTCGATTTAAAATATAATTAATTATTATTTCTTATATTTAAGCGTTCACTATTCATAACAAAACCACACATTTAACGGCTTCCGGTTCCCATGTGGCAAACGTAAAAAGATATAAAAAAACAACGTAAAAAGTTAAATAAACCGAGGTTTAACCGGTAAAAAATAGTTTTTTTAAAGGAATTGTTTGCACAAACTTTTTCCATAAAACTAACTATGTAGTAAATACTAGCTAGCTAATGTGTTTAACGTTACGTACGTTTCGAGATTAGCACAGGCTGTCTAGTTTGCTCTAAGTCGCACATTAACAAGTGAATTACGTAAGTAACAAAGGATTTTGACAAATATTGCATGCATATATATTTTTTTAATTTTTTTCCGATAACCCATCAACTTTAAAGCTGCCTTAATTTCGACCAGTCTATTACTCAAAAGAAAGGACTTAGAACAAGAAATGGCGGGACAATTTGTCAATGAGAATTCATTGTTGTTTGGTTTACTGTAACCCGCTAGTGAGACTGATAAATGTCCTTTCAGGGTACGCCGTCACTCAAATCGCGGTTGCCTGGCCACAAGATGTATTGTGGACCCAGGGCCGGCCTCGTGGAACGAGCCTTGTACTTTAAAATTTACCGTTTTAATGATTGTTTGCTTTACCTAGTTCGGGGCTGGCGTGGCCGGAGTAATGAGCCAAGAGAAGTTTAGCCTTTGCATCTAGTACACTAATTTTTATCTCCTTACAACATTTTAACTTCACAAAATATTCATTTATACACTCCTGGAATTTAATGATTGCTTGGACCATTCATATCAAGCGTGGTAGGTGTTTTTTTTTATATTTAATTAGAGCTAACCCTTCATACGTCGTCTAAACGTATAGTAAGTAAATAAAAAATTAACTCGTTTTATTCATATGGCGAAATAAGTCGCATAAATTACTTGTGTTACGGTCATCAGACATAAAACTTAACGGAATGTTAAATATAATACTTAAAAACATATTTAAAACCTAACTCTATACTTAGGGTATTAGTGTATTTATTCTTTAATAAACACACCAATATCTAATATATAATTATATATTATTTGTGGGGATCGAACCCACTATCCTCGGCGCACAAGATAGGATCACCACCGTCTGCACCATCGGGCCTGTCATAACGTAAACAAACTATATTTGTTTATCATGAAAAAAATATTGCGACTATAAATTGAGATATATCTATCTTTCCTCTGAAATTGGATCAAACTGTACACAGTAGCAAACATTTATTAATACCAGTTCAAAACTTTAAAAGTTTATCCTGACGAACAACGTGACACGATGTTTTTATAAAAAATGATAACATAAATTAAAGAAAAGAAGGCTTGCTTGACTTATTCTAGGAATACACTACTTTTGAATATTTCCTTATAGTTACTTGAAGGTAATACTTGTAATATTAATAAGGTATTCGCTGGGCTTTCAAAATTTTGTTACTGTGGGGTGATCAAACGCGATAAGGAAAGTGGCAAGAAACTGTATTTATATATACTATCATACAGTTCAGACAACATATGACAGGACACTATAAAATCTAACACTTTCTTCATCATCAAGTAACTGATAAAATGTTTACGTATTGACTACTGATAATAAAACGACTCCTTTAATGACTTTAAAACGCGGTTTCTTTAACTTACGTTATTTGTTCTTAATCTTGAGAACGGTAACCGCAAACATAAACCAAAAGATGTTAAAAGTTCAATAGAACTTGTCCTAGAGCCGTCAAAAGAGTGGTTTTATCATGCAGAGTAATACTGTCTATGTCATTCAGATATTATATGTATTTAAATGTCTTATGTATCCAACAATAGTTGTTATGAAATAAAGACCTCTTTCAGAAGCAAATATCATAAAATAAGACATCATATTTCCTGTTTCTAAGTATAAAAGTGAAGAGCAGTCGCAATCACTCCATTAATCCTCCCAAGAGGTCATTACATGTGCTTCATTCCACACGATGACCCCGACCCCTGGATATAAACACCATAAAATACGCAGTAAGTTTTTGAGTGGATTTTTTACCATCCTTGCCAGCGGAAAAGACTTATACTTCTATATGTTGCAAAACATAACATTAATCTTATAATGATCTGAATTTTCCTAATATAATTTATACAAACTGTCACATTTCCTAACAAAACTCATGCATTCGCTCTTCAGAATCTAAATAAACAAAACTGAATGTTGGCGCAAAACTGGAAAACGGTTTGACCCATTTAATTTTATTTTTTATTAATTTTTCTTAAAGCATACAGAAAGCTCTTAAGAAGAGATAAATATTAATAATGTATTTTAAAAATATATTATGTGTGTTGTAGCTCATGTTTATTTAAATTTCACTTCTCTTGAATATAACTCTTATATTTCTGTCAAACAGTTGATAAAATAAATAAAAATATACAATACCTTTAACGTAATGAGATAAACAGAATTGTGGAAAACAAGGCTGGCCGCTAGTTACGCAGTTTAAATATTTTATTTGATATTTCCCTATACCCAATACGACTATCATTGCTTAAAAAGTTTGATATGAAAAATATTATTGCGTATCGAACAGCAATCCTTACTCTTAAAAATGCCACCATCATATCAGCCACTGGAATACTGGCAGTATTCTCCTCTCCCAGCAATAAAATGCTAATTTGTAATCCAATTTTAATACGAGTAAGTCCTACGAAAATGTATTCAATTAACTCGTGATATCAAGCAATCGCCTTTTTGACAGTCAATATCCAACCGTAGGGTTGCGCTCCATCAATTCCGATTTAATTGTTTCGTTTACAGCATAAAACTATTTTGTTAGTTTGACGTGGGTTACATTTAATTTGGGAATGCTAACAGTTTTGGAAGCGTTTTCGACTTGGGCGACCGCAGCAAGCATCAGAACAAGAACAAACAAAGTAATTAAACACATCAAACGGAGCGAAATTGAACCAAGTCAAAGCCGGGCCAGTCATGGTCGAAACAGCAGCGGTCATGCTTGGTAATAGTAATAAAATGTTTACTGTTTCTACCATTATCCATTTGTTGCCATTATCTTAATTGAATTTTGTAATTACACAGCCATTTACATGTATAATTAACTATATATTATTGTACGTTCTCCAAAAATAAAGACGTTGCAAATTATATTAGAATGAGCGCTTAAAATAAGGCACAGTCACTGTATGACAAAAAGAACAACTGCATAAGAGCTTTCTCGAATATGGCTAGTGAGAATTTAACAAAATTATTTTAGAAAATCACCAAAATTTAAACCTCATTTATCAAGATCAGATTTTTTCTACTCAAATAACTTTAATGGCAAATCTGTTAATTTTACTACAGTAAAAATTATCAAAAACTACTTGAAAATTTATCCAATTGCCGATTTAATTGCCACAATTTGACGGTCCAGATGGTGCAGATAGTAGTGATCCTATCTGCTGCACCAAAGGTCATGGGTTCTAAGCATTATATTTGTAATTCCTCTGTAGTCTGATGTATGTCCTCTGTTATCTTGGAGTCAGGTATGAAATGTCTTGTGAATTATTTTATATTATATTATTGATTCCAAGCCAGTGACAACTATTGTTTTTATAAATGAGTTGACATAATCCTGCAATCATTTGCATATCACACATGGGAGACGGCTACAGAAGACACATATAATAGGTATAGTCTGTACATCTTGTATTATTACTTTTAAAACTTCATCCTCTTTATATTCAAAGCGGCAGGAACGCCTTAAAGTTTACAACATTACTGCTTTCCACTTTCCGCGCCTGGCACTACTTAATTGTTCATAAGAGACCTGTTGCCATATTTCCAAGGCTCTTTACCGATTTTGTCCCCTTTTTAAATTATGTTAATTGTTTATTGTTGACATTAATTGTAGTTTATTTAATGGGCCTGATGCCGCATTCAGCCGTTTTCCTATCTTGTGCGCCAAATGTTGAGGGTTCGAACCGCACCCCAGACAAATATTTATATGATAATTTTAATTGATATTTGTTTTTGTTCGGTGTCTAAATGTTAAATATGTATTTAAATATAATTTTTCTGATACTTCTGTTGTCAGATGTACATAACACAAGTGCTTAAAGCCACTTATCTCGTAGTCAGGTCCATGTAGCGCATTTGTGAATATACTACACAGTGCATTGCAACAAGATCAAAAGTTATTTTCAAACGTAACTTGCTGAAAGTTATATCACGTTATACCTCAATTTCCAAGGATTTTTTTTACATACTAGCAGAGTAGAACTATTCCCTCGGATTCTCTCTATTTTCTTCCTATCTATAAACTGTCAATTTTCATTCCACTAAGTCGATTCACCAGCTAAGTCGTGTAAGCTAGGTATTATATATAATATACAGCATAATAGCATAATAAACAGACAGAATTACTTACGCATTTACAATATTACCGATTGTCATAGCATGATAACTTCGAAAAAATAAAATGTCTGTTACTGCAATAAGAGAATATTTATTTTTATTTTATAGGCAAAAAATGTAATAAAACAAGCTCAAATAAAAGTAATAAACGCGTACCAATTCAAACAGACGGCATTAGTTTTACTGAGCGTACATTTATTTTTAGTGCCTATTTGAGAATTCAAATTGGAACATTGCCTGTATTAACGGTATTTTATATGGCCACAAGTTAAAACCGCTAAATAAACGAGCTAGGGCTGGGTTGTGGTTTTTATATTAGGTAACACTAATTATTTAACATGGGAACTGGATGAAAATTAAAAAAAATTGGTTATAATTTTTTATCTTGATACGTACAACCATATTTAGAACCATATTTAATTCTCGTCCGACATAGCGCCGTGTCTCAAGTCAAAAGTTTTCGAATGTGTGTTACCGGCGATAACGTGACGTCTTACCATTGGCCTTTTAAGCCAACTTAAAATAGCTTAATGAGATATGGAGGGGGCAACGCTCGCCCGGCCGATTAGTAAAGCGGTGGCCGATGGAGACCTAAGGTTCTGGAATGGAGACCACGTACCGGCAAGCGCATCGTAGGGCGACTACTCGCAACATGATCAGACGATCTGACTGAAACCGCAGGATATTGAGGACTACTTCAGGAGGCCTATGTCCAGCAGTGGACGTCTTATGGCTGATATGATGATGATAATTTGCTTTAATAAAACAAATAACTTCATATCACACCTTTTACATTGACCTGTAAAAAAATGACATTTTATTATATTAAAATTAAAAAAATTTGAATGGATATCGATAGAATTTAATAGAATAGAAGAATGTAATATGTAAAAATAAAGGTTATAATTATATATAGACGACATCATTAAATTTAAAATGTCGTTTCTTTGTATTTTTAAGTAAGATGAATGTGTAATTAGTATAAAATATATATTGCAATAATTAAATAAGCATAATAAATAAAATATTACTTTGAATTTTAGGAGAAAAAATTTGAAGTTTGTTTTGAAAATCCTCAATAATCTTCGTGTCACGGTGTTTGACCGGGATCAACTTCTGAACTACTGAATTAATTTTAATAAATGTTTGCTTATTGTGTACAGTTTGATCCAACTAGAGACATTGAATAGTTTTTATCTCAATTTATAGTCGCAATGATACACATGCATAGTTAAGACATGACAATGTCTGTTAGATATGCTAGGAATAAGCCGAAAGTAGATTAAAACACGTGTGTTGCAAATATCGGAAAACAGAGGAATCAAAAATATAATACTTATTTTAACTACTACTATTTAACACCCAGACAAAAATCAAATACCAAAGTTCGATCAACTGAGATTGAACCAACGGTTGACGAAAAAGAATGCCGTCGCAGTAATTATGTGCAAAAAACCTCCTTTCTTGGAGAGGCCTATGTGGACTTCTTATAGCTGGTTTTATTAAGCATCCACACAGTGCCGAGAGATACCGACAGAGTAGAGTAGTACCTCCCTCTGTACCAAATGTCATAAGACGCGACTAAGATACCTGAACCGACAGATGGCGGCATGTCCATCCGAAACAGTGTAGCTCAATTGTCAACACGCTTGCCCAGCGAGGCAATTATGGACAAATTCCCCCTTTCTAGGGAAGAAATATGTCCAGCAGTTGACTTCCAATAGCTGTTGATGCATGAATTTTCTCAATATACTTTAACTAACTGAACATTCTCAGCAACGTAGAACATTCATAACATGTTATTTACAAAGGTGGGTTGGACTCCTACTTAATCTTTTTGGGATTGGTAGATTTTTTTAGTAAATATGATCTTTGAAAAGTTGGTGCATTCCTCTAAAAGAATCTTCGGATTTTATACAGACCTTATATCGAAATAGGATGTAAATCTGGCAACACTTGATCAAATTATTTAGTTTTAGACTAACAGTCACATTTATGAAGTGAATATATCTTAACCAGGTAGAAGAGGTATTAAAGAAGGGCCAGGTCAGAAGTACCAAGAATAATCGAGCATGTATGAATAGACTAATGCGAGTAAGGGAAGCGAGAGAGGTTTGCCATGATCGTAGCAAGTGGAGATCCATAGTCTCTGCCTACCCTAATGGGACACAGGCGTGATGTATTTATGTATGTGATATTAGTCATTACTAATCCTTACCAAAAATTATATTTTCTTTGTCCCTCCGACTGTAACTTCCACATTTATCATTCATAATATCATTAATATTTTAGCTTTAACATGTTCGTTGCTTGAAATAGGCTCAAGAAAAGAAAGAATTTTGGGTATGATTTCCAAGATGGCAATCGATGAACATAGCTTCACAACGGTTTTTGGATTCGTCACCACTCGCCATGTTTTGGATGGACACACCGTCATTTGGTGAGACCGATTTAAGTCGTTTCTTACTACACCTAGTACAAAGAGCAAAGAGCAGGACTATTCTACTCAGCCAGTACTCTAAAACATTAATTATTACACGGGACTTTAAGACTTAGACATAACAATCGTTCATGATTGCGGGCTGAAAGCCGCCATAAGCCTTATATTTAGTGTACTGTCCAACAAATCAACAGGAAATCACTCCATAATTTTCCAGACAAGGCTATGTTTAGGAACTGTATTAAATCGTACACACGGCAGAAGACAATTCAAATTGAATATAGCGTCCAGAAACGCCTTTAATTATATCATCAGATCAGCCATATAGTCAGATAGTTCACGCTTGGGCACAAGCCTTTCTAAAATGCCTTTGCCCTTAATTGCCGCGCTGGGCAGGCGTGGTGGCATTCGCAGAGTGCAACTTTACGATAAGGATGCTGCTGCTCATCCCCACCCTAAAGTATTTAAGCTGCGCTTTTTGAGATGGATATACTAGTTCTAATCACCTATTAGAACCTGGAAGTACTATTCCGATATATACTACTACTATACTACAGAAGGAAATACTATTTCGCCGGTACCCCACGGCTCGTTAATCAATATAATAATTAATAATAATTATACTGCAAGCAAATAGTTTGATATTTGTAAATATCGTACTCTAGCCGTATGTTCCATATCTAAGACAAGGGCTTTGCCAGAACAGTAAGTGTTAAAATCATAATGAAACTATTTCTTAACGCAATTAAAAAGCTATTTATTAACTTAATTTTTTTTGTTTAACGTTTCCGTTAATTAACAAATGTAAGAAAACAATAAAGGTAAATAATATTAAAAATATATTTATGTATGAACAAACTCACTAGAGCCGAAGTATTCATGACAGAGTATGAACCCAGCCATTCATCAACCAATCGGTCCTGCCCACGGCGTCTTTGACTAAATGTCCGGGTGCTTAGATGTGAGTGATAATGGAATAATTTAAAACAGGGTCCTTTGAAGAAGGGTGGGCACAACGAAACTGACATCTGAAGGTCGCATCGAGTTGGGGTACTGGGTCACTGTTTACATGATAACTTTGTTATATACGAAAGCATATTTGTGTTAATTTTTTGCTTAGTCGTAATCTATCTCGCTCTTGCAGTGCGTATCCATTTTGGACCAGCAATCTTTTCTATGTGAATATAGGTAGTGTATTGAAAGGGAGCCTCAAATTTCTTGTTTCTGGGAGAAATCACATCAAGAGGGTATACCGCTAAGCTAACCCTAGAGTCGAACGAATTCCTTACATGTCGCTGATAACGATATTGTTGATATTAGTATACTTTTTCAACGTCATCTTCATACGAATAGTAGTATTTCTACGTCACTGTATTAAATTTCCAGCTAACTAATCATGGAAATAATTAATCATTCTCGAAAGATTTCTTAGTTTACGTATTAAACTATAATTTTTCCATTATATATGGGCAATATGAACTACTTTTCCCAGAGATTACTACACGATATTGGCAGCGTAAAACAATACCTCCCTTTCTTCCAAGTGTCATTTGAGTTAACTAAGGAACCGCAATCGACATATGGCGGTATATCCATCAAAAAGTATAGTTTAAAAGAACAAGGCGAAAATGTGTAGCAGCTTCCCCTTTACGAAGCTACGCTCTGCGATTATCACCACGTTTACCCCGGCGGCAAAAATCAAGAAAAAATCCCTATTTATTGATCCTACCTATTAAGACCTATTAAGTCTATTCTCAACAGCTGATAGACGATGATAATGAACGTTTAAGCAATACCACAACTTGGAACCACAATCTAATTATTTGGATAAATTTTATATCTATGAATAGTACGAACTTTAATAACTGATACATAAGATACTATCTAGACATAATTAATAACCTAAATAAATATTTCGCGTTTTTCTCCTTAACTACATCGAAAATACAGACAAGTAATTACAAATAACGAGCGATACTCTGAGGCAATAGGTATATTTTATCGGATTACAAGCACGTTATCAGACCAGGCCGGCCCACACTTGCCTTACCGATGGGTAATTAGGCCCCTTATAAGGCCGTAATGAATGTATCGACTATATGCTTAAAAAGAATAAGGTGCATAATGTTTAGGTTTTTATATTTCTTCTCATTCGTTCTTTGATTTGACAACTATCTTTCGGAAAAATTATTTTTGTCAAATTTAATATTACTCATTAACAAAAAAGGAATGATAAATATTTGTGATTCATTTAAAAGTTATAATCTTATCATTATCACCATCATAGTGTCCGTGAAACGTCAACTGCCTCCCCAATAAAAGGGGAATTTGCCCATATTTGCTATGCCACCACGCCTGCTCAGCGCGGGGATGGGGAGCAGCATCCACGTCACGAAAGCTGCGCTCTGCAATTGCCAATACGCTTGCTTAGAGTGGCAATTATGCGCAAGTTTCCCCCTTTTTTTGTAATATTCATTAACAAAAGCAGCCGTATTATTCGATCCATCTATTACGAAAAACAAAAAACCACCACCAAAAAATGCTTGTCTTCTTTCATCGCATTTTTTTGTTGACCACAAAATAAAATTTCCTTGTTACGAAAAACCTATAATTACAAAACCTTAAAAGTCCTTATATTACGAATATTACCTTTGAGAATCTTCAAATCGTGGTAACTCCGTTGGTAATCAAACAAGATTAAATGTCATCGTCATCATCATCATACCAACCATTGGAAGTCCACTGCAGAACATAGGCCTCCCCAAAAAAGGGGGAATTTGCCCATAATTGCCGCGCTGGGCAAGGGTGATGATAATCGCAGAGCGCATCTTTTGCGACGGGGATGCTGCTGCCCATCCCCAGCCATGTACATTTGAGCTGCACTGAGTTGGGTGTATTCTGGTACCTTAGTCACCTCTTACGATACCTGGTACAGGAGGAAGTACTACTATTCTACTTTGCCGGTACCTCATAGCGAATTTTGATTGAATATAAATAAGGCAAAAATATGAGATCCGAGTGAAACTAATTTCTTTAACCAAGAACAGAAGTAGTTATTATTACTTCTTTAAAAGCCAGAATAAACTTTGAAATACAAGATAATATGGAATCTTACTAACATAAACAATGAATATATACGTATAGTAAAGAATAACAAATGTTCATCACGTATTTTTCAAAAAAGGAACTGAACGCGGTTCATTATCCTTTAACTGTAGGAGTTAAGAGTAGCAAATAATTTAATTCATTCATCACATACATTGACATGACTACGAGATAAGTCGAATTAGCGATAAAGATTTTACGGACATCAGGCAATATAGGAATCGCAAATATAATACTTATAAACAAGATAGAATCACTACCATCTACGCTATCATTCCCCTAAAAGTTAAAGTATCGACGTCAATTAAAATAAACTCACCTAGATACAAGTGTCGTGCAGTTTATGTAAAAATGTTTATTCATGCAATTACTTTGATAAAGACAGACTTGAACATATTCAAGGATGTTATGTAACTATCTATGTCTAATATCTATGTCTATGCACTATATCTATTTTTTTTTACTTAGTCAACCAAAGCATAGACTAACTTGTTTTATTTTATGATGTATATATATTAATGCTACGCGTTAAATGCAGCCAATAAGGCCTTTAATGTTTGATTCTGTCATATGTAATATCCTAGCTTGCTCCACATTTATTATTATCTTCATACACAAGTGTCGGTTGAGAGAGACCGGATCAGACGTGTCTTTTTGTGCATCTACAATTTGTTCAACCATGTCTCTATCTCTACCTACAGATCAGAAACTTACGTTATTTTCTATTTTCAATAGCTTAAAATATGTTCAAAATGTAGTCTACATAGTAATGTTTTGATGGAGTCGATGGCGCAATCTGTAGTGTGGGTTCGATCCCCAAATCTACAAATATATTTATGACAAATTATTATTTATTAAATATAAATATGTAATGTAATATGCATATCAAATATGTAAGTCGTCCGTAACACTAGCGACTTATTTCGGAATCAGATCAATGTGTGAATGTATATTATTTTTATTTGAGAATATATAAAATTCTTGTAATAAAAGGCGTAAACGTATTTGCGGTATTCATTTGGATTCTCGGCGAGTGCATTAATGGGTTAACAGCTATTGGCGGTCAAAGGGATTCGCCGAATGGATCCGGGTCGGAACTTTCAATCAATGTTAGACGAGGTTTCGGTTACATGTTGATTTATTCGTTTATCAAGTTACATTGCAGTTTTTAAATGATTTACACAGCTATGATGAAGTGGTAGTATTTGTAACATAATAAGATTTTACTATAAACATTTTAACAAATATATTTAACGACAATTTGGTACTAAAAAAAGTTACTCCGGTTGTTTCAATTGATACTAATATCACGGATGTAAAATCATTTGCCTGTTTATTGGCTAAATTTTGACAACTAAATCATCATCATCACAATAACAACAATAAAACAACATAGGCCTCCCCAAGAAAAAGGAAAAAGGGACAGGAGTTAAGTGCCGTGGATATACCGCTAAGAGTTGGTTCCGGTACCACAATCGACTCTTACAATACCTGGTACAGGACGAGGTAGGTTTACACTTCACAATTTACAGTTTACAATTTTACCGCTGTCCGCATTTTAAACGGTTACTTATAAACCCGGCTAACGGGACCGCGGAACGCGATATTAATCGAGGTCTATCTAATAAATTGATAGTAGTTTCTATCATATAAATATATTATATTATATACCTAAAACTTACATATTTATCGTCTAACAGTGTTCTACATACTTCAACATTGTCTTGTATATAAATAAAAATGAATGTTGCTAAGTGCAAAACTTGAGGACGTCTTGACTTCGCCAATTTCTTTTCTATTTTTCTTATGGCACACTAATGGTTTCAAAGAAGATAAAAATAATCATAGTGTAAATTCAAAGTTAATTATTTATCTTTTGCAAGGTGGCTCTTGTTTTGTTATTATATTTTATTTCTCTTTAACAAAACAACAATCAATTTAAACAACAAGATATTATCTAGGTGAATTCAGGCTACATCACATTTATTAACAAATATATATATATTTATCATACGGATTTTTATAATGCGGATATTTTATTCTGATATCTATCATATACTACTGCGCTTGGATCCGTAAATAGCATCGAAGTTCGTAGAAATTCGTAGTTCAACGCTACCGCTACGTATTTTCGTAGCTGAACACTACGAGATGTTGTCGTGACTTATCATCATAGTGAGATCTATTCTTGTAAGTCACTTCCGTAGTTTAGTTTATAAACTGAAGTAACGCTGCAGCATTATTTTTAAATTAATTTAGTTTTTTATAATAGTTTCAGTAAATATTTAATCGGCCTTATGAAGGAATGAAGTATGGTATTGAGAAAATGTACATTAAATACTACCGTAGCCCCGATTTTGACTGGGTAAATAGAATAATTGTAACCAATTGATAATTGTTACGGTTTACTTCTATTTTATTATATTAGTAGTATTGAACATTTATTCAATTAATGGATATCGCCATGTTAGAATCTCATGAGCACCATGGTGCTCACAGATAATTGTAACTTTTTGTCACATAATAAACATTTAATTTGCGAGAAAACAAATTACCGCTAGATACACGTGGAAATATATCCTTAGTGGTTGCTGAAGATTGATTACGAAGATATAGAAAAATATATAGTGTCCCTACTGGTAATTTAGTATTGACACCAGTCTTTTAAAACGGTGAAAATTAGATAAATATCCCTTTATAAAGAGAATTAATAACTCAATGTTATTAAAAAAAATGTCACTTAAAATTGAGATATAATAATAACTTTATTCAACCACAAAAAGAAACTTAAACTAAAATACATTTTGAAACTTAAGTACCTAAACTAGGTCTTGCCTGTTATTATAGGCACCTATATAAACAATTCTTGTTTAAAATTAGATCAAACTGTACATAAAAAGAAAAAACTAATTAAAATCGCATCAGTAGTTTAGAAACTCATCCCAGGCGAACAACGTGTCACAAAACTTTTACACATAAAGATATGTAAAAATTTTTAAAAACCAAATTCCCTGCGCATAGTTATCTTTGGTCGCAGAATTTAAAAGTAAACGTCCCGTACGTCTGCGGGGAAGAGAGCCCCCGGGCGTCCCTTTGTGCCCTGATTGGCAGACAATCTAAAAATTGCTTCAGACAAGAATTTTATTAACGTTAAACATTCCTTTTGGGGTCGAAATTAACTTTGAAATAATTAGCGCGAAAAAATTTTTGCTAAACATTTTCTTTGAGTGTGTGGATAAAATCTTGAAGGGATTATGCGAGCGTTCAGTTAACTTTAATTTGAAATTGAAAATTGTAAGCGTACAGCTTTTTAACATAAAAAGCTCTAAAATTATCTATTAATAATAGCTCTCTGACTATTAAAAACTAAAACGACGATACTCAGGTATATATGCAACAACATCTCATACATTGACCTAACTTGAGATAAGTTGCTTAAAGCTCTGACAACAGAGGAATCGCAAATATAATACTTAATTACATATTTCACACCCAGACACAGAACAAAGACAAATTAAGCATCATATAAATGTTTGTCCTAAATGGAAATCAAACCAACGATCTTTGATATTATTTTTAATTTGATAAATTAAATAAATCAATAAATTTAAAAAAAATTAAATAAAAATAGATAAATTTGATCTTTGATATTAATAATCACTGTTTTGATGTAAAGGGATAATAAAAAAAAGGGAAAAAGATAATTTCTGCTCCAAAATGCAATTTATGTAATTTATGTCTTAATATTAAACAAAATATTCGTATTGATTAATTTAAGGCAACTATTTCCGAAAGTTATATAGTAAGTAAAAATACTATTCGATAGGCCAATGACAGCTCTCCGTTCAGAAGCAACGAGATCAGACACCGCATGTATGTGAACAACGTGTGATTATACATATAAAACTTCCTTTTGAATCACTATTAAAATAAAAAAATCGCATCAAAATATATTGCATAGTTTAAAGATCTAAGCATACTTAAGGATAACTAGACAACGGAAAGTGACTTTGGTGTCTACGATATATAGTAACGTAAAATAAATAGTAAAGTAAAAAGTAATTAGAATTTGCATCATCCCCTTACGTAACGCAATAGTAGTAAATGGTTATTGCCTTTTAAATACATCAAAAAATAAACTAACAGTAAAAAATGTAAATTCAATACTTTAAACACGAACAAGATCCAACCCGAAGCAATAAAGGAAGTAACACGAAGCAGCGAATTTGAATAAGGTCGTAAAGGCCGCGGCGGGTCCGGGAGACCGCTGACGGCCTCTCTGACTAATGCTCCGCATTAATAACCCTCGTAATTAATTGTTCGCATGTCCGCGGAAGAAAGGCTCTGTCTACTAATATCCCAGTATAATTTAAATTAACGGACCTCTAAAACCGGTTGACAATAACGGGTGGTTATTTTTATTGCGCTTAAAACGGTTTATCCGTTTGTTTACTTTTATAATGTTGTTTTATTGCACAAATAAATTAAGACGGCCACATATGAAACGATTGTAAACATTTAATTGTCCAAACCTAATTTTGGAATGATGTATTATTATACCGGTGCTACTCAAAGACGTATTTTTCCGTTCCTCCGTTTTGGGATCCTGGAGTACCAGATTTTTAATGAGTATACCGTAATGAGTATACAGGAGGTGACTGAAGTACCGGAGCCGACAGATAGCGGTTTATAAACGTGCAATAAGGCGGGAATCGACAGCAGCATCCCATTTGTTAACATACACTATTAGATAGCCAAGCGTGGCAATTAAGATCAAATTTTATCTTTTTTAGGGAAGCCCATGTCCAACAGTGGAATTCCAACGGCTGATATGATAATTATCGATTTGATATTATCGGTAATGGTCCCCATGTAAAGTAAGCGCGGAAAAAGTAACCAGACGATATAACTAAATTCAGGTCGCATGCAATCAGAAATTCGAAATGACTTGTGTTTGACCTATGTACAGAACTTGATTTCCTACGGCAAGTATGATTATGGTATCATCGCAGTGTTATTTTTTAACTAGACTACCACCCGCGAAACCAGATGCGTAGTCTTCCGGACTTTTAGGATCAAGAGTAAGTTCTATCGAGCTATCCCAATGCCAGTTTTAATCAAAACCGTTTCACCTTAAGTTTTCTTAAAAAGGGATTACAACAGACACACGAAATCTCATTTATGCTGATAATTATTAGCTTTCTAAGATAAGAAAAATTTATTTATATTTTAAGTTATATCTCTAACGTTCAAAAATTTTCGCTTGATGCGTATCAAAATATTACGAAAAAAAAATGTTTATTACGCTATCGATGCAAAATAATCTGTCCAGTATGAAAAATAATACGTTAAATAATGTGAAGTGAATTTAAGGTAAGTAACCAAGAAAGTTAAGAAGAGAGTAAACCTCAATTTGAGTAATATTCCAAAGTTTACTTTAACGTATCTCAAAATTTTTCAAGACCTTACATAACATGAATAAATAAAAAAAATATGCTGAAACACCTGTCGTGAAAGTATTCACCTACCATTGGCTCTAACTCAAAATAGTTCACCTACCACTTAGTTGCGTCGCGTTTGCATTCAATTACAGCTTCAATACGAAGTGGCATAGTCGAAATTGAAATCAACGCTGGTCAGTCGTAATTGACTGCCACTCAGACAAGAGTTTAGCCTTCAAGTCGCCCTTCGATCTTTATGGATTTTTGCGAAGGATTGTCTTCATTTTCCACCATGGGGTTTTAATCGGTGATAAATTCAGGCTGTTAGATGGCCATTGGATGGTTGAGATGCTCTTGCCAGCAATCATGTGTGTGTTGCCTCTGCAGTATGAGAGGAAGCGTGTCATAAGAGACACTAGAAAGTTAATTATTTGCTTACGATTTGCTCGATTTAAAAGCAGGATATCTCTTTTTTTAAAAGGCTTAAGTAGTAATATTGCTTCAACAATAAATAGTGCATAATTAACGGAACATAAGATGGTAGATTAGTTTTTCTATTTACGTAACTGGACAAAAATAATTTGGCTAGATAAAATATTTTTCCACGTTTTTCGTACTAGATGAACTATTTTGCATGGGGCAGGTGATATTATTACCTGAACAATTTCGAATCATCGTTTGCTTCCATTAAATCAACTTAAAACGAATTAGGTATCAAACTTAATGAAACAGTCTTTTACAAGACCAACAAATATAAAAAGAAATCATAACAATTATCTTCGATTGAATGAAGTCTGTCGGGACAGCTACTTACAAATACAAATAAAAGCTTGTTTAAGTTGCAGCCTGAAGCACCTTTCTTCAAGTTGCTACTTAGGGCATTATAGGCGAGTACTGAAAAATATGACAGTGTGAATCAAAGCTTTCACCGATGTGTAATGGAAAGATAATAATTCGAATTTGGCCTTTATTAGCAGAAAATTTGCATTCAATTCACAATAATTAATTTCCAACTGGCATTAATTAAATTTGACACCATAAACTAGATTCGTTACTGACATAAGCTTATATCGGTAATTTCAACAAAAGTTCGCTATACGTTCTCATGAGGTATAGACCTTGTTAAAAAGTCTGCATTGATATCTTACTCTTACCTATTTCTACCGCCAATAAGGTTTCAGTTTGAAGGTTGGGAGGGGCAGCAAATTTAATGGGTAATGTGACATAATATCTTTAAGTTACAAGATTGGCAACGCGTTAGTGTTACTACGAGCGTCTACGCCTATAGACGCTAACCATGCCAAATTTAATCAAAATCGGTTGAATTTAAGTTTTTCAAGAAATGGGTAACAGGCACACAATCTCGCATTTATATTTTTAATATGTTTCTAAGGTAAAATTGTGTTTGTATTTTATTTTTCATCTCCAATGACAAAAACTGCAGCCTTGCAGTGCGTTTTTTTTGTTGAGGGTAAGAACACCCATTAAGAGATTATCATGCGTATGCTATTGATCATGATCATCCCAAGAGGCCCACGTTACTAATTGGGAGACACTGGACACGTGTGTGACACAAATATTGTCATACTTGTCTGACTCTAACGAGCTACCAAACACAATGCTTCATAATCTTGTTACAGTCAAAGTTAACCACCCGAAAATGTAAACTGCATGCATAATATTGTGCTAGTTTCAGTTTCATTTAATTCCGACAACAAATCATTTAGAACAAACGGATTCGTTTACAAACCATTACCGTTACGGTGAACTGGGCCCGTGGTAGGCCACAGCAAAACCGAAGACCCCCCCAAAATAGGCATTTAAAACAAAGTGGGCACGTTTTGTAAAACACGAACCAGGTAATTTTGTCCACTCAATGCCGATGCTCGCCCTATTGCCGCATCACGAGCACCCTCCACCGGGATGGATCGTAAAATATACGACACTTCAATATATATGGGCGAAGCGTTTACTGCCCACTTAGAAAAAATGTTGGCTTAATTCAGCACGATTCCTTGCCTGCCATAAATATAAGCGGACGATTCATGCGATTTGATGGCGAACACTCGAACGAAAAGAGCTATAGGATAATTAGCTTTTAACGTATTCAGTGTATAGTCATGTGTTTGGGCATTTATACTTCTCAATACGCGTCGATATACATCTCAGATCGTAGATTCATATATTCTTGGTTTAAGAAGACAAAGGTAGCTTGTTTTTCGATTTGGATACGGTTTTTACTTATGTGGTGCAAGAAGCTTCTCATAACATCGTGAGAACGATTACCGCAAGACCGAAAGGTCGTCTAATCGATTTTTAAAGCCGCTTATTGAATATTTTTGTTATGAGTGTTGAACGGATAAACGTTAGAAAATATTAAATGTTAAAAAGTATTACTAAACGTTTTTTAATTACAATATAAATATAGAAAAGTTAGATTAATTGAAATAAAACAAGCACTAAAGAAGCAGTAAAGACGCGAGCGGAATGGTTAGTAAATATTATATAATATTATATGCCCAATAAGCAAAAAAAAGAACCATAGGGTACCGGTAGAAAAGAGAAAAATAGTATCTCCCTCTGTAACAGGTGTCGTAAGAGGCGACTAATGTACCGGAACTGACAGATGGCGGTATATCTATCTGTAACAACGCAGCCTTAATGCTACAGGATCTCTGCAATTACTCTACGATTGCCACCATGCCTGCCCAGCGCGGCATGTCATGGGAAGGCCTATGTCCGACAGTAGACTTCATATGACTGATATGAATGAACAATAAAATTGTCTTATACATAGATCTAAAAAATATACAAAAATCTGTATCAAACGTAAAATCCAATTATTTTGAAATAAATGTCGTTTTTTATGTTTCTTTGTATGCACATTAGATGATAAAATAAATAACAATTAAAAATTGTGTCATCGTGTACCGATTATTATCATTGTTTGGTATAAAAGGAAAGAATGTCCCACTGGTTCTCGCCCCCCGACTCAATATAAACCCGTGGCTATGCACAGTTCTGTCAGCATATTTTCTTCTTTGTCAGATGTTTGTGAAAAGGGGACGCATTTCTATTATCATTAGCATAATTTGAAATGAAAACGTTATTTCTTTGATATCGTAATTTAGATGCAAATTGTCTAATCTGGAAGCTTTTAAATCGGACATTTTTATATTGCTATCAGTGAAATTATTTTATCAATAATATGGCATTTAATTAACTCTATGAAACGTTTACATTAATTTTATTAATTTTTTTTATGTGATGAAGTCAGCAAACAAGCGAACGGTCTATATAATAACTGGTTTTAAAAATGTCAGAAAAAATCTAAAATTGACTGAATATGAAATTAAAAAAATAACGAATATGTTAGTTATGTTACGGCATAACCTATCTATACTACTGTGTCACTGTGTATAGGTGTGTCACCTTATCTTGTTGATACATTATTAACATACAACACAACACAACATTCCTCGATTAAAATCTAGAGAAGGTTATAGAGAAGGATAAGCCTGTCCTTCTCTGTAGCCTTATCTATGGATAAATAAAATATTATAACATAGATAGGTAAAAAGAAGATTATTAAGGGGCTGTGTATTGTTGTGTGTGTAATGTTCTTTTAATGTATTGTTGTTGTTCTCTTACTGTGCCCGCGACTTCGTCCGCGTTCTCGCAGGGCACGCAACAAAATCTCTCACGACGTATATTTTCCCCCGTTTTGAGCGCGATGATATATAGCTTAAGTTACTCCTTATTCCACCGAGTCCTATCAGAATCGGTAAAGCCGTTTCAGAGATCACCTTAAACAAATAGACAGACAGACAAATAATATGCATTCAGTTAAAAGTAGTTACTTTAATCTTACAGATAGACACTCCAATCTGATTTATATGTATCCATGCTTTGTATGTGAATTCCTGTATAATTTAAAATTTTGTTTTTTTTTATACCTGATACAATAATGCTAATATAAATAACTCGTAGAATGCAGTACACATTGACATATATAATTTCATTCAATTAATATTTTACGGAGTAGTAATCCCAGAAAAAGTCTGATGGCGGGACGCGATGTAGAGATGAAGGTATTTTATAAATACTTTTTCATTATCATCATTAACAACATCAGCTATTGTATTTCCACTACTAGACATTGGCTTCTTCAAAAAAGAGGGAAATTTGCTCATAATTTCCGTACTGGGCAGGTGTATTAACAATCGCAGAGCGTAGCATCGCGACGCTTCGCTATTGCCCATCCCTGCTGCGTACATTTGAGCTACAATGTTTTGATGGAAGTACCGTTTGTCACCACATCGCCTTATATATAACATCGATCCCTTAACCAGTTATTTAAAGTCAATAAAATCATAAGCTAACAAAATAATACACATACTTTTGCAAGCATAAAGTTTGACAAGCTCGGTGGCGCATTCAGTATTGTTCCTATCATGTACGTCAGAGATCGTGAGTTCGATTCCGACCCCAAGATAAACGTTTACTTGATGAACATTTGTCTATCTTATGTGTCTGGATGACACTCGTATCGCTCAAGGAATCACCAGCGAGCTGCCAACCTCGTGATTTGATGATATTATGTTTCATTACCCAGAATTTTCACTGCCTCTAACTGGAATACAGCAATGCTGTTTATCAATACAAATACGTTTAATACTAAAAAAGTTCTCTTACGACTATAAATATATTTAACACGCATATACAGAACAAATACAAATATATATCATTTAAACGATTTTCCTGGATGGATTTCGAACAGACAATCTTTCACGCACAGAAAATGAACAGTAGTGAAACGCCATCGGGACGGCGTATAAACATAGCTATTACAGATTTGTTCAACCTACGTAGACGCAAACAAGGAGTTATTCGACACACGTCATCGATTTCCTATCCAGCAATCTGGACAATGAAAAAAAGTGTGGACCACAGGGTGTTTACAAAAGCAGTACCTGCCGCGGAAAGTGATGGTAGAAAGGATGCGGACTCGATCGCGCCACATAGCAATCGAGTACGGTCGGCGAAATAGCGCCTTCGCATTTCATTTGTGTTTTCTGATCCTTGATTTGACTGCGACAAAAGTCACTCGAAGCATTGTATGTCACGGACATCAGACAACAGAAGAATGAATTATATAACACAGAAATGCATGTTGTTTACTCCTAAATATAGAAAATGCACAAATATTCATCATATAAATGTTTGGATGGAGATCGAAACCACGACCTTTGGTGGGCAAAATAGAATCACTGCCATTTGTATCATTGGACCCTTCAACATTTTATTTGATTGATTTATAGACCATGACTTTATCATCAGCGTAGAAGGTAGAATGTCGGTCTGCCTGTTTAATTACATAGGAAGGTATGACTTTAGTGGTATCTCACGAATAAGGAACTCTTTAGTATTTTCAAATGTTAGAAAATACTAAAGGATCACTCCTTATAATACTAATATTTACCGATCCATTAAAAAACCTTAAAAAGTATTTTTTCTAGACCATAATTTTAGTTGGTGCATTATTAGTTGAAACTTTAAGTCAATAAAAATATCTTGATACTTTGTATTGACATTGACACGTGACATTCACTGATATTAACACATGTAGAGATGATAGAGATAGTAAAAATTAAAACTTGAAAATATTTGTTTGGTATATAAAAAATACAAACAATTAGGTTCACATTGATTTACATAAGAATTGCTAAAAAACTATTTAAAAAAATAATTCCAAATAATTCCTTTTTTTATAATGTTTTTTTTCCGACCGTATCACCGATCGGCGGCGAACTTAAAAGCCGCCACAAAGGCGTACACGCATCCGGTCCTTCCGCCATTGTTATCGGTTGCCACGCCCGCAAGTGGCCATAGATCCCTTCGCAACGTATGGAATTTCTTATTTACACTTACCGAGATGGCTAGGTCATTCATAATAAGTAACTTACTAAAACACGTCCAATTCCAATACAAATAATGGAGAATAACATTCCGTTTCATATCAGCCATTGAAAGTCCACTGCTGAACATAGGCCTCCCCAAGAAACGGGAAATTTTGCCTATAATTTGCGCGCTGGGCACGCAGAGAGCAACTTTCCTGACGGGGATACTGTGCATTTGAGTTCCACTAATGCGGGTGGGTCGAATCTTACGACAAATTATAAAATACAATCTCAATTGAAATAATACTAAAAAAACTGTCACTAATATATGAGTTTTCGTTTAGTGCTTTGCTAGTAGATATTCAGCATCCTCCTATCATAATTACACACCTAAGAAATAAACAGGCAGAACCTTCCGCACTCTTTATTAATTCTTAGGATGCCTTAACTTTGTCCGGAGGTATGGGCAGAGAGATTACTACCTGAGTTTACTAGCTGTAACAGGTATCAAAAGATGTTGCTTAGATACCAGAACAGACACATTACTATGTATGAACCATAATTAATATAATATAGCCCAAATGGCCGTCAGGGTCAACAGCATTCCCGTCACAAGGCTGAGATCTGCAATTACCACGACGCCTTTCCAACGCCTCAATTATGAGCGAAATAAAGTTTTATTTTTCCTAGAGAAATAGGAATTTGTGTGTCTGAATGCACTAATTTAGTCGATGTTGTATAATATCTGAATATTCGTACTCAAGATTTATTACTATTGTTTAAATATTGTTGATTATAAATTTTGGCCATAATTGCGTTTAATTTAAATTTTTCCATTTTACTATTCTAGGCTCGCAAAATGTAACCATTATTTACAAATTTATTAATAAGCACATACATTTTAAATAAATATTATCATAAATAATGAGGTACTGAAATTCTCCTCTATGAAACCTTAAATATATACAAAAAGTTGGTAAAAATATTCGGTACATACATTACCTAATTAATATTCTTTTAGTTTGTATTCAACTCGATCCAGAAAACAATAGAAAATTCATTTTGTATAAAACCGTTTTAAATCTATACGCAGAACACAAACAGTAAAAAAGTCAATTAAACCGGCATTACCCCCCTCCTCTATTGAACCGGCCCATGTGTTTACAAAATTCGACCTCATATAAGTAGAAATTCATTTCAAAGGAATTTCTAAACAACGGTATCCCGAGCTCCCAATGGTATTCCAACAAAGCCTGGAAGTTGCAGAGGTATTCGAAATTGTTTACAAAATTCAATCCTAAAGCTTCGAGCCAGATTAAATCTAATTTCAACTTGAAGGTAAGTCTGAAATAAGTCTTTATAAAACCGGAACCCTTTGATTTAACCCTTCCCGAAGTTCGGCCTGCTGATTGCCCCAAAAGTTGGTCTTCCTTGTATTTTGCGCTATCTTTTTTCATCTAAAAAACAAATCGAAAACAAGCGAGTAAGTAATGGCTTAAAAGTGACTCCTCGTTTCCAGGGCAACTTACCTGCTGTAATGCAAAAAGGTTGCTAGCGTCTCACTGATGAGTGATGTCGCAGAGCTGTATGACTTAACTGTGCCAGACTTCAAAAATATACTTAGTATGAAGCAATTTTAAATAGAAAAAAATACATGTCACAAGCGTGAACCGGCGCCGCAACTTTTTTTCTTTAAAAGTAGATGTAATCATTTGCTCTAGCATAATTTTCTATAAATATATAGTAATTGATTTAACATGCTATAATCGAGATATAAAATACATATGTGTATGTATATACGATACACGAACAACAAAAGTGACAACGTGCAGGTTTACAGAAAGAACAAATAAGAAAATATAAAATAATTAATTCCTTTAAAACTTTATTATTTTTAAGCTTTTTGTTTAATTTATTTTTAACCCAATGAATGAAATTGAATCCAATTTTGCTTAAAACTATTAACATAAGGTAGAAATAAATAAATATAAAATTGTTTGCCCATATGTCCCTTACGCCTAACTTATACATACGACAGCATATAGGACGCGCGATACATCGTATCTCCAAGGTAATTTCAGCGATCAGCAACCGTAAGAGATTGTTGCGCTTCCTGGAAGAAGTGAGCAGACAAATCAGTCCATGGTAACGCAAAATATGCGCAAGAAACGTCAAGTTGTGTAAACCTACATCTCTACTACATCTCTCTATTTAAAAAATATTGTGGAATTAAGACATGATTGTTTTCTGAGGATTTTACGTTGGATGATTAACTTGGAACATATTGTGTTCATGTCGCTAGCGTTTCATGTACTCTAGCCTAAAGCTTCTCGTATAGTTATCGAGATCGCGATAGGAAGAAGACGAACAACCCGCCTGGGTTTTAACCGTTCATTTTTGTAACGGTTCATTTGCTACACAACTTTTAAGTAGTTCAAGTACCGTCCAACTCAAAAGAAATACTTGGTAAGCAGTTACAAAGTTACAGGGAAAATAACACAAATTGTTTTTGTAACTTGAACGTGTGTTTTTTACCTGCAGATACATATACCCTTGTAACCAAATTACACTCCGAAATTGTCAAAGCTAAAGTTAGGGGTTTTGCCAATGAAAATAAATTACAGAAGTAAATGTTAGAACTGTTAGGACTACCTACAGATCTAAAGTTGGAATCCTGCATACTCGATTTACCCGATTTACGAGGGCATGTCGCCCTAGCTCAAGGGGTATTCTACATACATAATTCATGTAATCAATTTCGAATTCTAAATATATTATAAAATAGTCTTAGTATGTATAGAACGAATTCACATTTTTCACCAAACGATAAAAACTGTTGTATAATATAGAAAGACAGTTGACAGACCAAGATATTGAAGCCTATATATATTTCACATTGGACGGGAGGACGGGCCCGATAGCGCAGATGGTGACACTATCCTGTACGCTAAGGGTGTGATATTTGTGTTTTTTCTGTGTCTGGGTGTTAAATATATGCATTTCAGTAGTATATTTGTGATTCCTCTATTGTCTGGTGTCCGTAACACAAGTGTTTTAAGCGAATTGTCACGGAGTCAGGTCAATGTATTTATTTATTTATTTATTGAACTTTATTGCACAAAATATTACAAAATGTACAAATGGCGGACTTAATGCTTATGCATTATCTCCCGGTCAACCATTATACGAAACTGAAAAAATATATATATAGTAGTGCAGACAATATGTACACAAATAAGACAAACGTTACATACACATTTGTATTAATAAACGCAATAAATACATGTACACAAGACATACAATGTATGAGATGTTGTCTTTATTTTATATCATTCATCATACCAGCGATTGCAAGTCTAATAATGCTGGACATAGGCGGCCTCCCCAAGAAAGAGAGAATTTTGCCCATAATAGCCACGCTGGGCAAGCGTGTTGGCAATCGCAAAGCGGGACGAGGATGCTGCGAGAATCCTTAAACATGATCGAAATGAGAACATAATACTTATATCATTGTTCTCAGTTAAGATTTTATAAAAACAGAATGTCATAACAAGAAATGAAAGGGTAACGCAATTTGGAGTGGGATAGAACTGTGCTTTTTGTGAAGAAAGAAGTATCAGACGTAAGGCGAGATATACACAAATTTATCGACCCTGTGTGGAGTCCAACACATATTGTGCAACGGTATCACTGCGTTGTACAAGAAATGACCTCTAAAAGAAAATTGACAGACGAGGCCGGAATTCACATACTATTAATAGGCTTACATAATTGATAGCTAATGTTTAATCTTGTTTTCTAATTCTGATTCGTACTTATGTACTGCCGTTATGTGCTAACTATATTTTAAGTAATAAACACAGAATTTTTCGATTTTTTAATGGTATCTCACTGGTAACATCATCATCATCATATCAGCCATAAGCCATCCACTGCTGGACTTAGGCCTCCCCAAGTAATCTCCAATAGGACCGGTTATATCGGCTTGTGTCCAGCGCGATCCTACTGTTTTAGTCAGAACGTCTGTCCATCTTGCGGGTGGACGCCTTACGCTGCGCTTGCCGGTACGTGGTCTCTATTCCAGAACCTTACGACTCCATCGGCCATCGGCTCTGCGTACCAAATGCCCTCGCACTGCCACTTCAACTTACTAATCCGCTTCATCAACATAGTGCCTAATGTCTACAATTTATCACTAATTGAAATTAAACCAGCTATTGTGAGTTTGTTACGACTATAAGTACTACAGACTGTAATCCTCTAAATGTAAATAATATTATGACGGATATGTAATCTAACGCAATTAATATGGTTTAGAATACCATTCAATAATTATTTATCCCTCGTTATTTATGTTAAATACTTTATCTGCTTCACATTTTTATGTGACGTGGGTTAAAAAAAATTGAATTCTAAATTTAAATATCATATTACGAGTAGCAATTTGTTGCCATGGGATACCGGGGTACCGGATATATTAGTACTCCCTCTGTACTAAGAGGTGACTGAGTTACCGGAATCGATAGATGGCGGTATATCCACTCGAAATAGCGTAGCTCAAATGCAAAAGGGCGGGATTAGGCAGCAGCATTTTTGTCGCGAAGCTACGCTCTGCGGTTGACATCATGCCTGCCCAATGCGACAATCACGGGCAAATCCCTCTTTACCTAGGGAGGCTTGTGTCCAGCAGTGGACTTCTAAGGCTGCTATGATGTTGATGATGATTGATAATTACTTTATTTTCGATATCCGTAACGCAAGAACTTTAGCTACATATTTCGAAATCAAGTCAACGTATAATATGTCTGTCTGAATTGTTATTTATTTATTATATAAAAATCATGTCACGATGTTTGTCCGTGATGAACTTTTATACTACTGAACCGATTTTAATATTTTTTTATCACTCTGTAGGATATGATCAAACTTGAGATATATGACATTTATAGTCGCAACATTTTTCTCATGATAAACATATATAGTTTAGACAGAACAACGTCTGTTGGATTAGTTAGTACCATATGTTACTAGATTACCGCCCGCAATTCTGGCAACGATAACAAACAGATTCCGGTCTTGCATCTAAAATTGTATTTTGGATTTAATACAATGTTTTACTAATTTTTACGCGTTCACTACTTGTACTACTTTTTACTTACCTTTAAATCGCATTATGTTTATTTCACTTTAAAAACTTACTGAAACTAAGTTACACTACCTCAAACAAAGGTCGTCTGCATTAGCATCTCACTCTAACATATTTCTACCGCCAAGCCAGAAGAAAATGACTGTGTTCGTATTGCTATATTCCGGTTCGAAGAGTGTGAGACGCAGCTTTAGTACACAAGGTTGGCGACACGCTAGTGATATCTTTGTGATAATACGAGCGTCTATAGGCTGCGGTCACGATTCCTATCTAGCGAGCTGTATGCTTGTTTACTGTCATCATGACATAAAAAAACACTAGATATTTTTTAAAGATGAAATCTTAATTACAATAAACATTATAAAAGTAAAACTGCCACTGCCCGTTAAGACTGGCGTACAGGCGATGAACATTCCGAATGCTAGGAAATCGAGTATCTTTTGCTCCGTTATAATTCCTCTAAGCTAAGCGGAAATTTATTGCAGCGACATAAATACACTGTGCTTAAGATGATATTTTTCAGCGGAACACCGACTTTATGAGAAATGTTGCAAGACAGTACATTTGCTTTGTAAATATATTTCATTATTATTTTGTTTATTAATTAATATTCCAAATTTGTGCGTCCGATGGACATCCATTGGATGCTCTACGGCTTCTACAATAAGTAATATTTAAAATGAGAAGATGCGTATATATATCACTGCATAGTATAAAATAAAGTCGCTTTACGCTGTCTGTCTGTCCTTATGTATGCTTATAACTTTAAAATTACGCATCGGATATTTATGCTAATTCAAGAAGAAGGTTTATATGTATAATGAAACACTGATATTTTTAGAAGTTTCTAATGTGATGTCGTAAATAAAGATCATTTTGCAATTACATATCACGCTGGCTGAACCCGACGAGATAGATCAAAATAATCTACTACATTATTGTACACCATAAAAAAATGTCTACAAAAACGTCCGCGATGGTACATACCCATCTCTCAGGGTTATTAACCCACTATAGACCTCATTGCCCCCGTGCAAAGCCGGGGCGGGTCACTCACCTATAAACTAATTTTGATAATGAATTTGACATTTAATCGACATCTCTTACATTGATCTAACTCCTTGATAAGTCGCATAAAGCACTAGTGTAACGTCGGATAATAGAGGAATCCAAAATATAGTTCTTAAATACATATATTTCCCACCCAGACGCAGAACAAACACAAATATCATTATATTAATATTTGTCCTGGTGGACCCTATAAAAGGACAAAAAATTGTATTTGTAAAAGTTATTGTAGAAAATATACAGTTTGATCGTGGTCCAAACGAAGAAAAGAAAGTGCTAATTAATTATATAAATAGTTGTTTAAACAATACAACAAATATATCCATAGTAACTTACTAAGAATTCAAAGCTACGACAATAGTTTAAACTTTCAATAACGGGTTAGTTTGTAATTTTATAGAAACAGATTTGAACAAAACTGATTATTTGTTCAGTCTCATTCAGATCATTGCTATTTAAAGTGTGAACTGTTAATGCAAAGTTAGTGCCGTGAGGTACATTTCATTTGCCGTTAGGTACCGGCAGAATAGAATACTTCTACAAATGTTGACACCAGTTACCTTGTGAAAGGTGGTAAAGGTTCCGTATTCAACGAATTGCGATGTATTCCACCGAAACACTTAATTTAAATTGAATAGAGCAGGGCTGGGTAGGTTTGCAAAACTACGCAGTGGGATATCCACCCTGGGTGGTGGAAGATAATATTGAGCCAAAATCCTCCAAAATAAATAAGTACATACAACACATAACTTGACATACACTGACCTGATTTCCTGTAAAAAGTAGCTTAGCGCATTTGTATTACGTATTTCAGACAAAAGTTATTACAAATATAAACTTAAATATTTATAATATATAAAACCTCGACGAACCACAATTAACCAAATAATTGGTGACTTTTTTAATTGATTAACCATTCAAAATTTCCCTGGACTTGTTGTTGAATTTATTATGAAAAAATAAGAACAAAAAGATATTATTTCACCAGAGTCGTTATACTGCAGTAGTATTTTACAATGTCAACAATGTTCTAAGAGTTATGGATGAACTAGTCGCCGCCTGCCGCGCCGGATCCGGCTCGGATCCGGAAGGGATCCAGCGATCGACGCTCGAGACTCTCCCCCTCTGAAACATATTTTTAAACTGACAGATTTGATTTGACGACACTTATAACAGCCTTTGAACTTCTAATTGACTCTCAGCTAGAACGTCGGTAATAGGCTTACGAGATCTCCACAGTGACCTCTTTGATTCAAAATAAATTGAAGGGTGGTGTAAGAAACTTTCTTTCTAGGACTTTCATAAATTTTATGCATCATTATGTCCCGTCAAAGTCAACCATAGACAACATTTCTATCGATTATTTAAATGGTATTTACTTACTTCACCAATGCATTCGTATTGTAAAAATAATTAGAAAGACATCTGTTATAAATTAGTTCTGGCTACATATTTTGATTCAAGATTGGAAATAAATATTACAAAATAATTTTTAACATTTTCTTTTAGAAAATGACTATTCTTTTAACGGCTTTAAAAGTTTATATATAGTAATACTAAATGTGCAATACACCTTGGTCAAGCTCAACGCCGGCTAGCGTCGCTTTTCTTCGTCCGTTTTGCGCGATTTGCTGCGAAGTTGTTTTAAAATATTGCTATCGCTTGAGAAATTGATTGAAAACAAGTAACTGATTGATGAATTATCAATTCACGTATTTATTTGGAAAGGATTTAATATCTTATGTATAAAAAACCATCGCAAATAATGCGGTAATTACGATCTAATTTGAATATCATGAAAAAGGTTAATTAAGTGAATCCTAAAAATGAGAAGAACAAACAAAACATACGTGCTTTTTGCGAAAGTTTGCGTTTACGCAGTGCATGACTCAGAAAGCAATCATTTTTCACGTCTTAGCAACATTTTCTATTGATACTCCGCTCGTATTGATAGAACCGTTATGTTATTTAGCCAAAGCCATATTAGTATACATTATTTTCAGTTCAACAAATTTTGTATTTTACTGATCATTAAATAGACGTGATGAAAAAATCAGACATCAACACATCAATCGAATACGAACACTTCGGTCCACTTACCTCAAAAACTTAAACAAAAACACTATTTCGCAGGAAGCAATCCGAAAAGTCTCGTGGTATTGCAATAACTACTCAGCCTTTTGAAAATAGCTTTCAGTTTAATGTCGGCTTTACGCGATCGACAATAGGCTATTTTATAGCTGCACTCACGAAAGGATTGCGGCTGGGCTACACGCAATTTCTTGTTGAATGAATGCTGTAGGTGCTTGTGGATTGCTGGCTATATTACTGTCAATTAATTAAAAGTTTTTTTTTATATCTCCTCGCTCAGCCGTTTATAATTAATAATATCTTTATATATAAAAATCACGTGTCACGGTGTTTGGCGGGATGAGTTACTAAACAACTAAACCAATATTGATAATTTTTTGCTTACTGTGTACGTTTTGAACCAACTCGAAAGATAGGATAGTTTATATATTAATTTATTGTGGCAAAGTATATAAATATATAAATAATGATGTCGTTTTTACAATTGCATTTTAAATGATGTCTTTCAAACAGCATCTAAGAATGCAAAAATTATATGCATTCGTACCTCACTCCTACCTATTTCTCTTGCTAAGCTGTAATAAAATTACTTTCTATAATAATTTAGGTAATGTAACTTTATAAGCCACATAGTTGGCATTGCGCTGATGACATCTTTGTAAAGTCACGGGCAATTTTACGCTGCAGTGGCGCTTGCCATCACGGGAAACGTGTTAGTTATTATTAGTCTTAATTATATATATATTAATTATAAAGTTAGTCATTAAAAATACATATGAAAACTAAACAACTTTAAGTTTTACACAGTTTGTTTATTACCAATCAGATTGGTAAAGTTATTTATAGTTCGATACGTGTGGAGTCTATAATATTCCTAGTCATACAAGCGTTTTAAGCTAATTATAACAAAGTTAGTTATATGTTATTTAATTTATAACAAAATACATATAATTTATGTTATATAACATATATTTATTAATAACATATAATTTATGTTTTCAATTTGCTAAGTTAAAATCACTGGTTAATTACAAACAGTCACCGATGAATAAATAAGTTTTAACCCTTATAATTAATCCTCAAATAAATATTCACATCAGACTTGCGTGTTTCAAGTTAAATTAAAGAAACACAGAGTCTCTAATAAGTCTCTGAATAATATAAACAAGCAATGAAAACAAGGAGATTAAATAAACCCCACACTTTTCATATCTTTGTTGAGACGTGCACCTTTTATCCTTAAAGTGCCGATTATTTGCCTCTTATTTTATTTGCGAACCCTCGATCGGCCCTGTGCAGATAGATGGGGCAATCAGTCCGGCCCTGGGTATTGCTGACGCAGATTTTGCACTAAGGTCCCGAGTCCCACCCTTGGAATTTATTGATCACACGCTGTAAATCTACCAGACGTGTTTACGTAATACACAGTACACTGTAAGGGATACATGCCCTAAAAGGGCACCTTGCCTGTGATAATAAGAACGGCAATCTCTTAAAGTTTTCACTTTATTCAATTACTGCAGAAGTCACACATGGAATCGATTGTCAAAAATGAAGTATCTATTTCAAAATTTGTGTATACTATGGCATTAAAATATAACATGGAATAGTGATCAACTATCTTCCGTAAAGCATTTCTGCAGCTATTACGACATATTGACTCTTAAAGTCAGTAAGAAAACTAATACCAAGCAAAGTCATTGATTGTGCTTACAATAATTACACTCATTTGCAAAAAGGGTGGTTTTGATTTTAATTGTTCTTCAAAAAAATACGGTACCAAAAAGATTTCAATCATTTTTACATATTACTGGCCGGTTTTAAAAATGTCGTGGTGTTTACAACAGTACGTTCTAAATTCAAATTTTCGTTTGATGCTCGTTTTTACAGAAAACCACTCTTATCCTTAATTTTTGGTGCGAAGTTCCAAAATATAATATCGGTTTTCATAACTTTTAGTCTATTTTTAATTGTCAAATAATTAATTGGCCAAGCTTCATTTATTGCTGTTTAGCTATCTCAATAAGTCCGTCCAGTCGCTCCACGGCTCAATGGACCTGGCAGCGGTATCAAGACACCGATTCCGTCGAGGGAAGGCATGGTTCTGGAAGAAAACCATGTACCCAACCACGGGATGATCGTTTTCATGTGAGGCGCGCATTGCAAGTCTTCGTATGTGGATCTTAAGACAAACTCGAAGAAGTAAGAAATGTGCATATTAGTCTATGGACGGTCAGGAGGAGGCTTCTCGCGGCCAATATACGTAGTCATCGCCCAGCCCGCGGCCCTAAGTTACTCCGTGAGCACAGAGTTGCCAGGCTTAGGTTTGCTCGAAATTGTGAGTCAAATAAATTAAATGAATAAATTGAATGTAAACTATATATTAGTGTGAAAAATTATAGAAATTTTAGATACAAATACCAAAGGTGCCATTGATGCAGCGAAACCTACTAATATTATAAAAGTAAAACATTATAACGGCCTGGATTTATATATTGTATTTTTCACTCCTTAATTTTAGGCGTGCAATACCGGTAGAGAAGTAGCCATTTCGTACCGAAAAAGTAGAATAGTACCTCCCCCTATACCAGGTATCGTAAGAGGCGATTGAGGCACCGGAACCGACAGATGGCGGTATATCCATCCGAAGGCGTTTAGTTCTAATGCAACAGGTTAGAAAAACGCAGCAGCATTCCCGTCGCTATGATTCTCTCTGCAATTGCTGCACGCTTGCCCAGCGCGCCAATTGCGGGCAAATATCCTCTTTCTTGGGGAGGGCTATGTCCAGCTGTGGAAGTTTTACTGAGGGTGAATGGATGGTTTGAATGGTTCTAGGAGATATTTGACACAAGAAAAATTTATATACTACTAGTGTCGGATTGAAGGATGAGAAAGGCAGTGTAATTGTAACAAGGTAATGTGACATAAATCACAAAGTTGGCATCGCGCTTTTATTTCCTTGTACTAATATGGATAATACGACCGTCTATTAGTTGTGGTGGCGCTTACCATCACATGAACCGTGTGCTTGACTATAGACTTGATCAAATAAAACAATAATATTGTTGAATTAACATCTTTTTATAGGAAGTGACAGATATCTCACATATTGTTAATTTAACGCTTATAAAATAATACATAACTAACGTATTACGTAACAAGAAAGTTTCGTTTGCGTGATATAATATTTGTAGGAATCTTGTAATTGGTCCAAACAAGTCTAGTTGCATTGTATTAAAAAGTAAAAAAACTGAAATCGCACTCATGCGATAAATTTATATATATCGCATGAGTGCGATTTCAGTTTTATATATATGTATAGTCTAAAATTACTTTCAAAATTATAACACCAATTAATTCTACTAATGAAGTTAGCAATATACATAGTGGAAACGGGACGCGCGATTCGACCTTTTCTCCGAACAAGGTTCAACTCTTCTCGGCTACTGTTATCAGTACAACACACGTAATTACTAAACTGGATCAAACTAGTCAAACACCTAAGCTTACCTCCCTGAATACTCTCCGAAGGCACGTATTTGAGATCCACTAATCTCCACCAGAACAAATCAAATGAGCGAGTTATTGGGGACGTGAACTGGATGACGATGGAGCCAATACAAACAAGATAATATAGAACAAAACAAAAAAAAACTTACGATACTATTTAAAACGCTTTAAGAAAAATTATATCAAATATATGTGAAACATTTATAACTGCGTTTCGAACGTTCCGTTCCATAAAGCTGGAATTCATTATTATATTATTTTTTAATATTCTCAATAAAAAAATGTTACATTGCAAATAAGCATTATTGACACGAAGAAGTTTGAATGTTTCTCAAATATTAAAAACGTATACGTGGGAAAAACCTTAAAGCAAGTATATTAAACAATAAAATAAAGGTTTATTATTATTAAATAAAAATATATTGATTAGGGTTTTAATGGCACTTTCATTCATCGCCTAACTAAATTCAATATCTTTACTGGTGAAATCAGCTTATAAATTCCAAAACTTCTATACTGTAAGTTAAAACATACGTTAGAACAGCAATAAAGATATTTAATAAAATTAGGGTAAAGTTTAAAATTAAATTATTATAACTATCACGAGGACCATTGAAGTTAATGCAGAATATATTTTTTCTTTATATTATAATAACATCGATAAATTAACAAATCATTCGTATCAGAAAAAGTAATAAGAAAAATTAATTGATGTTTCCAAAACTGGAACCATAAGAAAGCACATTATCGAACTCTCCATAAAATACAGCAATTAGGCAGCTCATAAAATTTAAACTTAAGTTATTACTTTTTTTCAGTAGATCTCAAGTGTTGTGACGTAAAATTAATTAAATATTATCAAATATATATAATTACAATAGCTTCTTCAATCTTAAAATTGATTATATAGCTATCTTAACAAGCATTATTTGCAATTAAACACCGTTAGTACATCAGTAAGAAATGCTAATAAAGAAATAAAAACAAACATGTAAAACTCGTGAAAATCTATTAGATATATATAAAAATAATTGTATTATGGCCCACTTCATTTTAATTTTATAAAAATAGGCAATAAAAGGTAATCTACCACCTTAATACGAACACCACCAAACATGTTCTTTGGAACAAGAAATAATTGTTTTAAGTATCACAATGAATAAATAATCACATATAATAATCCAATCCATAATAATCTAACTCAAATGTCATATTTTTGCAGCTATAAATTTGGATGGTCAACGTGACACCTCTATAGACTTCAAATGTCGACATCGATATAGATATCATCGATATCGATAGATAAAAGCTGCGCCACCCGCCGGCGGATCAGGCAGACGTCGACAGTTTTCACCCCATTTGGGGCGTTTTTACGGCGTACACTCATCCCGACCCTTCGACACCGACGGTAAACAGCATGGTTATTGCTTCCTTACACGCTGCGTTTATTATAACGTGCCAGATAATTGATTTGATATCAACATTCATTTTTTAAACATAATTTACATTAATAAATTGTTTTTTAAGGGTCACTAGGCAAAAAAAGTAACGCTTTTATTGCACATTAAGTCACATTAACTCAAATCAAACAATTACATATAATGTCATAAATGAAAAATAAAGCACTCAAGTCAACAACTCTCTCTATATGTTAATGAAGAATTTTTTAATGCCACTAGAAAGTGCTGGTGGTGCCAGCTTGAGAATAGTACCATCTCAGGTCTTCCTTGAGTGTCGTCGCATTATTCTCCGTACTCCAACTTACTGCGATCTTCAATATGCGCGCCCAGCTGTGAAGCACTTGCTGGGTTGATATGTTGATAATGATTAGTAAATGACTCCAACTCTTTGGATTACACTAAACTGCCGTATGCTCTGGATAAAAGGCTTTGAACTTTTAAATAGTGAACGAAGTGAGATATGTATGAGGAGCAGACACGAGAGAAATCTATATCTCGTACATTTTTACTGATCGTATGCATGGTTCAGAGCGATTACGTAAGGTCAGGGTTAAAATATTTCTAGTAAATATTTTCCTTAGATTTTGACTGAAAACCGACTCCGAACCTTACGGCATGAATATTTAATTGCCTACACTACACCAGGGAACAAGTAACAATAGTCATGTAAGTAAATTTATAGCAGAACCCTGCCATTAAGAGGCGAACCGTGCATTATAACTAATGTTAAACCGCAACATAAACGCGTACAAGTAGAAGCGGCACAGTCGAATTGGTACCTAAATGGAAATGAAAGAATATCGTAAAATATCGTCGCTAACGTAAATGCTGTTGGCTGCGTTATTTATACGGGCCTTTTGAAATGGTGCCCCTTTTAACGGCAGTTTTAAGTGCTACCCGTAGCGGTCCGGCGGATCGCTGATCGCTGTTTGCAGCGACAAGCTTGGTGTAAGTCACTAGATATTCGATACAAAAATGTTTGAACCGGCATGTAATCCAATTTTGGTGCGTACACTGCCAGTAGAAGCATGGAAATGGAATCCATTTTGGTGGTTAGGATTGCGCAGTATCGGCCGAGTGAAATTGAATAACAAATATAGGAACTAAGTGAAAGGTGATATAGTGTATGAAGGCTCATCATCGTCATTTATCATCATAGCAACCATAAATTAGCCACTGCTTGACATAGGTTTTGCGACGAACAGGGGAATTATGCCCGTAATTACCGCGTGGTGGGAATCGAAGACAGGAATGCTGTCCGGTGGATATACCGCCATTTGTCGGTTTTGATAGCTCAGTCGCTTCTTACAATGCCAGGTAAGACATTGTACCGCAGGGTTGAATAGTACCTTTCTCTATATCAGAGGTCGTGAGAAGCGAATAAAGTTTTGAAACCGACAGATTTTGATACATCTATCCAAAACAGCTTAGCTCAAACAAGAGTGTGAGCGTAGACGCCACCGTCCCCGCCTTCCAGCATTGCAATTATCTGCCAAAATGTTATAAATTTCGTAAAAAGGGAACAATTAACATCTTACGGCTTACATTTATAAAATCTACACTAATATTTTAAAGAGGAAAGATTTGTATTTTTGTATGTAAAGATTAAACTTAAAAATACCCATTAAAACTAACCGAAGGTGTAAAAAATTTAACCATAACACGTCTTTTATCGCATACGCTATGAAAAATATTAATGATAGGACAAAAAAAAAGGTTCGACAATATTATAGAATACATCAACATTTACAAAAAACTTTGCGAGACTATATGTCTGACTATTGTAGTTACGTCACTATAACTACTTTTTTACATTTAATAAATTGATAGAAATGCCGATCAAAATAAAACCGTGTTATACATACCATTTATAAATTTTAATCCAAATAAATAATTTAATATTCAAGACTGTCTCTGTACCTAATGATTACTTATTAAATTATTGAAATAGTACATTCCATTCAAAAGATATCATGAAATTAAAATAAAAAAACATGCCGGCGGCGGCCGCCACGCAGCGCATCGAGTAACTAACTCGATGAGAACAATTGTTTGTGGCACTTTCTGAATCAGGATCTCCTGAAAATCAATAAGTTTTGTTGCCACCTACAAATACACCAACGTAACGTACCACAGGGAGGCTGTAAGATAAGCATACAATTTTTTTCTAATTTAGTGATTCATGGTCATATTTATGTCTACCCGTGCGAAGCCGGGAGGGGCCGCTAGTTATAATATAAATGTGATAGCGATTCTCCCCGGCTTCACACGGGTGCAATGAAGATGAAAAAGGTTATTGTGGATAATCCTTAAAAGATGGACATACGTCATTATAAAAGATCTGAATGTTAAAAAAGAATATTCTAATTCTTTTAGAAACCATTTATTGATTACTTTCCGCTGTAATCTTTTACTTTGCACCAAGTAATGTGATGATGGCAAATATGTAAGTACCAACTAGGAACACATAACATTATCGATTTTGTTATCAAAACAAGCTTTTCACTGACGAGGCTATCTATGACTACATATCATATTATTTCACTTTCAATACATTTTATGTATGAAACACTAGTCATTTAAACATGGTCGATATGAAACACTAGTCATTTAAATGTTTAAAGTCATGGTCGAACTGCTATTCAAACTCGTTAAATGATAATTCACATAGCCGATAGCCCCGGTAGTACTTGAGAACTAGTTGAACTAACCAAATCGGTGGTTGATTTAAAAATAAAGTATATCTAAATCTATCCTGGGTGTTACTGGAATTCTTCAGTTTCTTTATACTCTTATATACTCGTAAATAATCAGTAAGCATCGCATAATGTACTAATGCGTATTATATTCTTACATACTTGTATTTTACAGCGTATATAATATTCACACAATATCTCATCATCATTACAGCCATTGGAAGTCCACTGCTGGACATAGGCCTCCCCAAGAAAAGGGGAATTTTGCCCATAATTGCTGTGCCGGGCAAGCGTGTGTAGTGTAGCTTCGCGCACGGGGATGCTGCTGCCCATCCTCGCCCTTTTTTTTTGGTTCCTCTGTAGTCTGATATCCGTAACACAAGTGCTTTAAACGACTTACACTAGAGTCGAGACAATGTATGAGATGTTGTGTGAATTTTATTATAAATGATTATAATTTGTGTTGGGAGGTTTATCCGTAGCAGGGGACGCCTTGCAACTGATATGATGAAACGCAATTCCGGTTTTTTTTACTTTTTAAAGTTTAGGTTCGACGTTTCAGTTACCTTTCGGCCAAGCCGTTAAAAAGTTGTTTAATTACAAGAAATAAACGCATAAATGCTATAGAATATTATGTTACTAGTCACACCCCGCGGTTTTTCCCGTTCCCAATAATATATAGCCTAAATTACTTGAGGACATACCTTTAAGCCAGTGAAATTCCCTTTAAAATCGGTTAATCCGTTTTGAAGCTTACCTCAAACAGATAGATAAAAATTTAAAAAGTATAGGTTATAAATACCGTACATACTTTCATATGCCTATTTTATAAAGTTATTATTTTGGTATTACTATACGAATCTGTTATGTTCCAATACATGTTGAACATGTACGAGATCATAATTAAATAAAAAAAAGTTTATAGATGTAATAAAAAAGGCAAGTTATCCAATTCCCCAAAATCTTGGTGTGTTGTTGATAAACTACTCCTACAAGAGATCTGTGTTCTGTGTTACATCGTTCTCAGCCGCCAGCCGTGTATGTCCGACAAACTCGTTAAAAGTTGGCAAAACAACGGAACCTTACTCGAGACCCGCGGCTCGGTGCTAAGTGTAAAAGTATAGCGCGACAATAACATCAGACATTTTGTTGCTCGGAACTTTGCGATGTTTGAACTCACCTAGACGTTGAGCACGAATTTTGTTTGCTGTTAAGTCAAACTCGTTTTTCTCAATTGCTTTTGGTGTATAATATTTCTGTTATATAGAATGCTGTCTAGAAAGTTTTGTAAGAAGTTATTTGCGTATAATTTTTAAAGTAAAAACATTAAGGTAATAGAGTAATAATCTACAACATACTCGTATTAATACCGCTAAATAGCAGTGTTTGTATTGTTGTGGGAGGTTTTAAAGATGAGAGAGGCAATGAAATTACTGGGTAATATGACTTGATATCTTCAAGTCACAAGGTTGGCAACTCGCTAGTGATATCCTTGTGATAATCGGCTGCAGTGACGCGTAATACTCATATCCACTCATACACAAAAAATGTAATGGGAACCCCTTTTACCTTTTTTTTGCCTTATGTGTTGACAGTTATGTGTACACAGCCCATGATCAGCTATAAGTCATTAATAATAAATATATATAGACGTTATTAATTATTTAGTATTATTTTAAGTTCGCACAATGTAACGCTTGCTTTTTATATATTTGTAAAGGCGTTTAAAGGTGTGACACACGACCAAATAACTTGAACACACAAATATTGTTTGTTAAAAGATATATACTACTTAAGATCTTTTTTTTTTTATTTTTGTATTTGTTTATCAATAATGATTTAATATTACACTCAACTTAGAAGTAGGTTTCAAGCTAGCCACTTTCTAAATTTAACTAGAAACGGTTTATCCGGTACATATTCTATGAAAACGTATCAAATAGACTAAATTACTCTGGCATTTATCTTATCACAAAAGATTTCCACTTACACTGTACACTTTATTAAGCGGCTATTGTTAGCAAAAATATTTAAATGCAAATCTTTAATTCGTTGTATAAATAAAATCACATAATCCAACTCAGCTGGACAGCATTTGGAAACCTGCGAATCATCTTCTTGTCCGATATACCTCAGTGTCTCAAGTTGAAAGTCTTCTTCGTTCAATGTGTTTTACCAGCGATAACTTATGGCAGCGAAACGTTGTCTCTTACTGTATCATGTTGGCCTAGACGACTCAAAATACCACAACTAGCTATGGTTACCGGCAGATTAACTGATTTAAGTGGCAGCGGGCAAGAAACTTATTAAGGTCGGCCGTAAGGTCTAGGAACGGAGACCACGTAGTGGCAATCGCAACGTAGGACAACTCACAGGGTGGATTTGCGGTGGAAGCAGACCACATACAACCGGCCCTGGATGTCACTTGGGCAGGTCTACGGATATGACAATCTATCTTCATGGAAGAATTACCTTACGTAACAGCACAGTTTTTGTATTTCTTCGCATCAAATATATTACCAAGATTGAATGTTTCCGAGCACCTGAATATAACCTGTTTTTATTAAATCAGGTTTAAAAAAAAGCGTAGTGTCCGCGTGATAGTAAACGTCACAGTAGCCTAAAGACGCTCGAAATATCACAAGGTCATCACTAGCACCTAGCAACCCTTATGACTTGAAGATATTATGTGAGATATTACCCAATATTTTCACTGTCTCTCTCATCATTTAAACCGGAACACATTAACGCGAACACTGCAGTTTGGCGGTAGAAATTAGTGAGAGCGTGGTACCAACTACGCTCTCACTAATTTCTACCATTTTTTAGAGAAATTACATGCAAGCTGTATATAGATTCTTCGAGAATGCGTGAGTTCATTTTATTTTACTACAAAAATATATCACAGGGAGCAATAATTCCGATGGAATCTAGAACAATGGCGGTTTAGTGTAGGCGCCGTTAAAATTATAAATATCCGGGGGCTCACTAACTGCCCCAGTATTCCGTTAAGAGGATTCCCAAAGCTGTAAATTGCGTACGCGAAATATTTACGAGACAGGCTTTCGCAGCATTACGGCGACTATGTGCATACATTGCCGGTCGCTTGTAGCAAAAATGCAACATGGGCGAACAGTTCGCCAACTAGATAACATAAGGGTTTATTGGCCAATGGAAAGTCCAATTTTATTTTTAATTTATAGACCGTCTGGGTCCGTTGACCACGTCATTTCGCGTTCAAATCTAATTAGGGAAAATGAAATTTATTTTTATATGACATCAACACCATACACAATCTGTAAAGAACCTACAGTTTAAACGTCGCAGTGTTCATAGCCATTGGCGCCACCACTATAAACGTGAAGATAAGATGATTACATATTTACGTCAATTAGATATAATGATATATTCTGTATAAATTGGAATTCCATCGGAAATGGACTTTTTACAGGATAGCTGTATGGAATCGGAAGTCAAAAATAGATTATTCTTCTTCTTTATGCAATAAAATTTTTAACTAACTCTATAATTATGCCAATATATCTATTATTATACAAGCCATTAGAATTCCACTGCTAGATATAGGCCTCTCCAAGAAAGGAAGTTTTTTGCCCATAATTGCTGCGCTGGGCAAGCGTGTTGGAAATCGCAGAGCGCAGCTTTCGCGATAAAGATGCTGCTGCCCATCCCCGTCCTGTGCACTTGAGCTGCACTGTTTCGGATGGATATACCGCCATTTGTCGGTTCTGGTACCTTAGTCGCCTGGTTTAGTAGGAGGTACTATTCTACTCTGCCGGTACCTCACAGCAATCTGTTATAGCTACTAATAATTAACTGGATTCTGCGATGTAACTATTAGTATATTATGTTCACGTATTCACGCAAACTCCACACAATATATTTTAATGAAACTTTACAATGTTCCCCGCGAAGTAATGAAAATGGGAAATGTCTGAAAATAGGTGGTAATATCTAAAATTAAAAAAAGACACAACATCTCATACCTTGACTGATTCCTAAATAAGTAGCTTAAATCACAATTACGGATATCAGACAACAGGAATTACAAATACAATACTTAAAAGCTACTTAACATAAATGTTTATGCCTTTGCACATAAAATGTGAGATGTGACATTAGAACATGCCACCGGGCCCGCTAATTGCGTAAATGAAGACGCGGTTGGTGGCCATATTTAATATATGAGTATTTTATACAAAAATATTGCTATGTTGAGTGCAAAAATGGTTTTTTTATTCAGACCTATTTAACGATCATAATAAATACTTTTTTTACAAAAAAAATCATTATCTAGCACTTAAATAACGTAAAAGAGTTTACTCAACTAATTCATTGATCTTTTTTCTTTTTTGTTATATTAACCATATAAAATGGTTTTCTTTGAACAAATGTTTAAAAAATTCGAATTCCAAAACTTCAGATGCGTCAGCGTGCCAGATTCTTTGTTATTCTACTGCAGCAGGTCGGTCAGTAAAAAGTACAAATAAAAACGGCTCGTGGGTAACCACCAAGCGTTAATAAATTCTTCGAATTTGCGGCAGAGGGAAAGCCATGGAAAACCTAACACTCGGCCGCTACAGGGCAGCCCGGTTACAGCGCCGCGGTCGGGAAATGCGTTTAGTTTTTGGCATATATTCAGCAGCCAACGTGAACTAAGTATTTTAGCTACACAAAAGTGCGTACTATCTTGTGTATTATACTGCATCTGTTTATTGAAACAGTGGCTTCGCTAAGAGAATATTAGTACAATCTCAAAGTTGAACCCATGAAAGATATTTATTGTTAAATTTTTGCACGCCCTGAATTCATACTAACGGACTCGACAGCGCAAATGGCCACTTAAAACAAACAGTTTTACAATAAATATTTGTGTTTGTTCTGTGTCTAGGTATTAAATATGTGTCTATTTACTCTTAAGCATTACATTTGTGATGTGATCTGTTGTCTGATGTCCGTAAAAAAACTCTTTAAGCGATTGATGAAAGAAGCACCTCAATGTATAAGATATTGTGTACATTTATTTATTTACTAGCAGCACCCCATTGTTTACCCGCGTTAAGTTATAGAACAAAGCTAGTATTATTTATACTACGCTATTATGGCTCCTAGCATGATCTATAAAATTAGCCGATAATTGGGCTATGAAATTCAAGAAACTGACTTTTTCTGACCGTAAAATTTAGGCTCAGCGTTAATATGTCAGTCAGTCATTCAGTCAGCTTATCGTTTACATTATAGGTATAGCATTTTTAAAAAGAACTTTGAAAATCAGAGCACCTTCATACTAACTTATTTATACCCCCTTATATCCGCTTAATGGATAATAATAGAAACAAATATTTTACACGTGTTTTACACCTTCATACTAAATTACATTAAAATAAATTAAAAAATAGCAAAGTTTCATACTAACTTTGTACCCCCGTTTTACCCTCTCAGGATGAATTTGAAAATTCCTATCTTAGTGCTCCCTTATGTTATAAAAAGAAACCCTGTGTAAAATAACAAGTTTCTAAGCCTTATAATTAAGGCCCTACTTTGATAAACCAGCCACGTTCTCATAATACATAGATAGATATTTATATACTAATGTATACCTAAATCTCTATTTTTATATCCCTGTGGATAAAATTAATGAGTCTTAGTCATTACTCAGTACACTACGTCAAGGACATTGGTGGGTTTTAATGAATGCAAATGCAGCCAGAATCAACAGCTTTAAGGAGCTGTCTAAGCATAGAGGAGCTCTAGACAATTAATGGTGGCTGTATACCTTAATACAGACTTACTAGTTTGGTGTCAGACGCATAATTAAGTCCTAAGTTTAGCACATATGAACGAAATACATTAACTATTATTATTATTAATTTTAGGTCACCTATCCTAACAGCAACCGTTCCGAAAATAACTTACTTTCAAAGATCAGTGACGGGCGCATTAACCATGAGCCTCCCCTCATTCTTTTTTGGCAGCATCATATTATCTGTGCTCGTCAGTAAAGCTCTCAGGTATTTATAAGTATAACTTGTATCTATCTGTGGGGCATAGCTCTCGAACGGACGGACCGTTATAATTTTTAGAGTTCCAAATCCTTACTAATGTTATAAATTTGAAAGTAACTCTGTCTGTCTGTCTGTTACGCTTTCCCACTTAAACCTCGCAACCGATTTTAATAAAATTTGGCACAGACAATCTTTAGATCCTGAGAAAGGACATAGCCTATTTTTTAACTCGAAATAAGGTTTGTAAGGGGTCGAAAAGGGGGATAAAAAGTTATATGGAAGTATCGCTATTTTTAGAGCTAGAATCTTGAAACCTATTTTTTATGTCATTCATTCGATATAAATAAACATGACATTCAAAGTTTATATAAGTTAAGGTAAAGAGGTATGGTACCCAAGAAAACTATTCCACGCGGACGAAGTTGCGGGCACAGCTAGTCTTAAAATAAAAGCGATAGGAGCTTTGTAGGAACACTTTGTTGTTTATCTGTCTGTCATGATCCTTTATCTCAAGAGCGTGTAGACGATAAAACCATATACACACCACACGGCGGTGAAAACTCAATATACTAAGTTAACCTAAATAAAGGTACGACCGCTTTATGCCACAAAAATGCAAGGTTTCAATATTGTCAAAGGAATCAAAACCCATAGTGTACCTCAAGTTGAACTAAAACTATAAATTCGGCAAATTGTATCTTCTCATACTGTAGATGTATAGAGATAAATCCAATCACTATACTTTTGCATCAAATACACATAGTACGAATTTATGTTCCTCATACCTTCGGAACCTTCGGTGTGTGAGTCCAGCTCGCATTCGGTTTGTTTCTTAATATCTATAAATCGAGTCTATTCAACGAAAGGATTTTACCAATTTCGACAGATTTATGCCAGTATTCAGGATTTAAAATGTCACTTCATTTTACCTAAAATGTGAAACAAAAATAACATATTATAAACGTACGATTAAAAGGTCATTTCACGAAATCAAATTAGTATGATAAAAAATACTCCATGGTAGAGATAGGATCCTTAAAATCTTTTCCTTCGACATTATGAGCTGTCCAAGTTTAATGAGAACTGTCAGCTTCGTGCCTCTCCCGTGGAGGAGATATCGGATTAATAAGGACTTAACCTCTGGCTTAAAAATACTAATCGACCTTTAATTTAACTGAACTTTTAATATTTTTTATCAGTTCCTTTAACAGTTGTTAATCACCCCGGTCTACGTCAGCAGTGTACTACGGCTGACTTTTTCTGGTAAAAATATAATTTAAAGAAACTAAAAACCACGCTTTTAAAACACATCAAACTAAAAAGTAATATAAAGTAAAAGTAAAATATGGCACAACGCACCATGCTTTGTTTCAAAATACTACCACTATTATTTTTTCATCATTATTTTTACTTTGTTATAAAAAGTATTTTTTAGTTTTAAACAGACTTCTAAAAAGGAGGAGGTTCTCTGTACGGTTAATCTTCGAGAATTTTGAATCGATTTTTATTACTATTTTTTATTAAAACTCAAGGTAAAGCCAAAGATGGTCCAATTGGCGCCAAGCCAAGAACTGATGATGGAATATAGGCAAACCGGGGAAAACCCTCGAATTTAATGAATTATATTTACGTACAATGTAATTTAGGTATTACATGAAACTATTCAAGCATTGACCACTCATACTCATCATTTTACTGAGCTGATGATGGAGATATGTAGGTATACTCTTTAATACTTAGGAGTTAGTGAAAAATTTCATATTTACCAAGCCTTGATCAAACTCCTTGAAGAAAATGAGTTGCAAAAAAAGTATAGGTAAATCTCATAATGTTACGAGATAAGCGCGGTCGTTCAGCTGATCCTGTCGGTAAAAAACGGTCCTGGGGGGTCCTCTTTGGGGATATTCTCAGTTAAATTTAGAGCGCTGTCGTCCGCCCGTACAGTAGTCTGGCGAAGGAACGTGTACGTTCGTATATCAAACCAATTCGATGAGTACGCTGTTCTTCGGTTTTAATTGACAAACGGTCGTATGATACCTACACGCATACGGCAAACACATATGGTTCAGTTGCGTATCATCTACTGTCAATGGTGTGAAGATGTGAAATCTTTCCGATAACCTCTACTTCGACGTGATAACGCCTCTGTCGCCTACGTATTATCCGTCCCAAATCGACCCTATGCCGGATATGCTGGAAATTGCGATACAAAAAAAATGTAGACCTGTCGCTGCATTCTATATTCATATAGGTTATTTGTCGTCCGATGATAGGCAGGTTGTACTACAGTTAAGCTCCCTGTAACTATAGCTCCCCGTACTTTAATAATCACGTCGATTTGTCGCTCCTGCCGTGAAATGCGAACAAACTTACAGACACACACACACATACACTTTCCCATTTATAATATTAATAACCTACAAACAAAAAGAAAGTACCTATCCCATAAAATCGGTCAATGGAAAGGAAATATAATTTTTATTAAAATACAAGAAGCAGGCCAGATTTAATATTTAGACATGTTCTATTCACACCAAAAGGTAAATCTAATTAAAAATAATTATAAAGAAGATCGAGCTGCTATTCAAAATATTAATTTAGACTTTAGTAAATTATATGAAGACATCTTTGATCCCCAATTGAATCGAAATTGTAAGAGAATAAAATGTATTGTTTTAAAAATGGTAAAATTAGACTTGAAACCTTTACTGATGAAAATGCAGTGTTCAGACATGTATTTTTCATTTGTAACGACTAAACGCTTTTCTGAAATGACGAAACGAGTACCTAAATTGACCAGATGAGAACATTTATATATATTTTAAAATATTATTATGTAATTGCAAGTGAAAAAATAGGCACGACTTTTTAAGCAAATATGGTATGAATGAAGCTTTTATAGTAATATTTCGTCACTGCAACTTAATCTTAATCAATTAAGTAAATGTGCCTTAAAAACCTTTGATGTTATCTAATAATATAGTAAATTTGTCTGCGAAATCAGTGTCCAGCCTTTTTAAAAACAGTTACATTAAGCATTGTTAATTTCAATTTAAATCCATCTAAATGGTAAATTTTCTTTAAAAGGAGATTAATATATGCAAGTAAAGTTTATTGCTGGTTTTGCTCTTCAAAAGCGGAATTGCTTGAAATTAATAAAGATTTTCTTATGACTAATTCTGTCACAACTACGCACAAATCAAAAGCCACCTGTGTACGTTTATAATAAAGGCGCACATACCTACCATGAATTCAGAGATGCACGATTTTGTAAAACGTTACTGCAGCATGAAATGCAATATTTTAAAAACCTGATGATGCACTTATTATATTTTTGGCGCAAATTTCTCTCTCCGATCAATCTTTTAGATTTTTCCGGCTGAAACCATGTTACTCCAGCAAGAATCGTTTTTTTTTCCATTAAGGAACTACTTTCGTGCCAGAGTAGCGTACCTACTCGGTTCTTAAGTATATTATCTGACCAAAATCGATTAGTAGTTGAACTGACGGATCGGGATATGCCGTAGATACGATTTCATTTAATGCGGATGGTCGACCAAAAGCATTTGCAAGTAGGGGTCAAAATAAAGCAGAAAGTAATTAGAACAATTCAAAGGAATTATTGGCCATTAAGTGGGCCGTTAAATACTAATTTTGCATTTATACGGTAGTTTTAAAATCAAAACAGACCATAAACTTATAGTATATCAAATCAATGAGACCCTTCTTGCATAATGCTTTAATAACAATTAAATATTTGTAGAATAAGATTTTCACATTGATTATGTCCAAGGGAGACACTGCTGCTGCAGACGCGATCTTGTACAAAATAAGTGATATACACTTTTAGACATTACATGACCCAAGCAAATTGAAACTATTCAAGTCAGAGGGGGAAAGTTGTAATCCAAGTTTGTGTTTTCGTGAGATGTCGAAAGATATTATAAAAGTAATATAATAGTAATATAAAAGTAATCTAGTAAAATTTTCATAATATGACAGCTTTTTACTCAGTGTGTGAATGTTGTTACTGGCTAAGCTGTGTTGGGCTTAAATACAACCCACACAATTTATTTCCAGTAATAAACCAAAAAAATATTTTAAAACATATTTAATTTTCAACAAATTACATTATATCTAATCACAGGTCTATCAAATTACATTAAATCAAAATAACTTAAATAATACCATAAGTCTTATTATAAAATATCAAAATTGTCAAATATTTTGGTCCCTCTATATCCCTTTAAAACTAAATTCTACAGGTCTAGTTTTAACATGGTACTTTCGAATAATTATTCTAAAATATATTTTTAGAATTAATTGATCAAAAAGAGATAAACCCATTTCACTAGGTTCCATTTAAAGGAATTGCAATACAACATTACTCAAATGATTAGAACAAATAAAGGAATCTGTGAGATTCATAAAATCTCTTAACAAACACAGAAGATTGACAAAATGATCAAACCACAAATAAATACAAAACAATACAAACTACAATATTCCAAAATAATCAGCAATTATATTACATTATTAAAACTGGTATATTGACATTTAAAACATAAAGCAATATTACATAAATACACGTCAAGTTTATCTAAAGAAATATCTAAAATCTCGTAGTCATAGAAATTTTATATAACTCACATTCTAGGAAATTGAAACAGGTACCTAAAACAAATCTTATACAAAACTCAGTCCATAGTCACAGTACTAAAACACAGAAAACAATAAGATGCCATCAGATAAGTCATCGCAAGATTGTAATCACCACACACAATACAAAATTACACTTAATAGTCTTAAACTAGATTACGTACTTGAAGGCAATTTCGCTAACTCATAAATGACTTCTCCTTTCAGCTGTGGTAGACTAGCAACTTTAGCTAATGTAGTGTCTAAGTATTTATTGTAAACTGCTTTGTACTTTGAATTCTCAACATTAACAACTATTTTAGCTAATTTCCTGATGATAGGTTCAATATGCTCTAAAGAATACCCTGAGTAGTAAGTAAGGGTGGGTGTCCAGACATTTTCCAACCGTTTGCTTGATAATAAGTACAAAGATAGGCAGATAGCGGCAGCCGCTAGCTCGGAAGGGCGGTAGTGAGACATCGAGTATTCCACTAGACTAAGGTCGACTAGATATTTGGCTAGGTGATGATTCTTCGAAGTCCCGTGAGCAGCTTTCACAAATCTGGAACAAAGAGGACTGAATAAGTAATAACTAACATAGAAATTAGTGTGTGGTTGCTTTTACAATAGTTCTAGTGTTGCTTCTTCACCAACTACTATGTATTATATTCATAGTTTATCTATAAAAACTTTCGTTTTTCATACTTAATGTTAGGCTTAACAGAATCCCTATATAAAATCCCGTCCCTTTATAAGACATACAATACATAGTGATTCAAGAGGAAGGTTTGTGTGTAATGCATGCATAATAGATGTAGTAGAGTGAAACAGTGACCGTTTTTAGAAGTTTCTAATGTTGTGTCGTGCCAACGAGATAGATCAAATAAGTATATATTGAATATACCTTCTTAGAAAACTGAGCGGAATAGGTCTCGCGAGGCAGAAGTCGAGTTTAGACATGATCTTCCTCTCGCACTGGAACACTTCTTGCTTACTGTACGCGTTGTCGGTGACATACACAAAGTCGCCAATGTCAGGTGCGTAAATCTCTTCATATTTGCTTGCGATGAACATCGCGGTCACGCCGACTAGCTGCAATTGGTTCCTCTGCACGTTTGGTACAACCTGGAATTTTACAGAGGGGATTGATAATTCCTTAATTATATGGAGTATGAATTATGTAGTCAAAATTATAAACGCAACCGCATTTGCGCATTCAGGTGTTCTTATATGTCTCATGTGATAAACATATGTGTTGGTTCTATGTCTGGGTGTTAATTAATAGGTAAGTATTATATCTTCTTTCTAATATCCATAATACAAGTGCTTCAAGCCACTTATCATGAAGTCAACACATGTTGGAACTTATTATTATTATAAACATCACCGCTTTACTAGTAATGTGGCACAGAATGTTGTTACTGGTTTAGAAAATCGCAGAATTTAGTACTGCGATTTTCCTGATACTTAACAGAGAAAAAATATTCTGAACTCTAGGAAATTACCTCATAAAAAACTAGAATGTTGAGAATACAACCAATGTATAACCAATGATATATAATAAACGATTTTCAACCAAATATTGAAAATTGGTGTATTAATAAACAGGTCAGGTATGCTATGCAACATGGAGTAATTTTTTAATTACATAAGTCAGACCAGATAGGGTTTCGAACAGTTGTGATAGATATCAGCTCAATACATACCTGTAAATAACGGTCAATGATTCCAACAGTCAAATGGAAAGTCTCCAAAACTAAAGAAAATTGGCGGTGCACTTCCACAAGCCAGTCAATCAAAGTCGCCCTCATTTTTCCAGTTATGACAGTCTGAAACATGAAAGATTTCATCTTAGCCCCAAAAACACAAAAAGGATAATTTTATTTAATTATTTAAGTTTTAAAACCAACTTTTTAGTACTACAGTCAAAACCGGATATAGCGTCATTGAAGGGACCGTATATTTCCGACGTTATATCCGATAGTTGCTATAAGCAATACATAGCATAAGTAGTTAATTTATCATAAGTTCTTATATATCTAATATAAATTAAAATATTGTTCTTTTTAACAGAAATGTCAAAAAGTAAATAACAATGTTAATTAAGAAATAATTGGAGATACAAGATGTACTTATATTGCACTATAAGACTTACACTAGTTTTTAAAGTAATTAGTCATTAATTTTTTTTTTAAGCCCACTCTCAAATGTGTTTTGCATTTTACGTTTCATACTGGTTATTAAAGATATTAAATAAATTAAATGCAAAACTGTTATAGCGCTGAGAGCCTCGAAAATAGTTGTTGGCCTAAACTGTGAGCGCACTAAACAATAAATTTGCAAGGTCAAATAGCCAGGAAGTGGTACAAATAGGGTGGGAGAAAGAGCGTAGATAAAAATACGCCTAAATATTACTTCAAAGCATAGCAATAAGATATAAGATCATTCGTATTATTTTGTTTTGGTGGAACTAAATGCGGTTGGTCGTTAAGTCGATGAATATTAATAACTTTTCGTCGTTATAAGCGATATGTCGCTATATCGCTATATGTTGTTATAGGCGGTATATTTACTGAACAGTTTACTGCAGATTCGGCCAGGACCTTACAATCTGGTCGTAATAACCGATCGGTCGTTGTAGACGATGTCGTTATAACCAGTTTTGTTTTGTTTTTAATCGTAATTATTATTTTTAAAATTATAATACTGTATAATATATAAAACAAACCTGCGTTTTTAAGTGGTCATGTTCAACTGGATACTTAAGTTCGAGTTCTGTTAAGTAGTTATAGATATCCTTAATATAGATTGACATTAGCAGTGGACTGTTTTTGTCACCAGCATCAATATCTTCAATGTCTTCTGGCAGCTCCAAAGCTTCGTTCAATTTCTCTAATTTACTGTGGTCAATAATACATGTAGTCTGTTCTGAGAAATTGGTTGAATCTACTAGTTTTAGTTTTCCCAATGACTCAGTTGGTTCTTTAAGGATTGGCTTCAGCATTTTGCTTTCCTTGTTTTCTTTCACAGTTGGCAGTTTGGAAGTCTTCTTGATGTCTTGGAAGCATCTCTTAGTCTGAATGAGGATATTGATAGATTCCTTGAGGTCACTAGATTGTTTATTCTCTTTAAGAGCCTATAACATATTTTAAAACATTATATACTAGTAGTGCAAAAACATTAGCAGCAGTACTACTAATAGTAGATATTATAAGTTATAATATAAATCCATATATTATTTAATTTATACTACTTTTGAAAAAATTCAACCAAATGAGAAAGAAGATATATTTTCCACATATTGATATTCTACACATTATATACAATATTCAGTAATTTTAAAAAATGTTTTGTAAATTTTGAATGCAGAATTGATTGGAAGCTAGTAAACACCCAAAAATATGGCTAATGCTCATATATTGTAAAACAAAAAGTACAGATAAAGTGGATCTGTTTTGTATGTAATTCTATTATATACAAACAACCTAGTGTTTTAAACAATGTTTTAACTTAGTTACCTTAGATCTCACAGCAGCTCGTGCAGCCAGTCCAGCAGTACTCTCCTCTCGTCTCAGTGGTGGTCTCGATGATGGCTGGATTACTGCTTTTGCTGAGAGCCCCGTGTCTATTTTAGACTGCACATGACTGTAATTACTGCAAATAGCACAAAGGAAACTTTATTATCCATCTCAAAAATATCATATTAAACCAGATCACATAGAACCTACACATAATATCATGTATTTTTTTCATGTCTTGAAGGTTATTAAAATTATCACAGCATAAAATAATTATCTCTAACTCATACATGATTAAATTTCATAATTGTTGTCAATACCCTCTAGAGAACTGGTAACAAAGACCACTAAATATCATATTGAATACATTGATGTTTCATTTGAGTGGAGGGTAGACATTGAATTAAAAATCCCTTACCTTTTGAGAACTCCTCTGTTTATGGACGCCTTTTTCTCGAACTCAGCAGCAGCTACTGCTACTTTTCCTACTTGGATGTCGCGCTGAGCTTGCACATTACTATTTAAATCACCCAAAGCACCTCTAACGCCCAATCCTTGCCGTTTCACTGGCATTCCCATGCCCAGGGTTCCTTTGCCCTTAATAGCGTATACATTCTCCTGATCTTGGAGCTGTACCTGTGTGCATAAAACATTATACCAATCTATAAATTAAATATTCATCACATATATAACATTAAACCAATTTCTAAATTAAATATTCATCAAATTTTACATTAAAATAACGGCTGATGCTCATAACATCAAGTACTTACTCTTTGTCTCCTGGCTATCTCCATTTTTATCGATTAGATGAGCACGAAATATACACAGTGGAATTCTTAATTAATGGTAAACTGATTCTTAACTAAGAGAAGTGAGAAATCTGTGTATTCAACACGTTTGCGTAATTCTTGTTTAGCCGCCCGTTGCCCCTACAGAGATTTGTTTGAATTGATTGATTAGAAGTAACGGACAAAATTTCAAAATGATATCCGCCTCTTTTGATTGGCTGTGAACTACGATGTCACTTACGTTGACTTACTCATTATTTTACATTTGTAACCTATTTATTAATATCAATATTTTAACAATAAAAATATTGTATCGTATTTATAAAAGACTTTATACAAATTAATAGCTTATAATAATAATAAAAAATTAAAAAGTATTCTATCAAATAGTAACAGGAAACAGCTGGTTGGCCTTTTATAACTTTCTTATTATATTGTAGCATAGGAATATCTATTATTCATTCTACAAACGAACATGAGAAGTATTATTCTAAAAGCTAATATTTAATTTTATTCTTTGATTATGTTCGGATATTTGTAATTTTTTGAGTAAATCAAGAAATTATTATACCTAATTATTAAAAATACAACTCTTAAAATTAACACACAGTTGCAATATTAATAATATAAAAAATCTTGAACTTCATTTATTTAACAAAAGGTAAATAAGCTATTTGATATACCTGTACCTACCCAATGTTAAATTAACAGTAAAAAGAAAGGATAAAATCAAATTACGTTTTAACTTAAAAAATAATAATTATGATAAAAGCTATTTACATTATTAAATCTATAATTAAATAATAATTATAGATTTAATAATGTAAATAGATTTTTTTTTAATAAAACACATTGTTAAAATATAAACATAAATGTAAACTTGAATTAAATGAAATAAGTGAATAAATTTTATTATTTTTTGATGTATGTATCTCTTATTATTCATTGTTTTTTTATTTTTACCATTAATACTAACTGAAGTCATAAAATGAAGTTATGAGCGGGGAGAGGAAATGTCAATTCTATTCAAATGTCAACGTATGTCAATTTTAACGCGAGAGGCTTCACTAATTCAGCGTGGTCTTATGGGGAAAATTTTCCAATTAAATTATTCTACAATATTTTAACTTAAAGACTTTTTTGATTAAACCCGATTAAGGACGATATCTATCACGTATATCATAAGAAGTGAGTAATGTACAATTTTACACTTGTTATATTTTTAACCGTATCGGCTTTGATCTTCTGCTAAACTTATTTTGTTATAGATTTTACGAGAATGGTGCAGAAAGGGCCTCGTCCATTGGTATTATGTGGGCCATCGGGCTCTGGAAAAAGTACGTTATTAAAACGCCTATTAAAAGAGTTTCCGGATAAATTTGGGTTTAGTGTGTCGCATACGACTAGAAACCCAAGATCCGGTGAAAAAGATGGTGTTCATTACCATTTCACTAACAAAGAGGACATGGTGGCTGCAATGGACCGTGGCGAGTTCATTGAAACGGCATGTTTTAGTGGAAATATGTATGGAACAAGGTAAGTTTGATTTGTTCTTAATAAAAAGAGCAGGGTTTGGCCATGTGCTCGTTGTTTTGGGAGTACTGGCGGATTGCCAATGATCAGTCGGCTTTACTTTCGTCATTGTTTACCTCTTAACTCAATTGATATACATTTACAATACCAAAATAAGTAAAAATGTTGTTGTTTCTCACAAAAAATTCTGAGTTCTATATAACACTAGTGCATTAATGAAATGTCAAGTACAGTAAAAGTAAGTTAAAAATATTTACTGATTTATGTGTCTTGTTTAATGACTGATTACCATTGTCTTGATTACATTAAATATACTTTAGTCTGTCAATAAATGTTGCTTATAATAATATATTGAATGGTCTTTAAAAATTTACAGTAAAAGAGCTGTGGATGATGTTCGTCGCACAGGCAAGATTTGTGTCCTAGATATTGAAATAGAAGGTGTAAAACAGGTCAAAAATACAGATCTTGATCCACTGCTTGTATTTATTATGCCACCCTCATTAGGGGAACTCGAAAGACGATTACGTGCACGCAACACAGAAAATGAGGAAACTTTAAAAAAACGCCTTGAAACAGCACTGCGTGAAATTGAATTTGGTAAATTATTTCTTATCTTGAAATCTATTATTATATGTAATCCACATAAGCATATGATACATTTTATAGGTTTCCCTTAACTTACTTAAAACATGGCTTCTGACATCCCATTTAAGATATTATATACCAGTGTAAATCATGTAAAACAGATTCATAATCCAGAAAAATATTATATATTTGCTATAAAATTTATTAGTGTTGTGCTATTAAATAATGAAAAAAAACAATTAATTTCTCAGGTCACACAAATTTAATGTTTTTACACTGTATATGATACTGTAGAAGTGTTTTTAATTTGTCATTTGTCCAGGATAACTTCTAAAACACTGAAACTGAACTCTACATTTTTGCTGAACAGTTTGATCTCACTTGTGAGGTTTAATTAATAGCTATTCTACCAAGAAATATAGTAAATTAAAATTAAAAGAAATTATAATAGATACAAATAATCTTCTTAAATTTATAAGAAAACAAAACAACATTTATCAACTATTTGTTACAACTATTATCTTTTATTGTTATTATAATAAGCTTCATATCAACAATGTGTAGTAGTGTGTCAAGGCATATAAACAATATTATAACCTAAACAATATATTTGTTATACTAATTCATATTGAGATTACAATAATATGTGATAAAATTCATTTGATTACAGCTTTGCAAAAGGAAATTGAATATTCTTGTTATCAGTCATGTCACATTATGTTTATAAATCGAATAATAAAACATTATGCATGATATATTTTCAGGTAAACAACCAAACAATTTCCATATAATTATACTGAACGACAATTTGGACAAAGCATATTCAGATCTACGTGAATTTATTGCACAAAACAGTGTGGAAAAAGAAAAAGGTGAGGTATTAAAATTATAAATTTATTGAATCACAATTTAACAACTTAACTAGAATAATTATAGTATATGACTGTGCTAGGATATTTTTTATTTATTTAACAATATATATACAAAATAGTTAAACATGACATACATATTTGTATAAATAAACGCAATAAATGCATATGATATAAAAAATATTTATGTATAAAATAACGTACATCAGAAATAGGGTTATAAAGTTAGAGAAGCAGCATCAGTAAATAAAGTATGGTGACAGCGTTTCAAGATATATTTTTTTGGGATTGCTTTATATTCAACGGAAGCTCATTCCAGAGTCGTATAGCTGACACTGTATAAGAGTTTGTCTAAAAACTAGAGTGATGAGGAGTTTAGAGCTAGAGAGTATTAGAAGAACGGAGATTACGTTCGTGAGAGGACACAGGAATTGGAATCTATCCTTTAAGTAAGTTGGTGTGTATGGATCAAAAAGTATTGAAAATAGTATGGTTAGAATTTGATTTTTGCGATGTTCACGAATAGGAAGCCAGCCGAGAAGAGAACGGTAATACGAAATATGATCGTATTTACGCAAACTGAAAATGAAAAGAAAACAGTTGTTTAATAGGCGATCCAATTTATTAAGGAGTTCTTGAGAGATATTAGTGCAGCACACGTCACCATAGTAGGATAGGATATGTATGTAACTATGTAGGAAGTAGATTATAATATGTATTTTAATTGAATATATATATGCTAGCTAATAAAGCATGTTAATATTAAATTACTATGAATTGAATATCACCTTTTTCATACAAGTAGGTGTTCTTTCAATTGATTTAGCTAAACAAATTTGCTGTCATAAATCAAATGCAAAGTCAATTTATATTATATATTCATTATTAATATTTTCAATATAAACTTATTTTATTTTGATTTAAAAGAACAATTTGTATAATCATTAATTATATGGTTTTGTGTAAGATATATCCATTCCTATTGTTCTGGAGCTGTTGTAAACTAAAAAGTTGTTAAATATAATTTGTTTATTATGTCTGTTAATACTTGATGAAGATACTTGAATAACATATTATCCGGTGGTAATTCCTGCTTGATTTTGCAAACAAATTTTATTTAACCAACAATTTTGATATATCATTAACTTAAATAACTTGTTTCATAAATGTTAACAGAACAACGGTTTATTTAATATTGTTTATATTTAGTAACAGAATTATGGTAAGAGTGATGTTAACAATATAGATATTTTTTGTAGCTGCTGTGTGTGTGGTTCTTGATAACAGTAATAATTTTATTTTAATGCATAATAAATTGTTTAGAAAAGAAATTACACTTACATTTATTTAGATGGGCGAAATTGCGCATTCGGTCATATCTTGTGCCCTAAAGGTTGCAGGTTCGATCCCCACCCAGGAAATAAATTTACATGATGAAATTTTGTGTTTGTTCTGTGTCTGGATGTTATAATTTGTATTAAAGTATTATATTTGCGATTCCTCTATAATTTGATGTCTGTAACAAAAATGCTTTAAGCAACCTATTTTAGAGATTTACTGTTTTAAGCATGTCCTGTTTATTGTGTTTTTAGCATGTGTTGTGTTATTGCACAAGATCGCAATTAATAAAATTTTACTAATAATTAATTGATTAAATAAATTTTTTTATTTATTATTTTTTTAATTTTTTTTATTTTTGTAATGGAATTGAGATGTGAAGTGTCCTTAATACCTCTTCTGTTGTCATCTCATTGAATACAAAGATGTAGAGATGCATCATATAAGATTATAATCTGTAACTACCTATGTAAGCAGTGTGCAGTGTGTTTTGTATTAACATGAGACTAACAATTTCAACAGAGTCGAAGGCGGACGAGAAAAAAACTGACAACTGAGCTACACAATGGTACCTGATTATTTCTACGGAAAAAGAAGCGAAAATATATTCTCTACTATTTCTTCTTTTTGACCACCATATTCTGAAGTTTGTCTTTGTCTAAGAGTTCATTAATTTCAGATAAGAATCAAAAGAAAGTCATTAATTTAAATACTGAAATTAGTCCAGCAGGCAGTCAGAAAACAATTGAATATTTGTATCTAAAAACTTTTTTGTATAGTCAAAATTGCATTTTAATTTCGAAGATTTATGTATAGACAGTGGTGTAAAATAATAATTCAAATTTCAGTTTATGGTGATCAAATACTAAATTTATATTTTAAAAAAATATTCAAGGCCCCAAAAAGAAAAAGTAACAAATTCTATGAACTACCTCTTAAAATATTTATAATACAGTATTTTAAAACTATGTATTGGTACGAAGGAACTCTATCAGAAATTTTATGTTCCAGATTGTTAATCGTTATTTTTTAATAGTTACCAAGCTAAAATAAGTTAGTTCAATCATAGTAATAATAGGATATTGTATGGTTGTCCCCAATTAAATTTTATAATCAAAGGAGCCTGTTTACATGTTATACCGAAATGATATCATTAGACAAAAGCAGTGTCAGAATTATCTTTTCCCCGTGTCTATATCAAACTTCGATATTACCGGTTTGCTCTTTTTGCTACAAAATTTTGCTGTCCTCAAGCTTTTAATAATAATGTTTGTATAATGTATTTTTAAAACAGTGAGCAATAGGAATACTGTTGCTAAGATTTTCTAAAATAGGAATGACGTTAATATGTAATAATATTACCAAATGTCGTATAGCTTGAGAATGACATATATACATCTAGTATCTTCACGATTTGATACCTCTGCTTCCATACCAATCCCATATATTAAATATATATACACTATGCCAATAGACACATGAATTTTGGTCAAGATATATAAGCATAATAGTCCTTTATATAAATAAGTTAATCGGAAATTTTCTTGTATTTAAATTAGTAGGCATCTTTATATTGTATGTATTAAATAGTGAGTTGTAAATTATGTTCTAAAGGTAATGTAAGTCTTTTGATGGCTTTATTGCATATGGTTTTAGCAAATATAAGCGATTATTAGGATTAAATATGTCCTTGGGATGGGATTTTAATGATACTTTTACTAATAGAAGGCTAAATTTATCCAGACGAAACATGCTAAAACTGCCACCAGAAAGAGATGTTTCTAGAAAAAAAAAACGTTCACATCATAAGTTCTTTAGCCCATAAAAGAAGACATGTATATACAGTCATGAAAATATTAATAACAAGTTTATTATTAATATGTATAGGTGTTTCTTTCTTAGACTTTTCTATCGATGTTAGATGTTAAATCAAATCAATGTGCAATTTTAGATGTGATCTTGTTTAACTGGTTTAGTGTGAGTGTTTAGATGTGATCTCTTTAGAAATATGAGTCTGTATTCACGTTTTGCACTTTTCATCTTACGAGAGCTAACGCGTGGGGGAGCCTTGTCGACCGTGAGAGCTATATCACTTCAGTATATTTATATCTGCCATTAGATGGATTTGTCAAATCCGTGGATTTGTGTACAAGTCTGCGTTGTGGTATGTTTCGACGGAATAAAAAATAGAGACATACATGCTTATAAAATTCATACACATTTCTTATAAAAAAATAGTTTCTGAATTGCCATTGCTCCGAAGTTGCAATGGTGAAATAATTCCTCTACCTAGCTGTAAGAAACGCTGACGCCATGTTTATTTCGATTTATAATTCACTTAAGTTAAATTATCACTACCGTGTTAAGCTGATAATAGACAAACTGTTGTCAAGAGCAATCTCTGTATAATAATATATTTATTTTCATATTAGTGATAATTCACATTCCTAAACTTATAGTTATATAACATTTGTAAAAAAATTCAGTGCCAAATTTTCAAAACTTTTACATTATCAATTTTGTAAAAGTTTCCATGTAATATAAACATTTATTTTTTTTACTAGTAAGGTCATTATAACGCCATATTTAGATTAATGGCATTTCTCGTTATTTTCCATAATCCTATAGCTTTAAAAGATGATAATTTGCATTAAAATTTGCCTATCATGCCTTTTGTTAATGTGCATTTCACAGCATTAGTTTAATTAAGTAGAAAATAGATTTAAGATAAGAAAATTATATTTGAAAGAGTTGTTTCACCGTATTCTTATGAGGCATGTATTAGATACAAAATAATAGAGCTTTCGTTATTAAATACAACGCTAATGAAATTTAACATTATGAATATTAAAATATGAAATATCTCGATTTGTGCTTTTAGGGATTAATTTTTGTTCTTTTTATATTAACACTCATGTCGAACATGTTTTTGAAGGTTAATTACATACTTAACTGCCCTATTGTAGTCACTTTTATAGTTGTATATCTAAAAATACTGTCTTTAAATTATTTACCTAATTACGAAATAGAACGGGTTATTCTAGTCCTCAAAGAAAAAAACATCAACTTAATTTGAAATCAATTTCTCATTTGAAATGTTCAATTACGGGAAAAGTTCAAAAGATCTATCAATTGGGAAGTTTTGACAGAGCTTAACTCCGTAGTTTACTGTACCTAATGACATAGTATAAAATATATTTACGTAACTAGTGGCAAGAATTTGGCATAGATAAAGATGATGATTATAACTAAAAAATAGCCATGTTATCGAAATTTTATAAAACGAATTCTCTACAGATTTCAAAGAAAAATAAACAGACCCGTTTAAGCATACATAAATTAAGGTTAAGTTGTCGGAACATGTGAATAGTTGTAATACGTTTAAAATATAATTCGGCAACAAAAATAAGGAAAGTTTAAATGGTAACCAAAGTCTAAAGGCCAAAACCAAATGGGTACTAACTCTTGAAGGACTTTTACCAATATTAGTATCTGAAATAAAAATAGATGCGCAAGCAACGTTAATTGAAACCCGTATAATCGTTTCACTCGCTGTGTCAGTGATAAATTTATCGCAATTCCACAATACGCTGAATTTATTTGTATTAAAAGCAAGTACATGTTTTTTATTAAACTGGCAAAAATCCTTAAAATTTATTTACTTATAAATAAATTATTATCGAGTAACTTTTTCTAAATAAAAACATTTATATAGAAATTAATCAGCGTTAAATATCCTAGCTATGAGTGTTGTGTATTCGGTACATATATATGATAGATTAAATATTAAATGTCTGCATATATGCATTGTCTATGTAATTCAAATGAATAGATAAACAACTGTCTGAAGAACATGATCAGTTGATCTTTAAAATCAATATTAATGTCTGTTAAGCCTAGGTTATGTACTTTTGTTAAAGTCTGATAAATATTTGTTTTTCTTTGTATTGTTGCTTTCAAGTATAAAATTTCAATTCTAAGTATCCTGTTTCGGCGCAATTAGGTATACCTACATAATTTGGTGATATCAATCGTTTTATTATCTGTTACTATATACATACCCAATAATGTCCAGTTAACATTATATAGGTACTAGTATTGTTCATAATTAATTGTTTTAGTAACTATTTATGCCGTTTTTGCCGTAACTTTATTAGAAATCCAACGTTAAAAACAAATAGACACCATAAAATCACAATAAGACTTTTTCATTTATTTTGTAATGAACAAAATGCCATAGCCAGATATCAAAGAAAATATTTTAAAGGTGATGTTTAGTATCCCATTAATAGTTTTACAAAATAGGTATTTAACTAAACAAACAGTACAAATACCGCAAAGGGTTCTTATTAATAAATAGTTGCCCAGTTAACAAAACCCTTAAAATGGTGTAAAATGTCCGGCCTGCTAAGTTATTTAATAATTATATATATTTTGATATTTCTAGCTCTTCGAGGCCTGTAATGGACAAGTGAAGCAAGGAACATCTGCAGCTTATTCAATAGCTTATTTAAGACTATATGCCTGTATAACTTTAAATTAAATGGGGCTTATATTTTAACTAAACAAAATCATCTTCATTTCGATGTTGAGTTGTAAAAATCATTCCATGAAAATGATGAAAGTTTTTATTATTTTGTGAGTTATGTACCTAATATACAAATATATAAAACATATATATATATAACATTTGATTATACGAAATTTTTGTAAAATGAATGTTTTGCGTAGTGTCTATATGTAACTTATGCCTAGACAAATAAAAGTTTAAAATCTGTGTTGTTTATTTCTAATTTATCCAGTGATATATTTTCCTCGTCATTACTCTCCTTCGATTTGGGACTTTTCTGTGTAATCAAAATATATGTTCCAGAGTGTATGAGGGAGTTCGCGCCAGAAGCGTAATGAGATTAACGGAGTAAAAGTCGTATAGTAAGTCTAAAACTAATATATCTAAGCACCGTAGGTAAATGCATTTAGTGAAGAATTTTTAATATAGAATAAAAGACATTTCAATTTTGTTTACATGTCGCCTCCCGCAAGAAAAAGTGTCACAATGCATAAATAGCCATTTCGAGAAAATGTAACTAATGATTTTTTTGTTCATTTATGCGTCAAAAATTTAAAAACATAGTCACATTGCTGAAATGTCATTTGTAAATAGCATATTCATTTGGTAATTAATAGGCGCAAAATTAAATAACAGAACTGTAATTTTTTTTTATTACCTATGTCATTTCGTGCCTAACTTGTGATATGACACTTTTCTTGCCAGGAAGCGATGTGTGGGTGCAAATGCACCTAAAAAAGTAGGCACATCTATACATAAATAATGTTTGTTATCTAAATAAACACATAATTTTTTTTAAATTATTATAAAAAAAAAATCAAAGATCCCATGTTGTTCCGACTACCGAGAGCAGTTACGTAATGCACTCGCGTTACGAACATCCGACAACAGGGGTATCACAAATATAGGTACAACTAATTACCAGGATACAGAACAAGCTCAAATATTCATCATACGAAATTTGTCCTGGGTAGAGTGGTGTATAGTTGATAACATAAGTGAGGTCCGTTTATTTTGCTCGTATTCATCAATGATAGACAAAAATTTTGCTATTTTTTTTACTGCTCTTCTAATCACTTTCATTTAAATGTCTATCTAAAGATGCATTGATACATCCGACGGTGTAATGCAATTTCTATCAATATTTTTACACATAGTCAAGGCGTTGTGCCCACGGTGGGAACACAACCTTCTAGACTTGTTGACAAAACTGTCTCAATCATAATGAAACAATGAAAGGGGAGATATTCATCTAGACATATTTATGTAAGCGGATGTATTTGTTTTATCCTAACCAATTGAGTGCTAGATTCGCCCCTGCATAAATCTTGTTAAATTCATGTGAAAAAAGAAAAGTATACATAAAGATTTTGTTATAGAATATTTATTCAAGTCTATGAAATACTTATGTGGCAAAAAATAACAATTAGTCATACATAATGTTAAATCAATTATTCTAAAACATCAATCATATAAATGTTTCCATCACAAGGATAATAAATGGTAAAGAATGCAATAGAGAATATGAAATTAAAAATTTGTGTGCATGTTTGTTCCAATTGACTTAAATATCAATCCAAAAATCAAACATCAGGCAGATGTTTTAAAAGTCTCAAAGAACAATACTACTATCTTTGTCCCATTTATCACGGTGGGTATGTGGTGGAGTGTTCTCACAATCTCCACTTATGGCAGAAGCTCTTGAAATGTTCTTCAATGAAACAGTGCTGCCTGTGTTAACCAATTTTGTGGGCTTAGTTAATGATTTCAACCGAGGTATATGAGAAGTTCTCTTTGTCGACATAATCTTCTGTTTGGGATCATACAATGTATTCACTGACTTTGATCTAGCATGTCCAGTGTCAGTCTTATTTTTCATACATGACAATGGTGTCCTACAACCATTCGCATTTGATTTGGACTTTTTAGGAGTGTCATTTAAATCATTTGATTCATCTTCATAGATTAAAAGACCCTCAGAATTTTTTTCTTGGGCATTAGTAATGGTTTGCCGCAGTTCAGCATTTGTATTTTGCAAAACTTTGATAAGAGAATCATCTGACATATCTTCAACATTATTTTTGCTTGTAGTCTTAGGCACTACTATAGGAGTTCTCTCGATACCCACTGAAGGTGAACGTGGATCATCATTCAACATTTTGATAGTGCATTTGTCAAGCATTTCACATTTTGAAAAGGTATCTTGACTGTGGTCAAATTTATCACTGTTGTCACTTTCTACATAATCGAAGTTTGTCTCTAATAGTTTGATTGGCTTTTCTGTATTCTGGGAAATATTACTTTCGATAGCTTCATTGGAAGCTGATGATGATCCTAATGGTTCCTCATTTTCTTTAATAGTGGCATTCATAGATAGGTCAAAAAACCCATCACATAAATTTTTTGGTACTATTAACTCTGGGCTTTGAATGGTGTCTTCACAATTTTCAAAGTCATTATCTGTATCATCTCTTAAACATGGACTACCACAGTTAATTTCAGTTAGAGTTTGAAGATTTCTTTTCTCCCTGACATCATCATCTTGAGATGTAAGTACTATAGGAGTACGTTCAAAATCTTGAGTGGGAGATCTAGGGTCATAAGATTGCAAATGGTTCTTTATAACTGCAGAAAGGATGGGATTATTATGAAAAAGTTTCTCATCTCCTTTGGTATTTTCAAATGTCTTTCTTAAATCTACATTTTTAGTTATGTTGTGCTTTGCCCCACCTTTAGCCTGGAAAAATTAAATCAATTTTTAAATAGGATTTCAACATTATTTTATGTGCATGATTAGATACAAAAAGTGTAAATATGGATATTTTAAGTCAAACTTGAGATAATAAATATAATGTGCATGAACGTCACGTATTATTCGCGGGAAATATTCAAACAAAAGTGTATATTTTAAATCATATATTATCTAGTATATTAATGCCCGCCTAATCTGCATTCCAACGTAATTCCTAAGCGAAGGTATATCATCGAACAATTGAACGTTTCCACATGCCAAAATTATAGCAATGCAGATTTTTAGGGCTTTATTTCAACAAGTTTATAGATTAATTGATGTATATAATGAGATTGACTTACATGTAAAGGTGTACGGACTATTTCAGGCGTCGGTGATCTGGGATCCGAATTACAATTTTCTTCAGTTTTCGAAGCCTCGACGGCTACTTCATTAGTGACTTTACTCGAGTTACTTCCCATCGTTTGGTTGATTGAAAACTAACTTGATTGTTACGTACTCAATAAAACATACTAAGCATTGTATTATGTATTTAAATTAAACAATTCATCGCTAAAAATGTGCGAGCAAAAAGTCCAAAACATCTAACGGCCGATAATGTCAAAACTTTTTTCTATTTTCAAATTACCGATGCGTTCGAAATCCTTTTAGTTTGATAAAATTTTCTGTTTATTCAAATTAAAACACACAAGAGAGATGAAAATGTTTATTTAATAAATGCTGAGCCTTCATATTATTGTAACTTATAAAATGTTAACGATTTTAATGGAAAAATATATATTTTTTTGTATATCAAAGTATATAGTTTATAAAAATAAAATTAACTATTTTAGAATGGGTTCTGGTCATCTGAACTAACTATGAGTATGAATCTGAGTATTACCAGATATAAAAATAATTATTTATCTTTAATGCATAGATCAAGATACTAAAGCATAATTTATTTTTACATTGATAATATAGAAGGTTCTCAGCAGGTTCTTATGTGCTTCGAATATCTGGGTGCATATAAAAATTGCTGTGTAACATTATCTCGCTCTGATCGCACGAACAGGTAGGGAGAGGGGTGGGGGCATGCTGGTATTCCCCAAAAAAGGGGGAATTTTGCCCATAATTGCCGTGCTGGGAAAGCGTGTTATCAATCGCAGAGGGCAGTTTTTACGACGGAGATACTGCTGCCAATTCCCGCCCTGTGCATTTGAGCTACAATGTTTCGACATGATATACTGCCATTTGTCGGTTCTGGCACCTATAAATTGTACAATCTGTTTGGTCGTTTTCTCAATGTCTTTTATTCGGATAAATCTAATACTAGACTACTCAAACGTCCATTCCAGCCTTACTCAAGGGATATGTGAAGCCGAGCACTACTCGATTGCTTGGCGATACTTCCATGTAAAGGCTCGAATGAGTGTGGTTCGCAAAATCGAAAAGGGAGCTCTTAATGGCGTAATATAGAGGGCTGGATGGGCCGTGCCCAACCCAGGATGGTCTAGTGCACACCCCAGGATGTTGGTCTACCGACTCGAATAATTGAACTTTGGGTGTCATCTGCGTAAGTGACGGCGTCATCGTATCGGCCATGGTATGTCAGGGGCCAGGTGCCTCCTGAAAATTAACCGTAGATACGCCAATGTTATTCTATTAAACATTCAAGGTAGATCCTATGAAACCAGAATTTATTACCAACTACACTTATTTACTAATTAGAAAGTCTAAGCTCTTTAAGTTACACATAGATCTATAAATATAATGTAGGTACATATACGATATTTGATAAAAGCTATTTAAATTACTTCATTAACGTAATAACCCCCAAATAATGATTATGAGAATTTTTGTCTGTATACCTGTTAGACTGTGGGTTTTCACATTAATCTCAGAAATACCAGGACCGACACAGGTGCGGTTTTCACTAATGTGGATATTTACTTAAAATTTGTGTCATCTTATCGGTTTATCATCAATAAATAAAAAGGATGTGATTTTTATACATGTCGAACACTAAATATTATTTGCAGTTTATCACAATATTGTGATCATGAAAATATTCAATGATCAATTATAATGAGCTATAATTATTATTGGAAGTTTATATAAACTTAATAAGCTCACTGTTCCGAACCTTAAGAATTCCAACGTAAGTTGACCTTGGATTTGTACAAAAAATCATACTATGTACGATTCAGCGTACATAGACAGGGCCTAGTAATTTAAACACGACCATGCGTGCACATTTGCGTCATTCAGAATCACTACAGTGATATAGAAAGTGGTAGAAATTTCGGATAACGCTTGTACGAAGTCGCGAGCACACCTTGTATGTACCTAATAAAGTAATGCTAGTTTGTTCACTTTGGGATTAGGGATGATAGATGGGAGCTACAAATACTGAGATTAATCACAATTATTGCTTTTATTTGATTAAATACGGACGAATATGATTATAAATTTTATAGAAAAATAGATTATAAAGTCTATATCAAGATTTATTTTTATGATTTTGTCTCCTAGGCTGACATGTGAGATTGGAAGTCCACGCCCCTCTACGACATGCTGCGGTGGCTCTCGGGCTCCATCGGTACCCGCGAGAACAGCGGACACGACAGATTGACCCTTCGGCTAAGCCACCATCGTCTGTAGCTGTCCCTTTGCAACTGATACGGCCGTGTTCTGGTAGCGGTGGGGGCTTGCACCAAGTCCGCACTTTGACGAAAAATATTGCATATTAGATTCTGCAGCCAAAATATCATTTAAACATTTTAAACTTTACCAGAAGGACACCTCTCATATACAACTCTACATTGATACTCTCACCATTTTCTAGCGCTAAATAGCAGTGTTCGTAATGCTGTGGTTTGTTAGTGAGAGAAACTTACAGGAGAGTAATGTTGCTAAGTAAAATGACAGTATCTTTAGTTCACAGGGTTGGCGACACACTATTGATATCTTTATGATGACATAAGCGTCTATAGGCTGCGGTCACGTTTATCAACAAGCGGACAGTATGCTTGTTTGCTGAGTTCGTTGTGTAAAAAATGTATAATTTTTGAAGTAGTATTAATATTTGTTCACACACATACTTTTGTTATGTCACTATATTTTATATTTGTTATATAACAACTATTTACATAATCTTCAAAATTATTATATCTGTTTTTATGAATTAGAGGACTTAGTCTTGCCATACTAAATTATTAAAAAGAATTTGACACCAACCTCTGCACACTGGGAGAGCACCAGTCCATGCTGTCCAACCCATAGTGTCGCCGCAAGATAATGCCGTATGTCCATGCAGTTCTAAATTGGTGTCACGACAAGTAAAGCTGCACAATTTGCCCTTTTCGTCACATTGGGATATCAAATAACTTGGCACCGGACAGTTTTGTGTTATTACGTGAACCTGCATCTTGCACATTTGGAGATCCTATAATAACATTATTTTATAATATTTATGCATTACCTATTTATAATAATGTTCTTCCATTCAATAATAACTATACAAAAATATTACATACTAAGACATGGAATAGTATCAGAGGCAGCCAATCGCTAATAGTATACCAATTATCTAATATATTATCTAATATATATCGCAATTACTTACCTTACAACAATCGTTGGCAATAGTGACATGTTATTTAATGATTCTATTACTTAAAGCGTTAAAAAGTGGTTTTATTACATAATATTAGTAGCCATATTATTAGTAGCCATATTATAAAAAAGTTATAGAATTATTAATTTATACCTTGTTACCATGTGCAATGCGTCCAATAATCATGTGCGACCCTTTGTCTAATATAGATCCGAATTTTGGTCCATAAAGAGATATGAAACGAACATCTTTCGGAGGTTTTTCACCTGAGCAAGTTACCATTTGAGGATATTGTAGCGTTACCCGACCAGAACCAGGCCTCGCGATCACAGTTCTGTCATAAGGACACCTTATGCATAATTTACCTTCTGAAACAAATTATTGACTAAGCTTTTTGTGCAGATGGGTAAGTATTTAACGCCTTGAATTTAAGTGTTTGCTCAAAATCGCCACAAAAAATAAAGACGCAACCAGGCGAGACGTTTTAATAAAAATTACCTGTATCGATTCCATTCGAACGTCGACCTTCTCTAATTGGTGACGATCGATGATTATACATTTCGCCAGCTCTTACGACATCACTGCCAGGGTATATCAAAGAAATTTCATTATTCAAGTTTTTCCTATTAACTTCTTGAATATACGTATCAGACTGGTAGAACAGACGCGGGTCTTCCCTTGGTGGGTGGATTTTGTAGTTTTTCGTATCGGTAACCTCGGAGGCATCATGTACATACCGCACCGTCTTCCTCGGCTTGAGGAGCCTACTGCTATGATAGTCATAATCATTGCTTCTTTTTTGATGTCCAACTACGTTTTTACCTTGATGCGCGTAATTGGGGGGTGTGTATGTGCTGTTCGACAAAAGTTTTACTCTGAAACAAAAATGATAACTTTATAACTTGGTTAAAGTAGATTTTTTATACTACTCGATGGCAAACAAGCGTGTGGCCTACCATAGCCTATGGCCGTTTACAACACTGAAGTAACAGTTATGATTGCTGACCCTTTAAAATCCTCGTCTTCCTCTGGGACAAATTTCTGAAAACTTCTGAATAAAATATCTCAGGTAGTTCATTCCACAACTTTGGCGCGAGGGAATACCTCTGAAAATATGCCTAATTGGTTCTAAGATGATGGGTAAAAACTCTGTCAATCGATTGTTCTCAAGAGTTCGTATTATTTCATATTCGATATTCCAAATATTTATATCTCAAATTTGTTGATGTAGCGCGGCGTCAATTTAGTTTTATCTATAATAATAGCCATTTGGTGATTCCGATTTAAGATTAGAAAAAACTTTACTTAAATAAAAAAAATTAGGATGTACCAAACGTTGCTCTATATTTTTTGATTTCTTAGAATGCTTATAGTGTAAAACAAGTAACATTTTTTAAATAAAAATTCTGTCCCGCATGTCATAAAGACCCGCGACACCGGTGCGTCGGTACCTAAGTTGAAGGGCAGCGCTCCTTTTTAATAATAAATAATAATTAAATTCACTTACTGTCACAACATACTCATAATGTCGTGATGCATGTATGTACTCATACAATGACCTGACTCCGTAATACAAATATAATATTGAATTATTTATTTTAACACCCGGACACAGAACAAATACAAATTTTTATCACATAAATGTTTGTCTTGTGTGGGAATCAAACCCACAACCTCTGTCACATAAGATGGCTCTACCGAGTACGCCTTCTGGGCTCGTGACTTGAAACTTAAAGCGAGGGAATATTGGCCCGATTTAAGTTTCTGCGCGTACGACTAAATATATTTTTAAACCTTTATTCTAAATAATGTACTAAACCGACTTATAAAATGTCTCACCTCTAGAAGAGTACATATTTAGTATACTCATTATACGTTACTACATAGGCTAAAGATAATTGTGTGTGAAAATATGCATCTTGTCTGTTTGCTGGTAATAAGTTTATCTTGACTGAACAGTTAAAAGGATTATAATGAATTTTGAAAAGAGGATAGTTTGAACCCTATTTATGGATATAGAATATTTTAGATTCCGGGAAAAGGTACCGCGTTATGCGAATTAAAATTGGACGATGTCGCTAGATTAATTTATATGAATTTAAGAAATAACGTTCGTCTGCGTATATATTTTTAGAAATTATAGCAAACTTTTCGGACGAAGTCACGGGTGACCGCTAGTACATCATAAGAAATTGATAGCCTATATTATAATGATATATAGGCTATTAGATAATCCTACAGACATTGTCCTGTTGTAACGATGTTATATGTTTATTATGAAAAAATACTACAAATCTGTCAAGTTACTCGCAGTATCTAAAAGGCAAACATTGATTAAAATCGGTTCAGGAGTTTAGTAGTACATTCTGGACAATCGACATGACATGAAATGTTATATATAAAGACATTATATTATATGTATATATTTTCTGTTACGTGTAATGGTTGACTGCGAGATAATGCCAACTGGCATTAAGTTCGCCATTTGTACATTTTGTAATATATTGTGCAATACAGTTCAATAAATAAATAAAAAATAAAATATTATTGTATAGTTTCATTCAAATCCATTCAGTACTTTTTGCGCGTATGTATAACAAATATCCACCCAAGGAATTTTTGCGCTTACCCAAACAAAGTCTTAGAGGTAAGAAAAGTCATGAGAAGTCGTTACTGAGACATTTACCTATTTTCTGTAATATGTGCAATATGCTTTATCCTATAATTTCAAAATCCAATATTTGTGCCAAGTATGTAATAATATCATGTTGTTCACTAGTTACAGAGGCGTTATTTAGGTATGTACTTATTAAATCATATTGAAATTAAACATATGGCTGTGCAAGATCTCATAATATACAATTCAATTTCTGCTGCCCGGTAAATTCATGTAGATATAGAAATAGCTGAAGGGATCTATCCGTGTTCGTGTTACCGGTTAGACTGTACAAATATAAACATTTACATAGCCAGGTGTTCGTTTTCAAAACAGAATGCCAATAAAGTATGCAGTTGAAACCTAGCAGCTACTGGTGGATTATTATTGATAAATAGAAATAGAATTGACGCAGGAGTCGTAAATAGCCGTAGATCGATAGGTTATATTATTCAAACAGCACTAAGGCTTGTTTGTTTATGTTTATGTTAGTGATAGAAAGAATGATAAGTGTTCGTATGAATTATGCGCTGAATTACGTATACGAAAAACATATGTAAATAAATACGACAAATAAATTCACACGACATTGTACCTGGCTCCGGGATAAGTAGTTAAAAGCACTTGTGTTACAGATATCGGAGACAGGAGTTACAAATATAAAACTTTGATATACATAAATAACACCCCGATACAAAACAAATACTCATATAAAAATAACATATTCATCATATATATATTTGTCTTGGTGGAGACCAAACCGACCTTTGGCGGATAAGACAGAATCTGCGCGATCGGCACATCTTACAAAATAGTAGTAGTATAGACTGTAATAAATCCCCAGACGATCGTTTATCAACCAAAATATATCAATTGGGACTAAAAATATTCTCGCCAATGTCAACAGAATTATGAGCTCTATAAATAAGTGTCATGTTGATTTATGATTGAATAAAATGACACACACTCAAATATTATTTTTAAAATTTTAAAAGCTCCATACATATATGTATAATCCATATAATGTATAAAGCTTTTAAAATTTAACTACTATACATTATATTCACTAATATATTCTCACGGCATGCTATGATACCCATTTATATGGCAATTAATATGTTCAATATAATAACAAATAATAAATAAACGTATTGTATTAACTGCAATTTATAAGGTATTTTTGGATTAGTATTCATAAAAAAACAAATACTTTATAAACTCATTCTGTGCACAAAAATGTACCTATATCATCATCATAGTTGCCTTAATACGTCCACTGCTGGACGTAGGCCTCCCCAAAGATAGAGAGGATATGCCCATTATTGACGCGCCGGGCAAGCGTGGTGGTAATCGCAGAGGGTAGTTTCGCGACGGGAATACTGCTGCCCATTCTCGTCCTGTTCCTGTCTGTTCCGGTACTTTAATCTCCTTTTACCTAGTTCCAGGTATAGGGGGAGGTACTATTCTACTCAACCAGTACCAACCCAATTACCGGCCAATTTTTTTATAATACACATATTGTTTCATGCTATTTTCCACCTACTTGATAGTAAAGATAAAGGTCCCTTGTTAGCAAAAGGCAATTATTTTCCCAAATTGTAAGCGATTTGCTTGGTTATTTATTTATTGGTATTACAACGCTTGATTTACACTTCGAGAATAACTTAGAATCTTAATTTATAAAATCTGATTAGTATAACCAACTTTTAAAGGTAAACTCATTTTACCTAGGCGATGAGTGAGATAGGGTATTTAATCATTAAAAAGTATAATCATTTAACGTTCCTTGGCGCCCCAAAATCACGGCATTGTATTCGTCGACGAACGTGTCTGTAAACTGCCCATCTCCAAAGTTAAATTTGGATTGGCGTCATGTTATAAACGAGAGTTGGTGATTTTATTCAGGAATTTCTGTATGGAAGTGCAACAAACAAAATGAATGTATTTTGTCAATATTATAAAGGTTTTATTTATGAATATATAGTAGTTAACCCGAGCTCGTTATAAAATCTGTGCGTGTAAATAAAATTGTAGTAGTAGTATCAAATTAATAGTTTTATATGAAATTATGCATTTTCAAACTTTATACCTAGAGAACGTAGAAAAAAATGGCTTTCTCTGTTTGTTTTGGCTAAACTCAGGAAAGGCCTAACCGAATTTAACGAGGCTTTCATAGGTTCAGAGATAGCTGGTTTTCTAAGACGTAACTCTAGCTAATTTTATTATTCTTATGGGAACGGGGTGAAACCGTGGAGCGCGTATAGACGACAATATATTTTAAAAATTTTACGCGTATCTATGACTTACTAGGGACCACTTTCTAGATCAGTCGTTCCTAACCAGTAGTCCGCAGACTCCCGGTACTTCCCACGAATCGGAAAAGTGGCCCGCAAAAATATTAAAGTTGCCAGTTTGACTGTATGCCATGATTTAAATCACAAGATTGATGACATTGTCTAAAATCACATTCATTAAAAATCTACCTGTTTAACATTCTTTAAAAAATGTTCTATTTTCAATTAGAGTAATATTGTAAATGCAAGATACTGATTAGTTTTTGGTTAAGGTTTATTTTCGCATTCATTCTATATTTATATTTCGGATTTTTCCTCGCACACCGTGGTCTCTGTTGTCAAAAAAAAGTCGAAGTGGTTCCTGGTCAGTAGAAGGTTAGGCATCACTGGTCTAGACGAAGTTTGATACCTCTAATCGGATTCATAGTGGAAGACTTATATTAATTGGTACCAGATAATCGTGTTCTCATGCAGTTTCGTCTGTGTATTATAATAAATAATGATAAAAACTGTTAAATATGCACTGGGGCTGCGGTCCAACAGAGTCGCAATGTGTTGACGTGCCAAAAAACGTGCGTCACTCTCTGATACCGACCTGTTGATGTCGATGTCCGGCTGACGGGCTACCAGTGTGCCTGAAAAAAATTATAAGTTAATTAATAAATTGTTACGGAAATATATCGATAAGATTTTCTGTGATACAAATAATATTCTCGTCAAAGAATGAAAATTCTTAATCAATACTTAATATTATAAAGAGAAAAGATTTATATTTCTATTTGTTACAAATAGAAATATAAATCTTGAAAAAAACTGAGCCGTAAACCGTTCAAACTGGCCATCTAGACCTAGATAAGACCAACAACTTCCTTATTTTACACAAGAATTAACAACGAAATGCTCAATACATTCTCGTTCCGATCAATAAAATAATATGTCTAACTTTATATCGAGAAAAGAGGAAACACTAATTGCAGCTAAACCAACGAAATAACAAAGCTACTATCTGTTTTTTTTTCTAATACTAACATTGAGAAGAATTGTATATTTTCAGACGTTTCAGCGTTCTTCCTAATTGCTTTGCCTTGAACTTTTTAGTTTATACCATCAAGGCTAGCTATCTATACTAGGTATCCGTTTTGTTATTTTAAACACTTGGTTGGAAGCAAATACTGTTTTATAGAATGTAAAAACATTTAATTCAATAATTTATTTGAGATATCAGAACCACATAAATATGTTGATATTCTATATTGCCGTGAGGTACCGGCATGGTAGATAGAATAGTAATGACATAGAACTCTCACGACACCTGGTACATTTTCCCCTATACCTAGGTGATTAAGGTATCAGGACCGACGGATGGCGGTATATCCATCTCAATCTGTGTAACTCAAATGCACATGCGGGTGGGGATGGGCAGCAGCATCCCCGTCGCGAAAGATACGCTCTGTGATTACTAACACGCTTTCCCAGCGCGGTAATTATGGGCAGGATTCACTCTTTCTTGGGGAGGCCTATATCCAGCTGTGGACTTCCAATAGCTAAAATGTTGATGATGATTTAATTAGAATCGTAGCTATGAAATTATATAATCATCGCATAGATTAAACAATCGGGTTTTGGAAAGTTTTGGTACAAAAATAAGCGGGCTTAACCAGAAATATTTTTGCTGTTTACTTGCAATGACTATAATGACAAATGACGCTATTATTTTATGTTTGATGTAAAAGTCTTTCTTTTTCACACAACATCTCAAACATCGAGCGGACTTCGTGATAATTGGTTTAGAGCACTTGTCTTACAGACAATACAATAATACATCAAATAAATATATGATCCACGGCCCTTGGTGCACCGGATAGAAACACCACCGAATACGTTCTCGAGCCGGTCTAATAATCCCGGCACTTTATCAGCAACCAATATGTTATTCGCTGGCAGATTCCAATGTGCGCATAATGTGTATGCGTCAGCACAAACATAATTTGTCCGATACATACAATTCGAAGTCGAACATAACTGCATAGTTTATTGAAAGATCTTTATTGTATAAAGCCTCTTGTTCTACTTTGTAAATATAGTTTTAAATACGTATATATTCTCATAATACTACTAACACATTACCAGACTCTAGGTAAGTAGCTTAAATAACTTTATCATCATATCATTATACCAGCCATTGGATGTCTACTGCTGGACATAGGCCTTCCCAAGAAAGAAGGAATTAAGCCATAATTTCCACACTGGGCAAGCATGTTGGCAATCGCAGAGCGCAGTTTTTGCAACGGGGATGCTGCTGCCTATCCGCGCCCTGTGCATTTGAACTGTTCCGGATTGATATACCGCCATCTGCCGGTTCTGGTACCTTAGTCGCCTGGTACAGGGGGAAGTACTATTCTACTCTACCGATACCTCACGGCAAAGCACTTATGGTACGGATATTAGACAACAGAGAAATTAGAATATAATACTTAAATACATCTATTTAACACCTAGACCAGAAGAGGCACAAATATTTATCCCATAAACGTTTGTCATAAGGGTCGAACCAACTACCTATGTCGCACATCATAGGTATACTGCCGAATGCGCCATCGAGCGATCTATGGATAAGCAAGGGTTGTTGTTAAATGCACAGTTCTAAAAAAATTCGATAACAGACAAATGTTTACAAATGCGAGCTCATGAAAGTCTTTATAGGATTCGTTTACTTTTTCTACGTCTATTATTGTTAGACATAAAAATGACGATTCATGTATAATTAACACAGTATGTATATATATAATAACAATAATAATAAATTTCCACAATATCTCAAATATTGACCTGATTCAGTGATGAGTCGTCTATAGCACTCGTGTTATGCACGCTAGACAACAGAGTTATCACAAATATACTACTTGTATACATATATACAACTTATATACACCACCACCCAAACACAAAACAAACACAAATATCATCTAATTAATATTTGTTCTGAAGGGAATCGAACCCACGACCCTTGGCGCACAAGGTAGAATCACTACCATCTTCGCCATTGGGCCCGTCGATCGTATATAATAAATAGAATAGTTTTACCTTGATTTATGATTGAAGTAGTTTTTTCATTGCAATTTATTTGTTTATTACATTAAAATAATTTACAACAAAATTTGCCGGTTAACTTGAAATATAGTTATACCAAATAGGTTAGATAAATAGTTGTATTAACTATATATATTTTAGGAAGGTTAGTGTGTGGAGACGATAGGATATCGGACTTGTTGACAGGATTAAAGTCATGTGATTTTAATTTATTACGGATTCGTGTAATACTCATATTTAGATGACATCATGATCTTTAAATAATTATGATTGCCACAATTTATGTGTCATACAAGTGCAGATGCTACTTATCTTTGTTTGTTATGAGTACTTAGATTAACTTGTTATAAAAGCTATTTGCGTAGGCGAGGTGTGGTTGACATGTGGTCTTAATAATTGTATTCAAATGGGCACTCTGTACGTGTGCCAGTCAATAAACTGTACTATAAGCTTACAAATTATATCAAGATAACATGTCGGTTTTAATTATTCAAGAAATTTCCTTGCATTTTGTTTATACTTAGAGAATGTAATATGCAAATGTAAAACGCAATTGATATATATATATATATATATATATATATATATATATATATATATATATATATATATATATATGTTATAATAAATGCAAATATAGATTATACTGATGTTTTACAATTAATTTGAATAAAAGTACCGTAACGTAGGTACTAAAATTAATTTTACTAGATGTTTCACAATGCTGCTATTATTACCTCTAGAATTCAACTATCTTATGGATTGTTTGTTTTTTTACGATATATAACAAAGCCAAGTAAAATTATTAATTTAGTAATGGTAGAATGACCAATGAATGATCGTGAATAAACATATGAAAATCATATATGTAAAAACAAGGATTCACCAATGACACATATTCATGATGTCAGTTTAAGAAAGTGAACTGCTGAATATAAGCACCCATAAGGAAAGGTTAATTTTGCTTAAATTTGCTGCGAGGGGCAGGCGTGGTGGCAATAGCTGATCGTCATTTGCCTCTTATGGCATCTAGTACTATTCTACCCTGCCGGTACCTTACAACACACATTATATTCAGGAAAACCTTTATTTGGTCTCATCTTTAAATATTTATAACTGTACGGCGACATTGCTGTTGGTTTTTAATAATCAAATGAAACAAACAAAGGCAGCATTTGATCCAATAACATAAAATTTCTTACCAGTATAAATGGGCGGGAAGAACTGTGAGATTATAAATTTGGTTTGTAGGTTAGGACAGTTACAGTATTGTTATAGAAATGTACGTTAGAATTATTTTATATATGCCATAATTTTATTTTGATAATCTGAGCGTTTAGTCCAATATACGAGAAAATTACAAACCATTTTAGACAGTTTAATTTTTCATTTTGGCCCAGCTGTCTTAATTTTGATTTTTTAAATAAGCGTTTAGTACAAATTTCGAGCATAGTAATATAAAATAAAAAATTATCAACTGCTCATAATAGATTTCCCTAATTTATTAAACAGTGAGAGGAGATGTCATTGAGGAACGACGATGTCAACGACGTCGTCGTAACATCGATCATTAAATGTAAAAAGCTAAATAAATGCGCTTTAAAGGCGCTAAAATAATAGTTTTATTTAATCTTAACGATACTAAAGTACTAAAAAAGTAAAAAGTGACTAAACTTACACAATATTGTTAATAATTACATTAATAGGGCAGCTAAGTAAGATAAAAAAGTAAAAGTTAAATGACAATCGATATATATATATATAATGTACGTTTAGATATATTATAAACTAAGGTACCAGAACCGACGCTATCGCTAAAGCTGCGCTTTGCGATTGCCTAGCTACTTACCCCCTTTCTCAGGGAGGCCTATGTCCAACAGTGGACTTTTAAATGGCTGGTAGTATGATGATGATGACTCACACATAAGTTTCTATGTACAAAGATAAATATACAAAAAGGTATACTTATAAAATTATGTTTCTGTATTTTATATTACATATGTTTCTCTAATCGTTATTTTAGTTTTAAATTTGCAAGTAACAATTAAATATGAGTTGTTTAATAGTAACAGTTATAAGTTGTTTAATAACACTTTCACTAAGCCGAGCCAACGGGACGACAAATTGGTCAACATATCCAAATTCATCTTCTTCTTGTCTAAAATGTGTTGTGCCAAAAACGTTCCTTTGTTATGTAACGTTTCTGGTTGCAGTTAGTTTTGGTAAATTAGCTCGAGCGACCAGAACGAAAGTAGTAGTAGTAAGTACACTGCAATGGGCTCCGTGGTACTAATTCCTATTACCAATAGATTCTATTCTTATATTTTTAATAAGTATTCAATTTAATATTTAATCTGAATATATACTAGAGAAAATATAATCGTATGGTGCGATATTGAATGCATCGAATACTTAACTCTGTTTCGCTAGAAATTTCTTGGGGAGAACTGTGTTCAGCAGTGGAAGGCCTAAGGCCAAAAAGCGTAAGGCGTAAGGCGGCTAAGAAATGGGGGAATTCGTTTGTTTTGCTAATACCACAGGTTAAGTTTCAATGGGATTCGGAATGACGGTTTATTGGTTTAAATAAATATGATAATAATGAAAAGCGTATTTGCTACTGCATGCTATTTGCAAATGTATCCATGACCTTCAAAGAAGGCGATGACAAAAGAATGTTAGTACGCGAAGAAGTTTAAATAAAAACCAAATAAACACGAATATAAGATACGATCCAAAATTAATTACAACATAAATCTTTAAAAAAATCTACAAATATCACTATTATCTAGTATAAAAGTTGTTTTGTGTTGTTGTTTATAATCATTAACGGATTTAAATTAAAAAGATAACTTACCAACAAGACAGCAAACTAAAAAAGTAAATAACACTGGCATCTTGAGGGAGTCATTCGTGAATTAATTAATAAAATTGAAATATTTCTTTAACCAACAAAGTCGTTGTTGTACAAAAGATTTGTTTTGTATAGTTCGAAACAGCTTACGAAAATGAGATGAACGCAACTGTTCACTAAAAGCGCGCGAAAACTACTACCTCAAGCTCGTCGATCTATACAACTATACAACGTAGAAAGAACATTGAAACTTGCCAAAATACGTGATATTGGAATAAGCGATGTATATTGTTAGTAATAGAATACAATTTGCTATGAACATCACAAAAGTATCACATAACTTTTAGAAATGTTACTTGTAATATTCTTTAAATATAACTTAAAAGCCTTCATTGGAAATCTAAAATATCATGAGCCGACAAACATATTACATACAACCTCAAGCCTTATTTTTTAAAAATTCTCATAACATTCTTAAATTAATCTGAACTCGAGACTAGGCGCTTAAAGCACTGGTTCATACAAATATAGACATCAGAAGACAGAGGAATCACAAATAAAATACTTAAATACATATTTAACATCCAGGCACAGAGCAAACGCAAATTTTGATCATGTTTGTCCTGGGTATGGTTCGAAACCAACGATCCTTAACGCATTAGATAGGACCACTACCATCTGTGCGATCGGGCCCGTCGTTCTGTGAATATATTTGGAAATAAACAGACTGTTGACTTCCTTTCTGAACAGTCTTTAATATCTTCATATACGAGCGGGAGTGAACGTCGACCGTCACGGTCATTCAGTAAACTAGTGGCATACTTTTATATCTCCTGTAGCGCTGCAACTGACTTCTGAGATATCCAGCATTAGGTTAGACCAAAAAAAACGTAGGCGGCAAAAAATAAATGCATGTCTATTAATGTTTTCGAGGTCACACAGGTACGTCAAAAATGTCAAAGAGAAAAACAAATATATATTTATTTTTTTATTTTATTAGACAACACTGATGACGATTCACAAACATGACATTACTTAAATACAACGGGTATAAAATCACTACATTAACTTTTTACACAGACGTCGTAGTTGATTGGTATAGAGATCTCTGGTGGGATCGACACGGGTCACACAAGCTTGTTACAAGTATGGTAGCAGCAGGGATGGAATGGCGGGTTGGGGCAAGTGAACGCCTGGCATGGCGGTACCATTGGACAGCATTCACCAGGATACCACACAGTGCGCGCGTACCTGCCGCTCGGCCTGGTGCACGCGCCGTGGTTGAAGCAGTGCGCTTTACATGGGAAGTCGTAACAGCAAGGCCTGTAAACATGTTAGTATAAATACAACCTTTGTAAGAATCTCTAATTATTTTATAGACGTTTGGATTATATTCTATTCATGGTTCAGAAAAAGTCACTCTTATATACGTTAAATAAAACTATCGAAAAAATAACATTATATACTTAATGTAAATTTTTATGGCATATCTTCTTTATTTTTTTATGTTATGAAGTCAGCAAACAAACATCCGGTTATAGACTTTCGTGTCATCACAAATATATTACTAGTGAGTCGCCAACCTTGCAAACTGAAGATACAATGTCACATTAACCCAGTAATTTCAGTCTCTCTTGCCCTTCAAACCGGGACATAGGAATTCGTACCCTTTTATTAGTTGGTAGAACTAGGCGAAAGCGAGGTATCAATTCAGACGATACCTCTAGAGGTAGACCTCTTACAAAGATAGTCTAAACCACCATATATAGAAGAGCATTACTAGTAATGTTCTGTACATATGGTTCTGTTGTTGGGAATAATTAAAGAATGCAGTTTGTGTCACGATATGGTTTTCAAATAAACGAAAAAGCAAAGAGATTTCGCTCGACATTACCTTTCCACGGGTGCGTTAGAAGGCCCTGAACAGTATGCAGTTGTTTCTCTTTGAAAAGGCTGTGGTCGTGGCTGGCCACACCTCGGCCTCTTGTGGTAGATACTGTACTCTCCTTTCACACATCCGTACCTAGGGCACGGTCTGAAGCATTCATAGCCACGAGGCAATACAGACATGTTTTTGAATCGCCACTAATATTTTTCTATCTGAAACTTTAACAAGAAATTAGATTAATGTATCGAAACTTAAATGTATGAATGTACATTATATATCATCATCAACATTATCATATCAGCCATAGGACGTCCACTGCTGGACATAGGCCTGCCCAAGTTTTCAATAGGACCGGTTGTATGCGGCATATGTCCAGCGCGATCCTAGACATAACTTATATATAAATGTTATATATAAAATAGGAAATTACTTGTCGTATTTTTAAAGTGTATAGAATGTTTTCCTATTTTTATATTTCTTGATATTTAAATATTTTATATAAAAATAAATATGTTGAAACTTAAATTTTGTTTGTCATTTTAAAAATACTACGGACTGTCTGTCATAAGTTTACTTTTTTATAGAATAATAACATAGTTATATTTTTTTAATGGCCAGCTTTATTTTTGTATCTGTTCTAAATTAAAACAAATTTTCAGTTTCTTGAGACTATTCTAGATGTTGGGTCTGTTCCACAGGAATTGAGCTGAATGCTATTAGTTAAGCCCCAATATTTTTTGATTACGAAACAACTTTTGAAATGTATTGTTGGTAGTATAAAGTGATTATAATATAATATTTTTATATACATGCATTCTTCACACCCGTGCCCCATTGGGGTAGGCAGAGGCTGGATTTTCACTTGTTACGATCTTGGCATACTTCTCTCAATACCCGTTTTTTATTTTGTAATTTATTATTGAGATAGTCTTCTATACGAAAATATTTTCTCCTATCTACTAACCTCGCAATAAAATTGGTAATTTAAATAGTGTAATTAGGTATAAGGTGTGTTGTAATCAATTTAAAAGATTTTTTTGAAATGTATGTACCTACGCACATTTCTAAAAAAGGCACTACTATACCAAAATGGATTATTCTTTTTTTGCTGTTTGTGATAATTAGGACCAGGCTTGTACGAGAAGAATGGGGTCAGGACTGTATAGAAACAAGTTATAGGTTCTAACTTAATTCTGAATTGGATATCTACATCCAAAAACGGAATCAAGACTCCCTCGGTAACGGCATAAAATATTACTATGTACCAGGATAAAGTCGTTGCTTACCGCTATTATTTAAATAATAATAAATTAAAATTAAACAAACCAATTTATTAATGAACAAACAAATCATTGAAACATATGGCGATGATCTTCATTCTCACTTTGTGTTGCTGTTGTTGAAGTGAATTGACGAGCATCAAACATGATGTAGCTTCCAGAGTATCTACCAGACTGGCATACAAGGTCCACAGCAACCTCCACAGACAGGCACTCCTGGGTAACTGCATCGCTTGGGCGTGCAGATGGCAGGTTCGGTGCAGCAGTAGCAGGGGCAAGGCTTGCATCGGTTTGGTCTGCAGCAGGGAATCGCTACCGAGTCACACAGAGGTTCTGGTCTTGGGACGGGCGTTGTAGGCTGTAATAAGAGAACACCCATTATTATTTGACGGGCCGCAGATGGTAGTGCCCCTATTTTGTCTTCAAGGATCCCCCCCTTACCACTTTTAAATAATGAATATTTGTGTTTGTCATGTGTCCGGGTGTTTAAGTATCGTATTTGTGATTCTTCTGTTATCTGATTTGTAACTTAAGTGCTTTAAGTGTTATCTATGAGTCAGGTCATTGTATGAGATTATGTGTGATTTTATGATTTTAACTATATTCAGTAGTTATAATACTGGTATACTCACTTTATCACATGGTGGACAAGGAGGTAAACATGGCAAGATGGGAGGAGCTGGGCACGGTGCTGGACATGGGCGTACAGGGGCAGGGCAAGGTGAACAACCACCGCCAGGACAAACCGAACACGGACTAAGATCGTTTCTCGACGCCACGCATGGTTTTGTACTGTATGGATAGCACGCTCCGCAGGGCATCCCAGTGCAAACGCACGGGTCAAAACTATAGAAAGGTGCACTCATTTTGTATTTTTTTTTCGTAAAAAAATTTTAATAAAAAATCTCTAAAAATATGGCTTACATTAATTTTGACAATCAGACAATTTGATTTTTTTTTCAGAAGATTCGTATTGCTTTAATGGCCAGTTCAATTTCAAGTTGCTTGAAAAATCAGAGAGAAAATGACATTATAACAAAAGATGGATAAGTCACTAAATTTTTTGTAAGAATATTTTAATTTTTAATAAAAAACGTAAAATTTTAAGTTTTATATATTTTCCAGAATGTGTTCCACATGTTTTTGCCCAACATGTCCGCCTATCCTGCCTTGCGGGACTGGATGTTGCAGGACTTCTTGTCCACCCCCACCGCAATGTTGCCAGCCCTGTTGCCCCCCTCCGTGCCCCTGCACTCCATGCCCACCGTGCAACTGTAGGCCGGTGTTTCGACAATGCCCTGCTCCAGTTATTCCAGACGTGGTGCCTCCAATAGTGCCGATGCTGCCTCCATGTAGACCGCGTCGGGCCCCGCCTTGTGAGCCTCCTCCATACCCACCACCGATGCCCGTTTGCTGCCCTCCTGCACTACCATGCTGTCCACCTCCAGAGCCATGCGATCCTCCTCCAGTAAGCAAATCATATCCTAATTACTTAGCCTAGAGAGTCTGGCACCCCTATTGTTTTTAAAGTAAGTCTCTTAAGCAGTGTGCTTATAGAATTTTCGTTTAAACGATTACGTATCTGTTACAACAGTCGATAAACAACATAAAAAATAAAAATACTTCTGGCGGAAGTAATTGGTAATTTGATATTAGTTCACCATCTGAATAGCATTTGACGTCAGTCGTCATTAGAATTCTTGGTCAGTTACAAAAACTAAAATTTCTTTACATAATGTTAAAGATGCGACCATGTCCAGAGCCAACACCTTGCTACCAACCAGTTCTACCTTGCTGCAACCCACAATGTCCTCCACCCATACTACCGAAGCAGCGTCCTATTTGCCCACGAGCGCCCCCCGCGCCTTACCCCTGCTTGCCAATCTCTCGAAGTTGTTGCCCAGACTGTGAACTGGATCCAGTCACGCGAAGAAGGCCGCTGATCGTTCACGATAGCGTGTTCCAGAACAGGCCCTCTGGTCTTCCTGGCGAGTGTTTCACAAGACGTAATCCAAATGTTCGATATACCGTCAACAATTATGTCAGACAGGTTAGTTCTATTTGCATTCGTTGAATATTGTATTATATTATCGTCATTCGAAAAGCTTTTTTTGTGGGATCCGAAGCTTATGTTATTTTTGACCATAAACTGCTATTATGAGAAAAATCGCTAGATATTATACGTACATATTTTCTGAGTTAAGTAAAAAACTACTAGAGAAAAATACCGTTTAACAGGATATTTTTCTGGATAAAAAGTAGCCTATGTTATTCCATTTTATTAATTTCCCCATTGAATCAGAATGTAGTCGGAATAGGTTTTATTATTCCTTATCTAGCACTAGCTCTCTAACTATAAATTTTTTTTTGTTAAATAAAGTATCTTGAGTTATTATAATATGGACCTTTTGTTTTCGACACAAGTGTCTACTATTTTATTTAAGTACTGTAAATATTTTACTGTGTAATTAAGTACACAAGTAGTTGTTATTTTGGCATTATAAACAGATTTTTTTAATATTTTTATAGTTATAGTTTATTATTAAGTTTACATGATCATATTTTTATAGGTTATATAGTTTATAGCTATATAAACTCTAGATAATATATAAAATCTAGATTATTTTATTTGCTTTTATTTTGTCTGTTCTCTCAAATGTTTGCATAGATATGAGAATACTAGCTGAACCGACTGACATAGTCTTGTCTTAAATTGAGATATAAACTATCCTATCTTTCAAATTGGATTAAAGTGTCCCCAATCAGCAAAAAATATTAAAATCGGTTCTATAGTTTAGACGGTAATTTAGGAAAAAAACCGTAACAGATAATTTTTATATATAAATGAAAGTCTTTATATGGTTTCCATTATTAACACTAAACATTCATTTGAAAAATAACTGAAACTTTCATCATTCATTTTCAGGGTCCCCAGTCAGGATGCTGTTATTCTGTGCCAGTTCCACTTCGGTAGCAAGACTTAAATGTTGTGGTGTCTGTGTGAAGAGAGCTTTAGAGAAGCTTATTGTTTCTTGTCGTTGTGTTACCTCGTACCATAAAAATATTTATATTTATAGTAAAATAAACGGTATCATTCCGAAACCTTTGTGAGTTTATCTGTTTCTTTCAACATTCAGATATTTATGAATCACTACTTAGTATAAAACAGAGTCACTTCCATCTGTTTGTCTGTCACTATGTATGCTAAGATCTTTAAAATAACGCAACAGACTTTTGAGCAGTTTCTTTAAAATAGTGATTTATAAGGAAGGTTTACATGTATAATATGATAATTTGTAGTTTTCTATTGTGATGTCGTAAATGAACACTTTTTTTACGTTTACATTGCAAACGCTAAACTCGATAGATTAAAATAATCAACTCCTTAGAAAGGTCTACAAAAAAGTTTGCGATGGCACATATGTATGTAGATCTCTTAGGGATAACCCACAATAACAATTTTTTATACTCATTGCGCTCGTGTACAATATAATTTGCAAGTAATGGATCAGTTCCTATTTAAAGAAATATTCCTCACTGATGACACAGACACTCTTGAGTATTACCTCATTTTTATGTAAATATATAAAATGCATAAAACATGTAAGATGATATGGTGCTATTGATATTTGCAATCACCTAAGTAAGAAGGAAAGAAGGCTTTGAAAAACTTGATCATTGAAGGGTTTGTCATTTTTAATAAAACGTGTGTACTGTAAGGCAACAAAAAATATATAGGTATTAGTTTAATTTAAATTTTGCTAAGGTTGTACTCGAGAAGTTCTTATTTTAGTTTTGTCACCTAAACCACTATTTTTTATTAAATATTTTGTAATTTAGATTTTATTATTTTTGTTTTTTATTTTATTTCTTCTTCTTCGCAACGAATATATTCCTGGTACAAAATGGTGCATATTTCTAAATTGTTTAATAAGGTAATCGTAAGTAAACGTTTTGACTAAAGAGTGCACTTCAGCTGTCTGTTCCCTTTGATCTTATCTAAGAGCTGTCAGCAAAATAATATATAATGAAATCCTGTAGCCTATACTACCGGATATCTTTTTTATACCTATATAATACGTACAGCTCTAGTCTCAGCTAGTCTCAGGTCTTAGTTTATACTAATAATAATTTTATTCTGGTGGGATTGTCCCCCGCCAAAGTAGTATATTTGTGATTCCTCTGTTGTCTGGCATCCGTAACACAAATGCTTTAAGCGATTTACCACGGGAGTCAGGTTAATGTATGAGATGTTGTGGAAATCAATTATTATTATTTATTATAATATATAATATTATTAATCACTCCATACTGCCCCATATTATTATCTACATGGCATTCGCGCGAAGCCGGGGGTCGCCAGTGTGATATAAAATTGTTGATACAATATTCGCACTGTTCTTGAATAAGTTTGAATTTATCCATTATGTCGTCCACCTAGATCATTTTTATAAAAAATCCCGTTGGTTGAGCGGTGGTTATAAATAGGCGTACTCGACTTGCACGGCTCTCATTTCACCATAACAAACAGTGTCTAGGCATATTTCGAAATTTTTAAGTGATAAACATACAAATATGAGTAAAGGTGGTTATTGTTCGCCTTGTGCGCCGGTGTGTGGGCCGGTGTGTTATCCATCGTGTCCTTACCCCTGTGGACCATCAGCATGTCCACCTGGAGGAGTCATGAACTGCCAGAGCCCGCCCCCGATCCAGAGGTGTCTAGCGGTCAATCCTTGCATCAACATATACAGCTGCAACACGCAAATTCTGTAAGACTGATGAAGCAAAAATGTGTAGACTACTAAATTCACAAACATGTACTGGGTAATTCAATTATATTTTTGACTAAACGATTGTGTTTTATTTCAAAATGCAGTGTTCCTCTTCCTTTATCAACATAGTGCAATATAATAGAGTAGGATCAATTATTTGGAATTTGGGAAGGAAAATGGGAAATATGGTTGCTTTTTCTGCTTCATAAAAGCAAACGTTTAGTTATTTCATTGTAGGTTGGTGGGAAAATGATCAGTCGACTATTTTACACTTTTTATCTGTCTCTGAAACGCCATTTGTTGCTATCTTCTATTGTAATAAAGTTAGCACTTAACCAATATTGACGATATGTCGGGCAGCAACCTTTTGACGATAAGTTGTTCCTGCTCTTTTGCTTCGTGGGTCCTATCGACAAAGTTCTGCTCAGCTGGTAGCCTTAGCTATAAATCTCTTTTTTTTCTACAGAACTGAGGGAACAACTTAAATTTAAAATTAAAATATCTTATTAAAAAAATATCAATTAAGTACGATAAGGAAGAAGAGTATTTGTTTGTAACGTTTTTAGATCGAAAACTTTTCCGATATAAGAAGAAACTGACAAAAGGAAATTTCACAATTGACTTAAAATATTGAAAGTAAAAAACGTGAAACAAGATAACAATTTTTGCATTTTTATTACACTTTTTCACATAAACGAAGACAGAACTGACAGACTGCACTTTACTTTTACCGTCCATTAAAAAAGAACTAGACGCATACACAAGTCTCTTCATTGAGCATATTTAATCAGTACGTTTTGACGCATGCCGGTCCATGGCAACCGACAGCTATAGTTGCCTTGTCAAACGAGGCGATGGGCTGGGGAGGCTGGCCCACTGCTAGTACCGCATCTGTTGTTGAATATAGGAAACTTATTAGAATACACCATCTTGGCTCTTAGTTTGTGTAGTAGCAATGTGGTCTAATGGCTTACATAATTTTATTATAGTATTAAAGGCAACTTTGTTTTCAGACGCACCACCAAAATAAAATTTGGAATCCATTAATTTATTCATCATTAACTATAATATAACTTAAAAATTTCATAATTATAATACTGGAATATTGCAAAAATGTTCGGAAATATTAAACGTTTATTCAGAAGACAAAACGACTGAAAGCAATTAATTTATTATTGAATGATTAAATTTCTCGATGTTTTACAAGCGTTTAAATTGAAAATGTGTTGATAACATATTATTAATATAGTAGTATAAAAATTCGGTATTCCAAATAAAAAAAAGCTTTCGTAAATTTAGATCACCAATAATTAAGACTAGACCACGGGATTGCACCTTAATAACCAAACAATCAATAGCAGAAGTGATACAATAAATATAACAAACGTAGTTAGAGATAATAGGTTCTGAATTAATCACAATGTATTTATTTCTCTGGTCAAGTCCCGTGGATTAGTCACGACTAATTTTCTACAGGAATTGAGTAACAAGAGCATGTGACTTAGTAAGTGAAGCGAGCGCTGTAACTCGTCATTGGATATGTGCTACTTGACTGTAAACTGTGACAAGGGAGCCGGGGCCGCTGGCGCCGCAGCATGGCTGGCCGCTGCCGCAGCATGGTCGGCAACAGGGCGAACAGCCCCCGCAGCCTCCCCTAATAAAACGAAAATATCGATAAATACAATATATAAAATACATAAATATCGTTAATTTCCATTTTCTATCATTGATCTCTAAAGGTAATATTTAAATGTAGCTTGTTACACAAATAGAATTCACATGCGGACAGAATTTGATATGATTGGAGATGAATCTGGTAGCGTTAGTAGTTCCTTGAATAATGTAAAGCAATTATGTAATTAAGTGACTTCCAGTTAGTGAACAGTTTACGGGAGGAATTACATATGAAGAAAATTACATATGAAGAATATGGAATCAAATCGAGGAAGTAACTTCCGCGAAATTTCGCTTTTAATTAGGCGCTGAATCTTATTTTAACTATATAAAGGGGACTTCTTTTTTATTGTTAAAGCCAAATTAGCTTTGTTTTTGCAGATAATAGTTAAATAAAGAGAGATTTATCCCATAGAGCCATGTTGCAAAATGGCAACTTACACATAAAAAGTAAGGCCATAAACCTTGAAAACAAGAACTTACTGAATAGCTGACATAACACCTTGTAATCTATTTATAACGCCCATGCGGTCACACATGATTCTGGTTTCTTTAAACTTAAAAATTAAAATATATTTTCACAAAAATTTGGATAGAGTCCAAAACTATGATAGTTCGGCCGTCAATTTGTTTTGTCATTGAATGTACGTTCAAAAAATCTTGACATTATTTTCAGCCAGTTCGTTTATCAAAAAGTGCATGTTAGGTTTTATTTCTCCATTGAAAGTTAAATTTGGTACGTCATATATATTTTGTAAAAAATATATTTGGTAATATTACTTGAAAATAATTGCTTTTATTTGAGGTTTTATTTCTCAAACGATGAATTTAAAATTTAATTTGAAAATTCCAATGTATTGAAAAAACTAAAGAGCTCTTAGGCTTACCTTCAAAATGCGGATTAATTACCATTAATACTTTATGTTTGAGTTAAGCTAAGTAGTCTACATCCATGTCAGTCTTAAAAACAGTTTCGGCTTACTCAGTTCCTCATAGTATATAGAAAGCAAAAGTAATTCGTGTTTTAAATCCGTCAAAAACACATAAATATTACAAATGATTAGAGTTGTACAATACATTCTAAATAAAATATTACTAAAATTTAACTGATCAGTTATGGTTAAAATAACTTACTATATTGGAAGTTTCATTAATTGTATGACGGTGCACATGAAGGGTAATGTGGTTTGACCTGAAACAAAAATAAGAGACTGCTAAATGTTCGATTTTTTATAATAAAATATCTATTTGCTCCACCTTTAAAACTACAAAACGTTCTGTATAAACTATCTGCATATAAAATTATTAAGATTTATTAAACCCTTTTCATTTTGTGAAACGAAGTCTCCAATTAAAATTGGGACAACGTGTTTAAAAGTAAGTTAAAAATCACGCAACCATCAAATGGTATGAACGAAAAACACATTAGACATAGATTAAAGCTTAAGTATTGTTGTAACGACGGTTTTGTACTGACTATATTGATAACTGTGGTTGGGCATAATGATTCCTCGAAAGGAGTCATGTTTGTTGAACATCATACCCGACCAATAGATCTAACGATAATTGATGATCTTTGGAATTACAATCGCGCAATCGCTTATTAAATTAATGTTCGACCTAAAATTGTGTCAGACTGAGGTTAGGCCAGTTGATGTTATTAGTCTTAGAACAGTAATGGCAAAATCAATCACTACAAATGTATGAACCCTAGAACGTAACGTCGATATGCGTAGACAATTACTTCATAGTGGAAGAATATACCTGAGATTTTTATACAGATTGACTGAGCATATTTGGTGTGTGATAAGACTATAGTTACATATGATTTGCGAACGACGATCGATGGCCAACGTAACAGTCTAATCAGATGAAATATATAGTAGTGAATAAATAGATAGATATTAGTAGATATAGTAGCGAAATCTCTTACGCTGGTCAGAAAGCAGTATACTCTGCCAGCTGGTGAAGCGATATTTAATGATCTTATTGTACACGAGTCACTGCCATCGCAGCGTCATTGAGATTACGCAGAGTTATTATGGGAGCGAAAAACTTTTGATGATTACCGGACGTTCGTAGTTGATGAGCTGATACCGGACTCTCTTATCCTGATTGTTGAGCACCATGCCCGGCCAACTTGTAGGACGGTAGTCAAAAGTGCTATCATGTACAATCAACGGCCGACGAAGCGTCACTGGATCCATTCCGCAAGGGAGACACGGCGGTCCCTGAAAACAGATGCAGATATATAACACAATTTGATTGTAATCGTTACTTTTCCTTTGGTGTTACTACTGATGGACTTATCAGACTGCTACTCAGAGGCAGGCAATTCATGCACCAACGGAGGGATAGCCGAGGCCGCTCATTTATTCAGCGACCCTATCCTTGATATTACCCGCATACCGCCGGTAAGCGCGGTCGCTCTCGCAGATGGGCGTCGTTAGGGACAGTGACGTTTTTTTAAAAAGGATCGTAAGTAAGTAACTTATTACTATACCGATATATATATATATATATATTAGAAGCAGTTTGATATGACTTACCTGGACAGGATAGCAGGGGACGCATTCAGGCGGTTCTTTATAACTTGGTAAATTTTGAATCGGGCTACACATTTTGGTTTAGGTTAGAACTAAAAATTTTGATATGCACTATATTGTATTTATTTTCAAATTTTCATGAAACGCGAAATTATGTTTATTTTAAAATAATTTAACACGGCCAAAATAGGTTTTTATAAATTTTTATTCATATATTAACAATGTCATTCGTTTGACTTGTTGAGTGCCCAAAAAGTTTTTAAGCTAAAACACAGAAAGAAGATATATTATCCTAAATATTTTATTATATCAAACGAAGATGCATTTTACACAGGCTAAGCACAGATCTTTCGTTATCGAAGAAAATCGTCAACTGAAATCTGAGTTTAAATCGATAGAAATTTTGTCTAGAATCTCTGATATAACATAATTTAATCCGGTTCAACCCTACGGTTACGGTAGGTATAAAGTTCTGTTTATTCCTGACTGACTTGTTGACGCAGGTGGTAGTGATTAAGTTAGTTTTGATATTATTTCGACCAGGCATTATACTTCTTCCTTTATATTTATTAAGCAACTAAGGAAAAGAATTTTAGAAAAACCAATTAGACTTAATGACAATGTAAAGTATGTGTAAGTGTTGTCGTCTTTAGGCTAGCAAACTTGAGCCGTGTCGTTATTGCAAAGTTGAGCTGAGAGAATGGTTAAGGAACCTATATTCTCGAGCTTTAAAACTTAAGTACTCTAAAGGAACAGAATGAAGTAATGACCACGGCTAGTTTTTATCAGCTCACGGCCCGCAACCAATAAGGTGTCTCCAAAGGTTGTCGAGTACCTTTGGAGTGACCGAGTGAAGCGCGAACCGATCACACAAGTGATCGGTTACTTAGAGTTCAAGTGCATCTAGAACGGACGTCGCAGAGGTTGTCTAATACATCTGGCGCATCGACTGCATTTGATGGTGCCTAGTGCATCCTAAGTGAACACCGGATGTACCAGAGGGTATCTTACGCAAATAAAGTGCGCGCTGGATGCAGCAGATGTGGTCTACTGCATTTTGAGTGTGCGACGAACTACCGTGAATGCATCTTTAGGCCGTGAACTTCAAAAGATGTTTTGTGTATAAGAATCTACCTCCTGCGTATTGAGTTCATGGCGGCTGAACCAGACAGTATCTAATGCAACTGTGCGTACCAATCGTACTAGAATCTTTTTTTGAGATTTAAATACATCTTTACTATTTACTTCTCCAGCAACAGACAGATGATATATCGGTACTATAGTTCTTCTAAAGAGCTACAGAAGAAACTAGGTTGGTACAATTTAGAATGTTATATTACAAGTGAGTATGTTTTTTTAATTTGTATACGTACGAAATAGAATACTAGTTGACTATTCTGCGGCTGTGTACATTTTGTCACAACCTATCTGCAATCGTTTATTTTCTTGTTTTATAAGTCATCACCATCATTATCATATCAGCCATAAAAGTCACCAAGATAGTGGGATTTTTGTCCTTAATTGCCGCGCTGGGCATGCGTGATGGCAATCACAGAGCGCAACCTTGCGCCGAGGATGCTGCTGCCTGTTCCCACCCTGTAGTATTTAAGCTGCGCTTATTCGGATAGACATACTGCCGGATAGACATCTGTCGGGTCCGGTACCTTAATCACCTCGTACGACACGTGGTACAGAGATAGGGTACTATTCTATTCCACCGGTATTTACGGCTTGTTTTATAAGTTTAGGTTGACAAACATATATACGTTTTGCATTATAGTAAGCGCCTCTGCAGCCTATAGACGCTCGTATCACAAAAATTTTACTGCAGCGCATTGCCTAATTTGTAACCTTGTTAGCTATTAATCAGTCATACCTTTCTCAAACCGTAACACATCACATCACAGGTGAGTAAGACGACCAGAAGAAAACCTTTACAGAGGTAAGTCTTCATATTTGACTGTAAAAGATGACCACGATATACTTTGCAAGATTGTAGTTGAGTTACATATTGTGACACGTAAGGTGTGGTCTTGTTGTTGTCTCGTATTTCTTCGCAGCAGTCAAGGTTATATTTTGGCAAAGCAAATATTTTAGTAAATATTACTGAATCAAATTAAAAAAATAGTGATTTTTAAAACTGGTTCCTCAATCATCATTCCCACTGACATGTGCATGTACTAACATCTAAAGGAGAGGAATATAAAGTCACCGTGAATTTCTTACCTAGGTAGCGGAGTTATACTTTTTAAATCCTATCACTATCCTATCACGTGTTATCACTCAATAAATCGAAAACAAGGTTCTAAAGTTTCAATATTACATATATGTACTAAATGCAAAATTGACTGACATAAGGTAAATAAGTAAAATTTGGCTTTAGCTTATTTAATGTAACAATATTTCGCCATAACAGCCATTGGAGTATTTCCAATGGCTGATATGATGGTGATGATACTGTTAGGACATAGGCATCCCAGAGAAAGAAATTTCTCATACCACACAAAGAAATATTTAAGCGAAAGATTTTGCTTTTAACCTTTTAATAGAATTTCAATTTTCATAATTAATGGTCGTAGGTTCAAATGCGAATAAAAAAAATAAAGATTTTCACGTCATATATAAGTGGGAAGGAGTTCGAGCGTAAATAAAAAAAACGCTCCTTGAAAAAATAATTTATTGGCTATACGTAACATTTTGCACTTTTTCTTAAGCCTTCTGAACTGTTGATGCGCTAATGTATCAGCAGAGCTTCATCACCAACACCGGGAAACCCGTCGCTGGCCCACCGCTAGTTGTCGCACCACCGCCGCTCGACGGACAACCTGCGCAACATTTAGGTACTTAAAATTCCAATCTTCATTCATACATTGGGGGACTGCCAAGATTTCCTGTAATATCACATTAGGTCCACCACGCACGTGTAGGTAATGGCGGTGTTTAATTATTTTGGAGTTTCAAAGCAATCTGCTTTACAATAGGAGTTCCATAAGCAAGGCGGCGGTGGTTTCCAATGCACACAACCTGGTCTCGTGCATGGTTCTTCCTTTACAACTGTTGCAGCTTTTCGCAAACGACCACCAGGTCCTAACACCATGTTATTCGATGCCTGTTCTTTTGTCTCAAAGCGTTTTTTAATTTCTTCTCTAGTCTTTTCATCGAGAACAAACAATGTTTGAGTATTTCTACCATCCATACTATCAGAGCACGGACATTGATACGTACTTTTATTTTGTTTGGACATTTCTTGGTTCACGGTAAGAATACAAGGAATCGAGTTTTGTTTATAGTCAATTATATTTTGGTACTTACAGCATTTACTAGACTTGTCTTTGGTTGCATCTGGAACAATGCCCTTGAGTTCGCATACAATGAACCTCTTGTTGCCACCAGAAGAAGAATTGGCCGCTATTTCCGAGGTATTTCCTCCTTGGGCGCGTATATGTGGTGCGAGGGGCGCCGGGTCAGCTAACCCTCTAGCACGCGCTAGCTGGCTGGGTGCACACAGTGGATCGGGAAGGACCATGCAAGCTGGCTCGCCACCGCATCCTGTACGACGGCAATCGTGCTGAAGTCCATTACGTTTGATGCAATGGCAGCTGTAATACATTATTCCCCCGCGCAATTCACGGCTTTTGGTTCTTTTCAGCTCATTTTCCTTGTCGTCCTTTTTTTCCAAGCCACCCTCCTCCGGTCTAGACCCTTCAGAGTTCTTTCCGCTCTGTATTTAGAAATAAAGATTGTTAGATTTTAGGTTAACAAGCCTGCCACAGTCTATTAAAATGTATTACCGAAAGCTAACGGCCAGAAGACAAGACGTCAGACGCGCTACCACTGCGAAACCAGATCGAAATCGCTAAAGCGCGTCACGTAGGTCTTGCCAGGTGGTGGGCGACGGACGCAGGGCGGGCATCGCGGTGGGCACGGCCGTGGGCAGCAAGAACCCGCCCGGCAAAGGTATCGTATCGAGCCCTGCTGGAAGAACTGGCAATCTTGGAGGCCATTACGCTTGAATGCTGACCGTGGCAGGCACTGGAGCTGAAGACATTTTAAGTGACTTGTTGTATATATTCGTATCAAAACAGTAAAACACCCGTCTTCTAACAGAAATTGATTATTTTTCTCGTGGTTATGAAAATTCTTATTCAAGTTGAATCTTTAATTTTATATTAATTATCTTCGAAAAATTTGATTAAATTCTACTTACCGGTGGACCACAATCTTCATATTTGTAACATACCATTGGACCACAAGAACACCTGAAATACATTAAACGCGGATTTTAATGTATACAATACGATTTTTCAGATGATGTTATACGATTTTTCAGTTTACGGACAGACCTTCAAAGATATATTTACCACATACAAAAAAGAAGTCCTAAAAGCGAACGCCTTTTTAATTAATTTTTCTTTTATAATCAAATGATCCATCGGAAATATATTTATATAGTTTACAACGATACGGATCATATCTGGTGTCCCCGTGACCAAATGATTTTTGCTCGTACAAACATTAAACCCATAAAAAAATCTTTTTCCCTCAAGCAATACCCTATTGGTTAACATTGCAGACTATTCGTCAATGGGTATTGAGTGATAAAAGCCAAAATAAAGTAGGGTTACAATTATGGTATTTATCGCGTGGAATACGCTTTTAAAGATATTCCTCGCGATGACTAATCTTCTATGCAGTCCTCGTCATGAGCAAACAGAAAATTTGTAGTTTTAAAAATATTTTACAAAATTTTACAGAATCCTAGTCGACCGAACAATAAAAAATTAGGCGCACTAAAATTAAAACTGCTCGATTGATTCTGTGCAATAAAATTCACCGTGAAGGATCGGCCTTAATTTTATATGTCTCACGAACTTGGGACATAAAACCCCGTTTTATCCAAGAGACATAATACGAAATTTCAAAGATCATCAGCTGATGATAATGATACTCTCAAACGAATAATGGTACTTACATTTTCAATGGCGATAAGCAATTTATCGCAGTCCTTAACCGAAGCAAATATATGTATGCGGAGGAGGGGGATTTTAAAGAATTGAATTTTATTTAAGCTTATTGGCTTTACATAAAGGGTATCAAAAATATATGAAATTCCACTTAAATAATTTAGAGATTTCAGAAATTTACAGTTTTTTTTACAAATTAGTATACCGAAAGGGACGATGCCGAAAATTCGTCTGTCAAACAATTTGTTCTCTTAATGCATTTGTTTTTTCTTATTCTTCTTTATTCAAATCTTGTTTTGTGCCAATATCATTCCAATATGTCTGCTTATAAGGCTTGACATGGACGTGCATACATAATCATATTTTTTTTCAGCAAGGAGGAAAGTTACGTCGCATATTGCAGATGGATGTTATTGCTTGTGAATGCGGGTTGCGGCAGTGGGTTTCGCATGCGACTTGCGATGGCTTACATAGTGGCGCTGGAAACTTAACGCAGAGACAAGATGATTGGCAGCCACTCCGACGGCAATCAGATTGCAGACCGTTGCGTCGTAGACATAGACAGTCCGTGTATAAAATACCTCCCCTAAGTTCTCGACTTTTAACAGTTTTTACAGGACACACACAGAAACTATTGCGACGTTTGCCCATGACCTTGAATTACTGAAAGGAAATTTTAAAGTCATAAGCCATAGCATAGCATGAAGATGATGTTATTTTTTTGCCAATTTAATTTACCGTAACCCTAGAGTAAACTGGTACTAATATATCGCCTAAATTAATTGTTTTTCTTGTATGTTTTTCTTGTATGGAAATAAATAAACAAAAGAGATGTTTTATGAACTTGATTAAAGCCCATGTAATAACACCATTGTAGACTAAATATCTCATTCAAGAGCAATTGCAAGGCATTCAAGAGATTTTATAATAAAATACCAAGAAGGAGATCACTCTTGCCATGGAATAAATTTCAAAAACACGCTAACAATTGGCCATTTCCAAAGTTATTATGTCTACTCGTAAGAGGATATCAATGATAGAACTGCATAGGATTTATTTTTTAACCTCTAGTTTTAAGACAGTGAATTCTCAGCCTCTTTTTTGAGTATAATATACATGCTTTGTTAATCCTCACTGAATAAGCTATCCAGACGTTTTTACATTTATAATATTTATCTTTCCTGTAGTAACATGCATGAAAGCTGCATATCTAGCCCCATATAAACTTTTGTTGAATACCTATTATGTTCAGGCATCAGCTTATAGATAACATAAAGATTATTCTCTTGCACACTTACCAGTAATTTATTCGAAATATAACAGTATGTTCACTTAAAATTTTGATCCAATTATCCAATGTTGCTTGAGCCTTAATGTATTTATTTATGGCATTATCTAGTTGGCTATGTTGATTTTGTTTTATAAATGCAGGTACGGATCTACGCACATTTGAGTTTTTAACAAAGTAGGAAGATTGTATCGCACCCCTAAATAAATACTGCATTAACTCAAAACTGTCAATTTATGTAATAAACCTTTCAAAACTGAATGTCTTTTTTTATTTATTTTAATTAGGATTTGTGATTCGCATACTTAATCGAAAAGAAAACTTTTCTAAACATATTGTCTGTTGAAATATTTTTTTGAGAAATCGTCATTTCATTTGATTTATTGTGCTACAAAATTCACCGGGAGCACGATTGATTTAAACCAATTTTCTGTTTGAAGTATAGATAGTTGTCATATGTATAACATATCTAATTAAAATTAGCCACGGGATGAAATATTTACAACTTTTGGACGGGACGAAGTCAGGGCGTGCCGATAAATATGAATAAAATAAAATGATAGCTACGAGTTCGGGCAAAATGAATAATTATTTATTGGCATATTCATGATATAGTAGATCGTATGTAGATATCGTATTTTAAATATCCATCGAGATTATTTGGCATTTCCATCACACACTTAGTTGAGTTATTCCATAATACTAATGTAAAATAACAATGTAAATTGACGTGAATGGGGGCCTTCTTTTTTATAATTTTCTTCATGGAGTCAATAAAATAACATGAATGTGAATAAGACTCAATTTCAAAAAATAAAAAGAAATCGTTCGATATTTAAATTTTCCATAATCTAATGGGAACCGCGGTGGTATATATAGAAGTGTTTTGCAGATGCAAGTCAGTACAATCAAATTAATCGTTCGATTTATACATTATAAAAGATTAAAAAAATTTATTCACATCTATTACTCAGATATCAGTAATATTTACTAATTAATTTATTTTTGACTTGTCAAGTACTCCTACAAACTACAATATGTGAGTATTTTTCATCCTTAATACTTAATTGATACTTTTAAATGGCAGATTAATTATACTTGTGACTTTTCTATAACGAAATCTCACATTTACAGGTGCTGCGGAGGCTGTGGACCCTGCTGTGGTGGTGGATGCGGTGGATGCTGCTGCCCATGCATAACAATCTACACGTGCTGCACGAAGATCTGCTAGCGAGGGGTTCGCCCACCGCATTGCGAGATGGCATGCACCCGTTTCCTCGGGTTACCCGAGGAAATTGGCTTGTTCGTCTACGAAGTTCAAGTGCCGTTATTGTGAAAAATAAAAGTTTAAAATGAATTAAGTGTTTAATTTGGTTTGTGCAACATTAATGCTCGCAAAACACGATAGCTCATGGTGTAGTTTAATACAACAGATCGCGATTTCGATAATCGATCGCGAATCTTCTGTGGATTTATTAGTACTACAGGCAATTTAAATTATAAATACTATACTGTTTTACACATACTGCTACACACGGGGGTAACATTGGGCTACACACGGGGGGAACATTGGTCTACACACGGGGGGAACAATGGTCTACACTCGGGGGGAACAATGGTCTACACTC
>JACJUM010000202.1:6179358-6314032 GCA_020976665.1 Heortia vitessoides
GAACAATGGTCTACACTCGGGGGGAACAATGGTCTACACTCGGGGGGGAAAATTACACACATCTTTGAAAACGGCATCTTTAATTTGAGATGGGTCAAAGTACTTCGGCATAAATATTTTTACTTTTGTTTAAAATAAAGCACGCTGTAACCGTTCCGTAGGGAGCTGGCATGGTACCTCGCAAACATACCTTCGCGAGTGGTAGTTGTATGCACGGCGGTGGGGCGAGGCCCACCTTCACCTCCACCTCCCTTTTTGCAACATTTCTCACTGACGCTTCGCTCCTATTGATCTCAGCGTAATATTATATCGCCTAAAGCCTTTCTCTATAAATGGACTATCCAACAATAAAAGAATTATTCAAATCGGACCAGTAGGTCCTGAGATTAGCGCGTTTAAACAAGCAAACAAACTCATCCGCTTTATAATATTAGTATAGATAGACCCCCAAATTATAGTTGTAAATTCTACCCGGCCCCGGTTCTATTGAAGATGGGAGGCATATGTCCAGCAGAAGGCGTCTTATGGCTGATATGATGAATTGCTGCAATTTCGTATTGATTTACATGTTTTTGGTTTCCACTCTGGGATTAGTGGCTCAAATCATGTTAAATAAAATTTCATAACTATTTTGAACCTTACTACTCATAAATAACCTATATATATATATATATAAGGTATTCGGTACATAATTCGTTACGAATAATCTTATCGTTTAGTATTATAGTACACAATTATTTATATATGGCTTGATATTGTTTAAAAAGTAAATCGTTTGTAAAAAAAATCTGTATTAGAAGGTAGACTGGCATTGGTATATAAAACTTGCAAATATTGGGTAAATCGATTTATTTTTCACTTATATGGAAATTTCAACTGTCACCGTGGTTCCCACTTAGTTGTGCACTTATGGCGGTCGATTGAAGAACCACCTACTATGTGTTACTGCTTTTTATTGAGTCAACGAGAAGGGCTGATATAAATAAAACTAGTCATACAATTTGTTTACTAAGAATAGTCTTTTAAAGCAGCTGTATGATGTATTTAGCTTTTATGGATCCTAATGGTTTTGATTGAGGATGGAGGCGAGGATGGGCAGCAGCATCCCAGTCGCGAAAGCTGCGCTCTACGATTGCCAACACGTTAGCCCAGCGCAACAATAATGATCAAAATTCCTTCTTCATTGGGGAGGCCTATGTTCAGCAGTGGACTTTCAATGGCTGGTATGACGATGATGATGAATTAAATAATAAGATCGCTATGGTTACTACTCTTTCTCTCTCTCTCTCTTTCTCTTTATTGACGTAAAAGAGGTAAAAACCCTCATTGATAAAACCCCTTTGTTATCAAAGCTCTGATAAAACTTTAGTTCTTTCTCTTTCATCTTATTGAAATAATTTAAAACGAGAATAGCATTTTTGTTATTATGTTTAAGCAAAGCCATGTTATATGAAAACAAAAAAAAATGTAATTCCAGAAATACTTCATAATTACAGACATTAGGAATTTTACCGTTAGTTGCCGCGCTGAGCAAGCGTGTTGGCAGTCGCAGAGCGCACCTTTCGCGACAGGAGTGCTGCTGCCCATCCCCATCCTAAGCATTTGAGCTACACTATCTCGGATGGATATGCCGCCATATGTCGATTTTGGTATCTTAGTCGACTCTTACATCTGGTACAGAGGGAGGTACTATTCTAATCTGCCCGTACCTCACGGCACTTACGACAGTTTAATATTGGGAAAATGGTTTTTAAGTAGGTATTCTTAAGCCTTTTCTATAACATGGTTAATACCTCATGACGTATAGAGAACAAGAATATTCTTTCCTACTACCACTACTAACGGAAAAAACACAGGGTGGCAATGTTGTAATTCGGAAACAAAACTAGAAAATTGAGTACTGGAAATCTTCCAGGTAACCTTTCTTTTCTAAAAACAAACTGTACCATTTTAAACTCAACTGGTCAAACTTTGGGCTGTTTGCCTGTTTACTTTAACCCTATAAAAGAAACAATAAGTCTATCTGCCATGAAATAAACGTAGAAAAGGATATTTTTACTATGCGATATATCTCGAATAAATCAAATTCATACTTAGCAATAATGACAATTTGGAATCAATAAAACCTACCAAATTATCAAAGACTATTTTAGTGAGTTTTCTTTGTTTTCGTTGAAAAAGTCGACTCTGTAAAAAAATAACAACAAACGTTTAATCAAAATGACACATTATCTAGCACAAAATCCTTGAATTTCAAAATTGCACAAAGTAATAAAATATCCTGAAAATATTTACGCTCTCATAGACGAATCAAATCATGCAAAAATAAATGTACCGTGTAAATAATAATAATAATAAACGCCTAACGTAAAGCAAGAGCAATGTTTTCAATCCTCAGATCCGCTAGTAATATTTATCTTATTACCAACGCATTTCAAAACGTACTTAAAATGTCTAGGGTGCCTTTCTGGTTCAGTACAGCGTTCAGGAGATCACATGGCATAGGTGATAAAAGTGGTGATTTTGGCAAGACTAATGGCACCAAAGATTCAAGTGATCAACCTGGCAACACGTGTGATCCAAATAAACCATATGAACCTTATGACCCATGCCAGACTCAAGAACCCTCTTCTCCGCAGGGTTTGTCATTGTATGACGTAAGTTTCTAAATTGTTCATATTAATTTACTAAGAGAAATTAATATATTTTTTATATGCGTTACAATAAAAATGTATTTTAATATACAACTTACTAAGCATTAATAAGTCATTTATAAACGAGCACAAAACTTGAATGTAATATATATATCTTAAGTATACCTATATAATATTTAATCTAATTATTTAAGAAGCAAACTTATCTTACTAACACTACATATTTTCGAAATGATTCGAAGCTCTAATAAAATATATCAAGGTTTTTACGTAGAAAAATACATTTTCCATACATTCGTATTATTATATTTAAAAGACAGCAAAAAAATAAACCACACAAATCTTACGAGACACAAGTAAAATGAGGTACCTTTATTTACAGATGCGCAAATTCAGTCACGGCAAACCATCGAACAATGTGGAAGTATATTTTGAGCCGTTGCCGAGCATGCCGACTGGCATCTTTAGGACTACCGATGGAGAGGTTAATGATTAATCAAATTGCCTAATTATAAATACCCACATCCATCAATATTTTGTCTAAAAAGCTTTAGTTCTTGCTTTATTGCTGGTGTAGCTTCTAATGCGTGGTAGTTATAGAAAATAGTTAACAGGTTCTAGTAGGTAACTACTAAACATCCCTTAGAATTTATTTGAGGCTTAGTGTATATTTTGTTGCAATCTTTGAACGAGTGTACGAAAGGGAGAGAACGAAAGGGCATAACGGAATCTGCTCCGATTCCTTGATGTATTAATGAGATATTAAGAGAATCGCATTAAAAAATATAATTTTAAGGTACCCAGCCAATATAATTTGTAGTTTGTATCTTTTATTAGTTTTTATGTTAGCCCATTTCTAATAGTAAAGGGCGCTGACGTAACACAATTCACAAGATAGTTTGCCAAACGTTGTAGTTTATCCAAATATCTACAGGTGACGCTAGTAGTTTCTAATAATAATAAAAATGATAGTGAACTAGCTTCGTCAAAGTTAACTCAAGTATGTTGATACTTCCCGATTTTAATCAGTTCTTCTATAAGTTTTAAAAATATTAGGGTACCTATTATATTTTTAAATGGTTAAACAATCCACTATGTTTCTAAAGTAAAAATATCCCAAGCTATTTATTGTTACGCCAGCTATCTGCGGATGTCTAATAAAAATCATTAAAGCTGTTTTGTAACAAATTTTATATATAAACATATATACATGCATAGGCTCAAAATCATGTTCTTCTGACAATACAAATATACACAATTTTACCGTTTACATATCTTTGTCTTTTAATGCTTGCTGTGCGTATTAAGTACAAATTTATAATTATAAGATTTTCTTCTCTCCAAGTAGTGGTTCCAAAACAATAACCCTAAGGCCAGGCGCGCACTACGAGTTCTTCGCCGCGCGGCAGAAAAGAGCAGCGGCATAATGTCGCACTGTAACACTGGGCCGCTGCGGTGGCTCTGCCGTCAAGTGCGCGCAATACAATTTAAAACTGTTTGGTACAGTGTTATAGTGCGACATTATGCCGCTGCTCTTTTCTGCCGCGCGGCGAAAAATTCGTAGTGCGCGCCTGGCCTTAAATATATGTATATGAATAATAGTAAAAATATCATTATGTCAATATAAATAACTCGTACGACGCTACTACATTGACATATGTCATTCACATAATTAAGGTATATAGGCATACAATACTACATAGGTACTCCTTCCTGCTTCAAACTTCTTAACTTTATCCACATCGAGTAATTAATATACCAACTAAAAAAAAAATCTACAAAAGATCAATTATCAACTTAGATAATATAGAACGTGTGAAGACTTTTTTTTCTGTCGTAAATAGAATTAATTTTGAAGTAGGTACAGTTGTAGTTTTCATAAGTTTTAACCCATAGGGGTTAAACTAACCCTAGTTCAGTGGACCTCACATAAAAATAAATAAAGATGATTTTTAAAATTATGACAAAGGCCTAATTATTTCTTTTGATTGATGATATGCATTGCAGATGCTTGGACTGGGCGCAAGCAAATGCTGTTTTTACAAGAACCCAGAATACTTCTCATTTCACCATATGTCATATTATGATATGCACGTTGCTTTAGGACCTTTTCGACGGCCGTGCCCCAAAACAGGGAGAAAACCATAACGTGCTAACAGTATGTAACTCGAAACTGCACCGTCTCACTATATCTTCAACCCCGTTAATTTAAATGTATGATACTCAATAAACAATTTTGATATTTACATTTTGATATAAATGTATCATTTTAAAGTTTTTGATAGAATTAATGTTTATAGGAATGTATATATCTATATAAATTTAGAAGCATTATAATGTTTTTTAATCAAACATGTACAATGTCACGTTTTGTGCATAAAAGCATTGGAATTTGCTAACTGATCTAGACTTGTGTATTGTCGAACAAAACACGAACTGCGTAAATACAAACAATTCAAAAATATCCATACGTCAAACTTCAGTCAGGAATTTTCTTTATAAAATCTGGTACAATTAAAAACCATCAGCATTATTATCGTTAAAGTAACAACAGAACGTCTACTTGAAAAAAAAAGAAAGGAGGAATTTTGCCCTTAACTGCCGGTGGAGGCGCGGTGGCAATTGTACAGCGTAGCTATGTGACAGTAATGCTGCTGTCTATTGCATTTGAGCTACGTTGCGCTAGGTGGATATACCGTCATACGCCGGTATCGGTACCTCAGTCGCCTCACAACATCTAGTATAAGGGGCGGCACTATTCTACTCGGCAGGGTCCCCCAATAAAAATTAACTGCGTTTGAAAAATTCGTCATCTCCCTAAGGTTAACTGTCTATAATGTTTAGGTGGATGACGCTTGTAATAAAAACTACTTTTTAAACTAGTTTAACGGTTTAATTTATTTTTGATTTATTCGTTTGGATTACTTTAAGGCAATCGTTATTAAGGTTAATAGTATATATTATCAGCATTTAAAAGTCACAATTGCTACACTCACAATTTTTTATATATTTTAAATTTTATAAGTTTGCGTTTTCATCCACGCACAGATGCTTAGGTATTTTGTGATCTAGCAGTGCTGCGATGTTGATTTTGGTTATGCTAAAAAGTGCCGAGTCCTTGGAGGCTCTGTTACGAGTATATTAGCTATATAAAATCGAGAGACAAAAAAAAGTGTGTTGTATACATGTATAATCAACAATATACGTATAACATACATTAATTCACCAAATAAATGTATCGCCAGCTGACGTTGACACTTTTAAAGTTTTAACAGAACCTTTTTACAGAGCATCCGATTTTAAGAGAAGTGTGCGAGATATGAAACATATACCCTGGTCCCAATATCAGGATTTTTCTTTAGAAATAACAAGAAATATCGAACTTACTGCAAGTACAAAAATAAATATTTAATTGTGTGATGTCCGATGCTTATAACCACTATGACAGTCTGGGTATTAAATCAATCAAATACTGCATCGATGTTTTTAACATTACAAACACGTTAAAGAGTAGCATAAGCGATAACTAATCCAGAACGCTCGATGAACGATAAACTGACTTGACTCAGCACGGCAACTAAGCGTAACATTCAATATAAACGCGGACTCGCTAATTAGAGAATGATTTAAGTTCTTGTCGATGAATAATTAAGCATTGCAAATTACTACTCTCGTCCAGCGTGCAGTCAAGAAGCGGTGCGAATGACAGATACGTAGACGTCATCGGAAGTTGAACATCGATGTTTTCTCTTGTACATCATGTAACTGAATCTCTCAATTTGCCATTGCATGAAACACCTGTCTTTGACTATTTTGATTTGTTACTTTAAAACGACTGTACCTATATATTACAGCTAAAGTAATAAATCCGGATATTATATATATATCATAATTCATTATGTCTACTCAATTATGACGTAGAGTTATTTCAGATGTCACCCTTTTTTTTCGGGCGAACCTATTGCTGGTGGTACCTAAAAAACCAAATACATTGAACGGGTACAAAGAATAATTTGAAGAAGAACAAGAAGATACTGTTTAGTACCAATTTATTGTAGAAGGAAGCTTATGTTCTCATCGTTAGACAATTATATATACAACAATGTAGGTATCCCTAATGTACATAAAAATTATTAATTCATCCGTAAATCACTAAATATATGCAAAGACAACATTGAAATTCATCAACAACAAACTACCACCAAAACAGTATTCACTTAAATACAATTCTCGCATAGATATAAATATATAGTAGATACAATAGCTCTGTATAGATATACAATAAAATAAATATAATTTTAAACTTTAATCAACTACTTCAATGTCATCCATTGGAAATAACAGCAATAGCCAGCGATTGTTGGAATAGAGCTAGGTAACCATTGCGACTAGGCTCCAATCGTGGGAAATGATAGTATTAATTTCGCGAAGGCACAATGAACCTACAAATGTTTAAATTTTAATAAAGAGGTCGTCGCTTCAATCTTATATCTATTCATATATAAAAAGAGAATCTGATTAACTGACTGACTTATCAACTCAGGGTCCAGATTATGGGGGTTAGAAACTTGAAATTTTGTACATGGGTTCCTTCTATACCATACATTAAGAAAGGATTTTTGAAAATTTAACCCCTAAGGGATCTAGTTTCTTGATTAAAAGTTTTGAGACACGAATAAAATATTTTTTATTCGTGTCTCAAATTAATAATTAATATAATTAATAAACGATATTTAATAATAAAATCATCCCTTGAGGGAGTATAACAGGGCTGCAAAGTTAGTATAAAGGTTCTCTAATTTGCAAAGTTATTTCAATAAAATGATAAATTTGGGTTATAAGTTCCTAATAATGATTACTGCCGATATCCCTTTTTGTAAATTAAAATAATCGGAATTTCATTGGCAGATAGCTTTTGTTATGAGGCGTAATGTGAAGGCACGTTTTACTTTTATTGTATTTTTTGTTGTCTTGTGGGCACTGAAACAGCGCATGTGAAACCGCAAGGCGCTATTAATTATTTTTACTATTTTTAAATTATTTACATTTAGCTTGATTAGAATGACGTCGCACGATTTATTTCTATAAGCATTATTGTGCCCGGCATCATAATTAGTTTTTAATATTATATGCATAACAAAGGTTTTACATATAAAGTATTTTACGTAAAATCGTATCCATTATGGTATATAAAATCTACCTTAAATTAAGATGAAAAACCATTAAAGTATTTACAAACACGTTATTTTGAAAGCTGTGATTGTAATAAAGTTATATTTGAAAGGCTATTGGTAGCTAGCTACGTTTGTATTGTATTTGTATTTGTGACACAAGCATATGATTAGTACAGACACCAGTCTCTTACAAATGATACGCATCTTTGTGACATTCGTGTAGAGGAAAATAAAATGCTTATTGTTATGTTTTATTATGCAAATACTAAGGTTGAGCTAATGGTTAACAATTTGTTATTTGCGGCAGTTCAAGAAATTCTCGTGTATGGGTATTATCTAATATATAAAATTCTCGTGCCACAGTGTTAGTGTTGCCATATTCCTCCGAAACGACTTGACCGATTTTAATGAAATTGTATATGGCTGTACTGTAGGTCTGAGAATCGGCTACTATCTATTTTTCAAACTAAATAATAAGGGGTGTTCACGGCAATTTTTTTTTTACTTTTATATATATATATATATTATTATTATTATTATGTGGCATCAACAAATGCATACAACCCTAAATTCTAAATTTTCATCACTATACCAACCTCTATTTTTTAAAACTTGTTTTAGAATTTTAATAATTTTATATCATTTATATGGCAGAATGACGTTTACGGGGACAGCTAGAATTATTAATAATATTTTCTAAAATTTACGCGTTCACTAGAAGTAATAAAACTACTTTCGTTCCTATTGTAAATGGTCCGGATTTATTATGTTCGTAGTAAATATGCATATTAACTAGTATGGCAGTGGCAGCAGCACGCACTTACGGTTGCAATGATATATTGGACTGGATCGGGTGTGTTGAGTTTGCGGCTGGTGGTGTGACGAAACAAATCTTGTTTTCCATTGAAGTGCATTCCCCTGTCATCGTATATCATGTGTTAGATAATGATTTTATCATAACCACGACGATGCGGCTACCAATCGTTTGTTATGTGTTACCTTATATAATTACAAGAAAAAAATTCGTCACAAATATGTCCATTGTTTATTTTATAATTAAAATTTCTTATTGGTATGTAAAGCATTTGTTTTATGTCACTAATTAATTATGCAATATTAATTCTCACATGAGCGGTTCATTAACGCGATTATTTATATTATGTTCTTAATACTCTAAATGCATCGCATGTAGAGGAAACAATTAAAATAAAAAAACATAATTATAGTGATAACAATAGTTTACGCGGTTGCTCGGCGAGAACACGCAGCCAGACATAAAAACATTAAATCATCGAGAACACCGCTTTTTGAGCCATTCTCACCATTATTGTGGTCGAATCTGTTACGTGGTAATTAAACCGAACCGTGCGGAAAGCTACGGTGCTCAAACATAATGACCATAATTACTTAATATATAAAGTCTGTATTTAATTACTTTTTTAGTGTAAATAAATTTTTAACGGACAGTTGATAGCTAACCGTCTGCAAAGTAGCTATTTCTAATTAAAGTGAATGCATTAAATAGATGCCGCCGCAGAGGCTATTTTTGCAAAGAAGAATTTTTAATATATGATACTTGTATTAAGATAACAAGTAATTGTTTTGTTTTATTTTTGTGGTATATTTTTAAGTTAATTAACTTTTTGCACATATACTAATAACGTACATACGGGGGACTTATGATAAATAGCACTATCTTCAAGTCACCCATCAAGCAAAACTGAAAAAAAGACCAAAGCGGTACAATTAAATGTGACATAAATATATACATACATCTCGCCAGTGTCCAGTAGGCAGACTATGGATCTCTTCTTGCAGCGATCTTAGCTTACCTTACTCGTTTCCTCTACATGCTTAAGTCCTTACATACACGTTCGTATTAGATGAGCGAAGTATACGATCGATATTGATATGCATAAAGACCGAAAAGAACTAAATAAGACGCGGGTATTCTAGCGATGTCAAATAAGTACCCATTGCAGAAAACATAAAGTAACGCCAATGGTTTCAAATTATATGAGTAATTCATGATCTATAGATCACTATATCACTACAATTATTGGTAGAACTAAAGATTTACGTCTTACGAATAATTGTAAAATTTAAGTAAGTCGTTCTTTGAAGACTTTAAAAGTATGTAATTTTATCTAATAACGCTCTTAATTGCAGTGCATGGGCAACAAGAAATGTATCATTATGTAAATATTAACAAAATATATACCATGTGGTACCGCCAGAATATAATTGTACCTACGTATACCACGTGTCGTAATTGGCAACTAAGGTACTAAAACCGGAATGGCGGTATATCCAACCGAAACAGTGTAACTCAAATGCACAAGGCGTGAATGGGCAGCAGCGATAATTCCCCCTTTCTTTGGGAGGCCTATGTCCAACAATGAACTTTCATAATAAGATGAAAAAATTATATTATTTGTGATTTGATTCAAATAGTAATTACGCGTGTACCAGTCACTATTCTCAAGTAATGTAAAAAAAGTTCGGCATTGAGAATTTTGGTCCATACTTGGCAAACATGAAATACCAAGTCTTTACGCAAATTCTTTCTTACTCACCGTACTTTACTACCGCACTACGTTGTCAAAGATACTTGTACTTACATAGTACATAATCTACCTACCTACGTCGGATTGTTTCTAGGAAGAATACGTATTCTTTTACAGAACTTTGGGCACCACTACCAGTCGATGCTGCATACACTATTGTCACCGTATTGTCAGACATGTGTTTAAAAGCTTTCCCAATTTCCCACAGCCTCTGCGACACCTCTCTGCTTATCAATAGGCACCACGGTTCGGCGTTTTAGTTCAAAATATCTTATATCTGTAAATAGATAAATTGCAATGCAATACACAAGGCGAGTGATCAATCTATTCGGCACAGCTAAAATTTTACTATTTATTTTGAATTCAATGACAATTGATACTTAACGATAAATATTGATTGTACTTTTTTACAGTTTTCTCGGTTATATACAATGGACAGTCCATTTTGTATCGCATTATTAACAATTCGATAGCCATTACTAAAATGAATTTATGGTCAAAAACATCTTATGGAAGTAAGAAATATTAATTAAAATAAAATCGTGTTATCTTTACTTATATAACATATGATGTTTTATATACGTTTAAAAAAAAACAAGATATAGGCGAGAATACTATAAATTCAATTCTAATGTCCACACTTTACAAACTAAAGACCTTGGTAACTATCTAAAAATTTCAATGGCCGACCCGGAATCACCTGTATAATCAAACGAACCAGTTAGTAGTATAATAGCGGGTAAAAAGATGATTAAAAAGAAAAAACGATAGTTAACCTTTATATACGACCAAATTTGTGATGAACACGAATTCCTAGGATCCCAACTACCATATCAGAATTGTCTGTGAAATCTCAGGGTGTTATAAATTTGTATTTATACGTAATATTAGACTAATTAAATTTATGTATGTATGATGACATATTTGTTTGTCCTGTCTCTGGGTGTTAAATAGGTTTTAAGTATTTATACATGCAATTCCTCTGTTATACGTTACCCGTAACTTAAGTGCTTTATGGTACTTACTTCGGATTTAAGTCAATGTATGTGCTATACATACATCTCGCTGTGTCGCATCGGGGTAGGTATGGATCTCCACTTGCTACGATTTGGCAAACCTCTCTCGCTTCTGCTATTCGCATTAGTCTATTCGTACACGCTCGTTTATTCTATATATGTATATTATATTCTATATAGCATGTAATAAACTTGTGTCCTAATGACATTTAAAACCAAGAAAAGCTTTTGAGCATATGAATAAATAATATCGCATCATCAGTTCATTTACATAGAGCAATAAGTTTTAAACTTCCGTTGTATATCAACGTCTCTTCGTTAAAGCAATATAAAAGCCGTCTGGTATTATTCGAGTTTATTGCATTCAGACGGATAGGCGCAGCAGTAATACTTTATTATCTAATATGTATATGTATACTAAGTACATATATAAGGCATTTAACATTTATTTTATCGTTGGAAAGTTACTATGTAAGCCTATACATAAGTCTTGAACTTTCACAAAGCACATCATTACTGTTTGCAACACTGACTTGACTGTCACTTGTCGCATCGATGAGGGTAAGGAAGCCTCCGAGATCTCTTCATGTTTATTAGGCAACCGAGAATCTAACAAGTCTCACTCGAGCGACTTGTATCAGTTATCAAATAAAGGAATAACTTTCTCCGCCTCGTTAAATTACTATCAAATAAAAGTACATAGAGAACTGAATTCATCGAGGCTTATTCTCTCACTATAGATGCAATAACTAGAATCGGCCGCAATGGTATACAATCATGTAGAAACTCGCTCGCACCTCCGTCCATTAGGATAGACGTGTATGACAAATGACTATAATTTATTTTGTAGTGGTAAATAGCTCCTTAGAGCCGAGACTAATACCGGCAATAAAGTCACCGTATTGTGCGATTGTTATCGCGGAAAGGTATGAGAATGTACGAAAAATTCATCGTGAAGAATGCTTATTCGCAAACGATCGTTCCAAATTAGCATAGCTTTCGCGTTTGTCATCTATGCTTTATATTGGGTACTGTTATACTGAAGGATATTTGGCATTAACATTTTTTCACGCAGGTGTAGATTCAATAACTTTTACTGAGGTTTTTTTTTGTTGCTCCATAACATGCAACATATGTTTTAGGGAAGTAAATTAAAACTGTATCCGATAATTTTTAAATAATTTTTAGTGTTGATGTATGTATATATTTCAACACATTTATATAAATGGCTCCAAAAGAAGTTATTTTAGAAACAAGAATACCTCCAGGCAATCTGTTTCATTCCAAAAAAAAATTATTAGTCTAGAAATTGAAATACACATCTCGATACCGCTCAACGCTGCGCAAACAGACCTATAAAAAAAGAAATATATACAGAATTATTATGGATAATCAAATTATAAAAATAATCAAAACAAATGCACAATTTGCTACGCTACTGAATTTAATCAGACTTTTTTAAAATGATTACATATTTTTTCCTGTAGAATCACGCGTGCCGTGTAAGTGTTACAAGTTTGATAGACGTGTAAATTAATGTGTAATGATCGCATGATAGCGCTTATTAAAATACCGGCTCCAATACCGCGTTGCATTGAAATTGTTCAGGTAAACTACCATCTTCATCATTTATAGGTTAATATTGGATCCGACAATGTGGAGAATCTTTATTTTCTGATTAAAGATATTAATATATATAGACACTAGCTCTCCCGGCAAACTTTGTTCTGCCAATTGAATTATATAAAATTACTGAAATTGCTATGAAAAAATAGGGGGTTTGTGACAGGAGGGTGAAAAGATAGGCTTGTATGTATTTGTGTATGTTGAATCATAAAAAATAAGAACAAGCAATTGTGTTTAACAAATGTAGGGGTAGACACTTTTAACATTTAGGAGGATGAAAAATATATGTTGTCCGATTTTCCACCCTAGCCGATATGCACGCTAAGATTCACGGAAATCGGTCGAGCCGTTTCAGAGTAGTTCAATAACGTACACCATGACACAATAATTTAATTTATATAATAGATAGGGAATACTTTGAGTCATTTTGAAGAAATGTTCACCGTGAGTGTGAAGAGGTGCAAAATTTAAGTAATATTTTTAGCTAAAATTTGATCGTTGCAAATTACGATTTGTATGAGCGAACGTAAACATCAATTAGCATATTCCTATTTTCGAAACAAAAGACAATCTACTCGTATGTTATAGTCATAATACTACCTACTTGTCAAAATTGATTAGGACCTATTAGTCGCTAGAACGTTACAAATAAATCAGACACATTTTCACATCAGCAATTTTATTAAGTATAGTTTTTGTACAATATCATCCATAATAGGATACAGCTAAATTATTAGACTGCATATTGAAGTGCTCCACGACAAATTATAGGTTCCTAGACCGTCACGATTTCTATAAAATTATTGCCCATGGCTTTTCCATAAAGGGACTCTTTCTTGAGAAACTGATAACGGGTTTACAACTTTGCTTGGACCATTTTGTGGATTTAGTAATCAAGACGAAGTTTCTAACCAAACTTCTTAATGTGGAATACGTGTACACGGACATAATCACGCACGCTCTGTCAATACACAGTACATTAATATGCTATTTTTTATTAATTATGAATTTATTTTTTATTTAAAACCAGTACAATAAATTAATCTCATATTATCTTTTTGTTGAAAAAATCTCGAGAAAATTTCAAATTTATTTGTGCAATCTAACTTTTTTATGCCTTATCTGTTTTCTCTACTTTACTTATTATATTATAAAGAGGTAATTTATTTTATCGATTGGTATGATTTAAGTCAAATCAAAAACTGCTCTACCAATTTGAATAATTCTTTCACCATTAGAAAACAATCAAACTATAAACACCTAACAGGGTATGTACGATAGGCACGATTTATAATATTGTGCGTTTGTAACGATAAACCAAAAAACTATTATTTTCAAAAATAATTTACTATTTGAAAGTTACATTATTATCGAATAATATACCCATTTTTATCCCTAAATTTCGATAGTTACAGAAACTCCGCGTGTAAAATCGTGCTGATCTGCTAGTATTAAAATGAAGATAGACGTGAGGATGCTGTTGTCAAAATATTTATTGCCAATTTCAATAATACTTTCAATTCCACACATTTATAAAATGTTTCTAATATTAAAATAGATAAGATGCAAATCGTGATACCGCGATTACCTTGCAGCTAATTCAAGGTTGTCTAAATAAAAGGCTCGGTGGGCATTGTGCAGCCCACATGGGCCACTGAAAAGCGAGGTCAAGCGGAGCTAAAGATCAAGGCGACTTTAGATAGCATCTGTGTCGTGTGCTATATTCTGATCACCGCTGGTTCTGTATGATTTTTTCAGCTCTGTTCAATAGTAACTTCTGTCCGTTGTATCATATATGGTTCGTCACATTCTTGTTTCAAATATATCTTATATATAATGTACAAAGTATGATACATCTATATGATAATTATACGCTTAGAATTACTTGTAACCTATTTTATGGATTATATTTAAAGGGTCGAACTTTTAAATTTCATTGGGATATGGAAGTGGGTTAGTAAAGATACGGTTTGGTTGGTGCCTTCTACCAAAACCCTGTAAGCATACGTCACTGCATTTTCAAGCCACTAAAAGTGATACTATTCACAAACTCCTATCGTAAATAGATTTTCTGAAGGCTTAAAATAGTTATAAGATTAAACCATACTGATATAATTCGACCTACATTGAAAAAACTAATGACAGTTCTCTCTTTCATCTGCATGTAGTATTAAGTATTGGACCTTAGTCTTACTTATTCCCATTCCTACATGTGAACGGTCGGTCGGAATGCTCATTTATATGCTATTGCACAGTTTTTGTTGCATACAATTATATCACCGGTTCATATTGTTAACAACATTAAAACTGCTTACGTCATGGCGATTGCCGGCGTAGATAATTTTAGTGTCAAGTCTAATAGTGTTACCTTGGCCAGTAAAATACTATCACATGAATATTAAATGTTAAATTGTTTAAAGTAATAACATAATACACGATTATATATATTGCAAATAATGCTCAGAATGTAAAGAGCTCTTTTGTTCAAGATAAGATATCTCTGATGGAGTAAGAAGTGACAAATCAATTTAGTACGCATTTCAAAATAGTTTAGTTTACTTTAATTGATAAGTTATTAAGATAAGATATGCTATATGTATGCTGTGAGTTTGAGAGATAGATTAAATAATAGTGTGATAAGAGATCGATGTTGATGTCGAGATCGATGACGGTAAGACAACAATAGAGAAAAGAATGTTGAGGCATGTCGATCGAATGGATGGAAGAAGTATTACTGCACAAATATATAGAGCGGCAGAAAAGAGTTGGTATGGACGACCGAGGCGAACACATTTTAACCTGGTAAAAGAGGTATTAAAGAAGGGCCAGGTCAGTACCAAGAATAAACGAGCTTGTATGAAAGACTAATTCGAGATAGGGAAGCGAGAGAAGTATGCCAAGATCGTAACTAGCGGAGATCTATAGTCTCTGCATATCCAGATGGGACACGGGCGTGATGTATGTATAAGATAACTTTATTAGGTACAACATTAATTCAATTTAAACGCCTATTTACTTTATTTGGACTTTTATAAAGACTATGATTAAGTGAAAGTTAACAATTAAATGCGATTCGATCTAAAGAGAGTCGGGCGAAAGACTGTATGTAGTCTTTAACATCAACTTCAACATCTAGGAAAACTTTAAGAAGAGTATTGTCTTCTAAATTTATGTTTGTAAAGTTTACTATTTATAAATATCATCATCAGCATGATATCAGCCATAGACGTCCACTGCTGGACATAGTCTACTGGACATCCTCTATACTTGCCTCGCTGTGCAGGCGTGTTGGCAATCGCAGAGTGTAGCATTACGACAAGGATGTTGCTTTCCATCCTCGCCCCTTGTATTTGAGCCACGCTATTAGTATGTCACATTAACTAGTGAGGAAAATATAAATTCACAAAGCATATCGTACATTGACTTGGCTTCAAGGTAGGTCGCTTAAAGCACTTGTGTTACGGACGGCAGACAACAGAGGATTCACAAACATAGTAATAACTAATGAGATCCAGTGAATGACTCCAGTAGAATCACAAATATAACCAGATACTTAAATACCTATTTAACGCCCAGAACGTAACAAACACAAATATTCATAATTATTCTCTTCATATAAATATCAGTCCTGTGTGGGGATCGAACTTTCTCTTCGTGCACTGTATAGGATCACTACCGAATGAGCCAACGGGCCCTTCAAAAATATACTCCTACGTTATAAAGATTCTTTATATGTACGTGGGTTATACATTTAAAAAAGTTAGGCAATACATAGATTAAATTTAAATAGAAGAAAGTGGGTAAGGTTAAATTGCGTGTGCTTTTTGTCATCTGCGAGGGTCGGACATACTTTTAGTACTATGGTTAGTAGAGCGTGGCGCCTCGTGTGTCCCAAATTTGTCATTCAGGTCATTCGAGTTTTATATCAACGACAATATTTATGCAGCTGATGGTATTTGTCACGAATACATGCTTGTTTGGAATATTAGGGAGAACGGGATCGTTGGTGTATTCCGTAATGTTACTCTCATGTAAGCTAAGCTGGCCCACGGCAAACGTTTATGTGATGAACATTTGTATTTGTTTTTTATCTGGGTGTTTAGGAGTAGAGTAAGAATTATAATTGTAATTCTTCTGTCGCCCGATATCTGCAACACAAATGTTTTAAATGATTTATTTCGGAGATAGGTCATGTTGTATGTATATCATATATGTATGGCATGTTGTAAATTAATTATAATTTAATGATTTTTTATGGTTATTTGTTCTGGAATAACGGCGGAGTAGAATAGTACTTTCCTCTGTACCTCTCAGATGTCATACGAAGGGGCGGATATACCAGAACCGATAAATGGCGGTATTTCTTTGTATAGAATTTCTTTTCGGACGAACTTAATGCTCTTTTATCTTGATGTAAGTCCCAGCGTCACCGACGGAAGGACGGTATATTTATCCGAAACAGCGAATTTCAAATACAACGGGTAGGATCTCTGTCACGAGATTGTCCATTTTGACGAGTGCTTCTGATTATCGTACAGTTTCTGTTTTTATCACAAGTAATAATTATGATTCAAATCTTTTTATTATTGTGTCGGATGAGCAAAGTAACACAGCAGTCGACGCGTGTTTGCAAGTTCGATTCACTCAATTCATGACGTACCCATACTACACATCTTTCAAGTATTTTACTTGCTCGATTTGCTTCAAATGGATTAATAGACTCTTGACACTTGCCCCGAAGAAACTATCTTAGAAGGATGGATCCGCTTCTACAATAGCCTTTCATTTCTACAGATTTTCATTTTCCACTTTGGTTTCCAGCCGTCCACGGGGTTGGTCAAAATTTCCGAAATGAAAACGTTGAAACCAAAACTGTGCTTTATCACAAAACACATAATTGATATTTCGAGCTGTTGCTGCAGCACAAATGCCTCGGTAAAGCTTGTACTCTTAAATATAACTATATTTTATGTTCCATGTTTCCATTGTGCAGTAATAAGCGACATCATAGAAAAATAATTAGGAAAAAAAACAAATGAATGACTATATTCAAAACTCAAATGTACCAGCTATGTGTATTTATAAATTTGAATTTGGAATTCTTACCCAATCATCAACTTTTAATCTAAAATATCACCAATCTTCTAACTTCATATGTAAGGACTTAATGTTATTATTATATTTCAGTGGCTTCATATATGAAGCTACAGTAATATATAATATTATGCATTATAAAGCGATGATTGAGAAATGATTCTATTGACTTTTCTGTTCTTATACACACAGGTGTACGTATCTATTTATATTGGAAGATGTGACTGTTTGTACGTATACCAAGGAACTCTAATTATTCTACCAATTATTTCATTAAGCGGCGAATCAATTTGAAACGTTTAATTGACCACTAGCGTTCATTAATTCCTCAATTTTACAACAATAAAAATTACGCCATAATTATTACCAAATTGACATTTTATATGTTTTGACTGGCCCAATGGTGCATTCGATATTGTTCTTATCTTGTCGATACCCACCTAGTACAAACACGTTTATAATGAATATTGGACTTTGTATGTGTCCCAGACACATCCAAAGTCCAATGAATGTTAAATATGAATTAACGTATTGTATTTGAGATTTTTCTGCTCGTCTGACGACAGTAAAACAAGTGCTTTAAGCGACTTATCCATAAGATTGTATGTAAATTTATAATGTTTGAGGAGTGCTTTGACAAACTTGTTGCAGAATTTACCTTTTAGATCTGATCTTAAACTTTTACAGAATAAATTAACTGCAAAAGTCGTATACATATGGCGCAGCCCTGGTAAACGTAGAAATAATATAAACTTTGATATGCATTGTACATTAATGAAATTCGATTTCTTGTACGAAGTTAATCAACAGCATCGCTCTGCAGATTTGTCAGATCTTTTATTCATATATATAACTAAGTTTACAAGCTGCCCGTGGCATTTCACATTTTTATTAAATTTACACATTGCCGTTAAAAGTAAATTAATTAGAGGTAGATAGACCTAGATTGCTTCCTCACTCTGACCTATCTCTACCGCCAAATAGCCGTGTTCCCATTGTTGTGTTCCGGCTTAAAGGGTGAGAGAGGCAGTGAAATTACTGGGCAAATGTGACGTTGTATCTTCAGTTAACAATGTTGGCGACACACTCCTGATATTTCTGTTATGAAACGAGTGTCTATAGACTGCAGTCACGTTTATCATCAAGCGAACCGCGAGCATACAACCGTAAGCATTTTGTTGACTTCATTAAATAATAATTAAAAACATTAAAAATATGTTCATAATTTTATAGGCTTCAATTACCGGAGATAAATAGGTTTTTTATTCTGTGGAATATACATGACTTCAATAACGTAAAACCTGCAAACAGCAATTTCCAATATTTATTCAAATAATACGTGAATCGCATTTATTTGTTTATGAAATAGCAATTCAAGTACTTTTTTACATGTATTTGTTTGAATTATATTTATAACATACTATTTGTCTGTACCTATTAAAATAAAAATAAAGCAAAATTTCTTCTTTTTTTTATTTTCATATATAAAAACTACGTGTCACAGGATAAACTTACTAAACAACTGGACCGAATTAATAATTCTTTGCTTTCAGTCTGATTGAACTTGAGAGATAGGATAGGATATATCTTAATTAAAAGACGCAATTTTTTTTCATGACAAAACAGGTGCCAAGTAATATATACAAGTAAGTATACTTCTATAAAATAAAATATTGCATAGAAACATTCTTTATTTATAAATTGAGAGTATAGATTACAATAACACATAAATAGTAATTAATAATAACTAAAACAATATTAGCTAAGACCTTATTTGAAAATTTGTCGTCGAGTTATTAAAACAAGACTTGGCACGCAAATATGAATAAATTGTTTATTATATCAAAATTATAGCTGATTTTAGAAAGAGGACCGAATGCGCCGTCGTGCCAATTAAGCCCCGTTAACTTCCTTATTTAAACCATCAGAATAATTAAAAATTTCCTCAATATCTAAAATTAAAATTTATTTATTTGTTTTTGAAGAACCTTTTACATTCAGATATCCGTATACTAACTATACTAGAAAACATCTAGTAATTTCATTTTATCAACCTATTCCCAGAAAATAACAATATTTAACAAATATATTTCCATGTTCATAGGTTTTCTAAACTATCTATATTGTCCTTGGACGTCACTGATACAACCTCGCCGCGTCTGTTTGTACGTATGTATGTTATATGCGATTGGATATTCATGCGTCATCGCCAATGGACGTAGTGATTCATTGAGACTTAAAGGTTTTGTAAATATACTTGTTAATTTTGTAGGACGTCCACCCACAAGGTGGACAGACGATCTGATTAAAACCGCAAGATCGCGCTGGACGCAGGCCGCATTCAATTGGTCATACTGGAAATCACTAGGAGAAGCCTAAGTCAAGCAGTGGATTTCTTGCTGCTGATATGATGATCATTAAGGCTTATATCACTAAACCGAGTCCCATGTGATATCCGTCGTGTCTAAATGTAGTAACCTAGGGATGATTTTTAAATGGTATTTAACATGGTGATCGTAACATGTGAAGTGTAAACAGTATTGTTTAACATTTATGGAATTTACTTGTTCATGCAAGTTCAATAAAATTCATGGATATATATTAAATATTTGTTCGAAACTGCAAACATAAATATGCAAACATGAAATGGACCATGTTAAATATATCACAGTTTTATTATTATATATGTATTGGTTCATTATTTATTTCACACCGTAACGTTATTTTGAATTTTAAACAAAATACATTTTTTTTTATTGATGTAGGCCCATTTGAATCTTTAAAAATAAATAGGAAATAAATACATATTTATCATCACAACCGGGATGCTGCTGTCCATCCCTGCATTTGAGCTAGACTGTTTCAGATGGATATACCGCTACCTGAAACTGAAATACATATTACACGGGCAAAATAAAAAAAAAACGCAATATATGTTGAACATTCCAACAAATTTATGTTCCACATGTTTTCTTTTTTTTCATCAACATAATCTTTAACATAATTATAATCCAATTAAGCCTGCATAATATATTTAAAAAAAATAACACATATTCTTAATATAAAATACAATTTAAAAGAAGCCTGATTAGTAGTGTTCTGGTATGTAATAAAAAATCTGATATACTTTTGGCTAAATTATTTCACAAGTTATCAATATTTTGTAAAAATTGACATAAATATGTCGATCGTTATGGAAAAAATATGCAGAACGGAACAGTTATTTTAGACGTACGGCTACAAAAAGAAATTGCTACCAATCCAATAGGTCAAATATATAAATTTCACTATTTATACAAAACAATAACTTACAAATTTATATTGGGTTAAAGTGTAGACGTGTACGAAATATTTTACTTATTTATTTTATTATTTATTTCCACCCGTGCGAAGTATGGGCAGATTTCAGTGGATACAAAAGCGAAACAATGATTGCAAAATCACACTCAAAACAATTAGGTTTTATGAAAGGTAACAAAGGAAAAGTATTATCTACGACCGGATTGCGTGTAGCATGATTCCAATAATTTAATAGATATCTTATCGAGGCGCACCTTTCGTTTCGTATCGAAATGTGATTCCGCAAGAAAGTCACGCATCGGAGTTACGAGTGCACAAAAATATTTTGGAATCTGCAGCGCCTCTTTTCCCACGTACCTATTTACTCCGAATGGTGGAGTGAATTTGTAAATAAACAAGGTAATGATATCTTATCTGAGGTCTTATCTGTTAAATGCTACAGGTATGGAGGTGATAGAGGGAGTGGGGAGGTCAGAGCTCCTACTACTAATTCTCGAAATATTAGTGTTGTCGAACCTATTTAGTATGTGCCGCTTAGTAATTGGGCTCAAATATACAACGCTAATAATTAATAGGTGTGTTTTATAAATTAATAAGTGGTTTAAATATTTAATTACAAAATGTTGTCATCTTTATTAAAATATTATCATCTACTTTACCCCTTAATGTTTCTTAAGATTTAGAAAAATATATTTATGTACTAGCAGTGTATATAAAAACAAGTATATTTGAATATACGAGAACAAAGATCACTCGGCCCGCCCAACAAAGTTTTGATCACTGCTAAGTCTATGTTGAAAATGAAAGACACGACTCCTATAAATAAAGTGCAGATGCGTTCATAACATATCTGCTGTAATAAAATATTTAGTATTAATAAGCAAACTCATTACAGAAAATTCAAATATTTACGTCTGGTTATTCAGTCAGATTATTATTATTAGGGAGCCTTTTTCATCGAATCCAACAAAAGCATTTAGAGCTCATTTTGACCAGGTACTTAAACATTGATTTCATACAATAGATAGAAACTGGGATTATTGAACAGCAAATTTATTTAATCTTGTAAAAATCATTTAGCTATAAGGAAGCGAATCAACTTATTAACTTGCTTATTAAAGATAACCAATTAATATCCAGTCTATAATTATAAATAACAACAAAGATATAATGAACAGTCTTGTAACGAAACACGAGGTTCTTCGAGTTCAATAATACGTTTACGAGTTACAAGTTACACAAAATCCTTCTATTTTTTTTTAAGAGACAGCTGTTTCCTCTCTATATATATTCGCACACTCGAAACTTAACTCGGTTCATCTGAAGTTCGAGTTGCCACTTAATATTCCAATAAATCAAGTTTTAAGTCGTAAAGCCGACGGTAGGGGCGAGGTTCCGTTAGCGTCCTACAGCCACGCAGCCACAGCTGATTTCACATACAGCCGGCCGCCGGTCCGCGCGCCCGCTTGCTTGCGCTTCGCGAAAATACTTCGGAAAATGCCGCGTGACTTCCCGCGGTTCCTTCTATGAAAAGTGCATGTGACTTATTGAACTGTTCCAAAACATTCTTAGTGTCAACGTGACGTGGACACATCCTTGCAGCGGGTAAGTCCAAGTTCACTTTATATTGCATTCTTAACTCTGCTCTTGCTAATCTCCCTTTCTAACTGTCAATTTGCTAGGCCAGTACGAATAAAATTTGTATAGCAAATAACAACTTGTAACACGGAATCGTTGACGTATTATTGAACTCGAAGAACCTCGTGTTTCGTTACAAGACTGTTCATTATATCTTTGTTGTTATTTATAATTATTGACTGGATATAATTTGTTACTTTTAATTAGGAAATAAATAAGTTGATTCGCTTCCTAATGGCAAAATTATTTTTAAAAGTTTAAGTAAGTTTGTTCTTCATTAATCCTCGTTTATATCTTTTGTATGAAAGCAAAGTTTAAGTACCTGGTCAAAATGACCTCTAAATGTTTGTACTGGATTTGATGAAAAAGGCTGCCTAATAATAATAATTTGACTACCTACTATATAAGTAAGTAGTTTTAGATTATAATTCAGTTAATTCAGGTATAGCAGTGTATATTAATAAATCTAAGCTAGGTGATTAAAAATTTACATGAAATCGAACCGGACGTAAAAGTTTGATTTTTTTGTAATGGGTTTGCTTATATCTTGTAATGAGTTTGCTTGTTACCAAATATCTTATAAACCTATGTGCACTTTAATTATAGGAGTCGTGTCTTTCAGCCTTGACATAGACCGAGCAGTAATTAAAACATTGTACATGTACAGCGGGGCGAGTGATCTCTGTGCCCGTGCAAGTCGATAATTGCCGTTAGCCGGAGATGCATCGATGCATTCATTTTTATTCTTATAGAGGCTGTTTACGAACTATAAAACGAGATAAAAATTGAGTTCTTCTGATATTTAAAACGCATTACTACATTACGTATGCAGCTATAAATAATGAAAACGCTTAGTCATATCTGTTCTCCTTCAGTGATGTTAGAAATATCATAAATTATTCCGCCCGTAATTTGTGTTTTTGATGACATTTAATTAACCTAATCTATACTCATATTATAAAGACGAAAGATTTTATTGTTTGTTTAACTCAAAAACTAGATTAGACCTGAAACTGATAAGAACGATTTCAAACATTCTTTTACCATTATAGACCTACTTCTTTTCCGAGTAACAGGCTATGTGGCCTATGTAGCTGTGTGGTACCGGCAGAATAGAATAGTACCTCCCCCTGTTACCAGGTTTTGTAAGAGGTGACTGAGGTACCGAAACCGACCAATGGCGGTATATACCCCGTAGCAGTGTATCTTTAATGCGACAGAGTTGGAATGGGCATCTGCATTCCCGTCGCGAACCTACGCTCTGCGATTATTACCACGCTTGCTCAGCGCGGTAATTATTGGTAAATTCCCACTTTCTTGGGGAGGCCTATGTCCAGCAGTGGACGTTTTACGGCAGCTATGATGATGACTAGGCTAGTATATTTTATACAAATAATAATAGACTGTAACCTAAATAGAATTTTGTGAACAGAATTTGTATTTTCATACGTTTGTAACAAATAAGCGCAGATATTACAAAACTCATTTCGAAAACTTTTCAAAACCGATCAAAAACTCTTTCATGAATAGGAAGGGGAATTACGTGAAAGAAAGAGATATAAATGAATCATAAGTATCACGTGACAGAACAATTTTCATTGGAACTGGTTTTATTAATAATGCTAGAAGTACTTAATGATGAACGACTATTTTATTTCTTAGATATGAATAGAAATCAACACGTTTATACATACAGTGCACTCACCCGTGGGACCTCCATAGTTATTTTATGCAAAATGTGAAATGAATATTTTAAAACAAACGTATTTATTAAGTAAAAGTTTTGATGATATCACCCGTAGGATGTCCACCGCTTGTCTCAGGTAGAGATGCTCTGATCCATAATACCCTTTGTATGCGAACTACATCCAACGCCATTCTGCAGGTGTCGTCTGATCGATTGTCGATCGATCGGCTATCGGTTATGCTTGCTATCTGCAATGCCCATTGCATTTAACTTACTAATCCGCTGAGCTATTTAACTAACTATATAACTTTCATTCTTTTACGGATCTCCCTATTCCTGATTCGATAGTGCAGAATGACTCTTTTTATGATTCTTTAACTACCTTGAGTAGGCTAATAGTGAGAGATTTCGTTTCCAGTTCCATTTTTCATGTTAACATACTTTGGTCGGAGATTTTTAACTTGAGACTCGGAAAATAATAAAAATATATTTTGTTATATGTGCTACATAAGAAGCCGTTGCTATTTCTGAACTTGTATCATATAATCTTATCACCAATTCTTCGGTTTGGGAATTAAGATTGCTGACGTCGATTGCTTTGTAACTACATTGTAATATTACTTTAAATAGTTCAGAAGATTTTGATATCAGACAAAGCAATGCATGTCAAGATAAAATTATTTCGGGTACTAGATACGAGATATCATCATGGTAAAGATATTTGTCGTTCCAGTTCTTAATGAAAAAATTTAATGACATAACAATAGTGTGTTACACTTCACCAATTATTTTTTATTCGACTTCAAAAAAGGAGGAGGTTCTCACGATTTATTTTTGTATGTATGGTAATTGTGTGTATGGAAAATTATTTTTATTATGATTATATGAAATTATTTATTTAAACGGGTATAACTTCGAGATGGTCTCGTTAGTGATTAAGTATCAGACGATGAGATCCCAGGAAAATCGAGGGCAATCCTTAAATTTCATAGGCAAGTTAAATGACTAGTCATTTCCTAAAACTATTAAATTATTTGCCTACGGCATTGACGTTGGTTTATTTTTGTTGAAAAATTATAATCATATTCAATTCGTATATATATGGTAATGTTGCCAATTGTTGTCCTTGCAGCATTACCTTTTAAAGCCCTATATAAAGTATAACTACTTTTTATTTTACTAGACTAGTGTTTCAAATTCTGCTATAGTGACGTATATCCGTGAAGTTCCTAATACACATATTTTTCCGACAAATTCGTAAATTATCGTCATATTTTAGCTAATTTTCACACAAGATTATGATAAAATGAAACATAATGCCTTTTGTATATCATTCCATTCAGCTGGAACTAGGTGGAAACCCGTCAGGGTTTTAAATTTAATACGTGTAAGCGAACTGATAAAATGAATTATTTGAAACTATATTTCATCCGAGTATATTAATATAATACTTCATGTGTTGACCTAACTCCGACGTGAGTAGCTTAAAGCACTTGTTACACGGATATCAGACCACAGAAGTATGTTTTACACACATACAAAAGTGTTAAAACACTCAGCCACAGCGCAAATACAAATGGTTTTAACATATTAACATAAATGTTTGTGGCGATCGAACCCTCGGTCCTTAGCGCTTATTATAAACTTAAGCGCCATCAGGCCCATAGAATGACATTAACTAGAGAGTGGGATGCCGTTGCTATTTCTGATATCTGCTTACATAATAAGACTCATGACCTAAAGATAAAATATTCAGAATACTGAACAAACCAAGTGAAGTTGCATTCGCCGCGAGATGAGTGTAATTTCGATGCATTCTATCGGTTGCTATTGGACCACTGAGCACGTACAACTGAATGCTTATTTCATCTTTATAGCGGTATCGAGCGCACGTTACCGCGTGTGGGAGCTTTAGTACATTCCGAGCTATTGTCTCTCGATTTTCACATGATTTCCTATAGCACGCCAGGTTTTCGCAGAACTGACATGTTTATACTGGAAACACGAAGCGGTATCACTTGCGACACTGACTAGAACACAATTGAATTTGCCTCTAATGTTCTTGAGTAAGAGCTAAGTACGCAATACGATCCTAAATTCCAGTTTAGGATTTAATGAGGATCGTAGGCTGTGAGATGCTGGCTGAGTGGTATGGTACCAACATACTAGAAAGACGGCGGTATATCCATCTATTACTAAAATGCAACAAGAGCTAAAATGCAACAAGACAGATATTGGCGGTACTATATTAGGGAGCTTTTTACTGCGCCTGCCCTGCATAGCATTTATAAGCGAAAATCGGAATCTCTTTTCTATTTGTACTAATATTTTATAGCTAAAGAAATAGTTTATTTATTGAAACGCGGTAATCCCAGGTCAATAAAATCAGTGTTGGATAGTCCAAGTATCGAGGAAGGTTACTATACCCACCAAAGTCACTATTCAACGCGGACGAAGTCGCGGGCACTGCTAGTATATTAAACAGCCAATGATACTTCAGAAAAATGTAGCTTTCAACTAGAGAAAGAATTTCTAAAATCGGTACATTAGTTTTTAAGCCTATTCGTTACAAAGAAAAACACAAATATTTTCTCTTTATAACACTAGCATATATAGACAATATCAAAAACACGTAAACGTTATTGTCTGGGTTTTTATCGTACAGCATTAAGCATGTTGAGAATATAATGAAAATGGATATTAAAGTGCTCGCTGCTCGAACTAAAATGTCAAATTAATTACAAAACCGCATTTGAATCACCGCTCGTTTGTGTTTATTTGTCCAAAAATAAGTGACAGCGCAAATGCAGTAAGGCATTAGAGACGCTGTGCGCATGTTCCGCATCTAATTGAGGAATCGCGACAGCTTACCTTTACTCTAAGACGATATTGTGGCCTTATTATTCTAACATCTCAGACATTGACCTAATTCCGAGCTAAATCGCTTAAATCACTCGTGTGACGACAAGGGAGGAATCGCAAATATACTACTTAAATATACATTCAACACCATGACATAGAACAAATACAAATATTATTTATACAAATGATAATATTTAGTGTCTCTAGACACTAATTTGGGTGTATTTAAGTGTTATATTCGTTTTTCCTCTATTGTCAGATGTTGTGGCAATATGTGGGATCTAACCTACGACTCTTAGATGCCATCAGGGCCGTCTGCTTAACAATATTATTCTTCATACATGACGGCACTGCTCAAGGACTCTTCTCCAAAACTATGGGTTTAGGATAAAATGCACAGTTTCTTAAACCCCCAACCATTACTCAAAAAAAAAGTTCTTTTATATATACCCAATATAGTGATACGCATAATGATATTTTAATTCCCTAAGCATATTAATAAACCAAACAATAAGGTAGACAGAGTAAAATAGTACCTCCTCCCGTACTAGGTGTCGTATGAGGCGACTAAGGTACCGAAATCGACAGGTGGGGGTATATCCATCCGAAACAATGTGGCTGATATGCACAGGGCGGAGATGGACAGCAGCTTCTCTGTCGCGAAAGCTGCGCTCTGCAATTGCTTATACGCTTGCCCAGCGCGGCTAAATTCACTCTTTCTTGTCCGCAAGAAAGAGGGAATTTTGCCCATTTGGCTTATGACCAGCAGTGGACTTCAAATGGCTGATATGATGATGATTAATAAACTAGCAGCGCCCGTAGGCTTTACCCGCGTAGATCTTTTCACTATGAGAGTAATAAAAAATAAAAATATTCTAAGTTACTCCTTATAACAAACTGCAGCTAGAGAAAGTCCCATTAAAATAAGCTCAGCTGGTTCAGAGATTAGCCGGAACAAACAAACCGACAACAGATTATTTTTTTTAATGAAAGTGCCTTATGTACTTTCATATGCATTGTGAGAATAGCTGTTATTTTGAAATGACAAACAGAAACTTCAATTTTATTTATATGTATTTAGTTTATAGGTTTTAGAGTTTATATAACCTATATACCCAGTAGTCTAGTAGTTAAATATAATAGTAAAGTGCCTTATGTACTTTCATATACATTGAGGGAAAAGCTGTTATTTTGAAATGACAAACAGAACCTTAAATTTTATTTATATGTATTTAGTTTATAGGTTTTGGAGTTCATATAACCTATATACCCAGTAGTCTAGTAGTTTAATATGACAGTCTTCACTTCATTTTCTACTGTTTTCAAACCGAAGAAAAACAAAGTCTTGTATTTTTAGGTACACAGATGGATTTTTTTAAGTACAAATACAGCTGTTCGCACACATAATCTATAACACTATAGATTATGGTTGTGCTTGCACGTCACGAGCTGTCCAATCAAACTCTCAAAACAGTTTTTTTTTTCGGACGAACCTAGTGCTGGACTACTCAGACGTCAATTCCAGCGCCACCGAAAAAGAGGGCGGGGCCTCTCATAGATGAGAGGACCGATGCCCGTAACAATCCTGCGTGCCCCGCGGCCGCGACCGCGCGTTTAGCGCGGTCGCGCCCGCAATGGCTCGCGAGATTTGAGCGGGACCGACGGCGTGACCGAGGGCGCCTCTAGAGGCTCGGTCGCCGTCTTTGGGGTTGAATTTACTATGAATGAATTAAATTAAAACAAAAGAGGACGGACAGATTGAGCCCGACAGCCCTAGGGCTGTCGGTTATCGCTCGTAGGGGCAGGGACTTCACGCGTTCGCCGGCGAACGCGGTGTACTGCTCTGTTGTACGAGTGCATGTGGAGTGTTAGTGGTTGAGTTGTGCCAGTGAAAGGGCGAAAAAGGGCTGCGAGTTTCGCGGTTATTTTGTCGGGAGGGTCGTCTAAGACGTGACGCGGTCTACGAGATCGGACGTGGAGCTCTCTCAAAACAGTAAACCTGGTATGATACAAACTTTTTTGTGGCGCAAAATTATCAATCGTTGGTGGTAATTAAACGGACATTGGTCTCGGGCCAATACGTCACGGCTCTCGTCAATCAGAGCGATGCGCTTACAATTGCACGATATCGACACAAATTAGGTACGGCCAGGTGGCCCACATCAACTGTCATCAGATCACTATGTGGACGTCGGCATAACTATTTGAACCTTCTCTTTCAAATCGTACAGTGGTTTTTAAGATTATAAGCGAGAGTGTTCATTGGGCATCCATTTTTAAATATGGAACGTTGAATCTGTGATAGAAACTTTTTGTTCTGTTATACGCGATAGAGTTAGTGGCACCCCACCGTGAGGTGAAACGGTGAGTTGAGTAAGATATTGTAATGAATATCACACAAAATTCCACTATGAGATCAATTGGACTTATCGTAATTTCTGTCACTTGCGTTGAGTCAGTGGAAGGGAAAGTCGATCTATTTCAAATGAAACAAAAGACAATATAGCACCTTTTCTTGTATTTTGATATGGACCCCATTACATTTTTATCTAACGAGTTTCTCAACGTTACGTTTGTCGGCTGCAACAATTTTGCTTCAGATGTCGAAATCAATGCAGGGGAGTTTGCACTCTTTTTGCCACTGATTCCGAACGAATCTATTGTGCACAATGGAAGATCTAATTTCTGATAGCAGCGTTAAATTGGAAAATGTTTGTTGTGATTTAGAAAGGATTTTTGCAGTTATTATTATTTTTATTATACAATGATAACTTTTCATCGAGTATAGACAAATTGGGCAAGACTTCGTGATTCAGGCAATTTTTCAGATGAGTAATTTAGCCGGGTGGCCTAGGTATGGACCATTTCTCTGCGATATTTTAATTAATGAATAGTTCAAAAACTAGGCCAACACAACATATAAAATAAAAAATAGTTTAAACAAATATAATAATAATAACTTCATTCAACAACAAAAGGAAACTTAAACTAAAATACATTTTGATACTTAGGTACCTAAACTAGGTCTAGCCTGTTCTTATAGGCACCTCCACAAAGGAAACGAAGTAAAACTATTGTAACAATATTAAATCTTAATTTTATTAGTAAAACGTTCAAAGATCGTACCACTTCTATTAGTTTTTATTATTCTTATAGCTAACAGAATAAGTTTGGGAACCGGTGAGTGATCATGAGAACTTAGTTTCATATATATTCCTTAACAGAAATCGCTTTCATCAGGCTCTTATGGGCCTCACAATAACGTTCTTATACAAATCGAGGTTAATGTATGTTCCCACGTGACTGAACGAACAGTGGTCTAATGGTGGCTTTCCTCGATGTCTGCCTAGTCATTTGGCACGCACGGGACGCTCGGTGGCTAATCATTGCCCCAAATACTCGGGTGCAATCATTGTAATTATACATACCAAAAGCACAAACAATTATGACGATGGTCTTACAGATTGAGATTTGGCGTAGAGTGTTAAGACAATATCATTGTTGAATTATTCATGTTTAAACCACTTTTCATTCTTATGGTTAATACGCTTGGAGGGTTCCATCTTGAAGTCCAAGAACATATTGAGTGACTATAGAAAATTGCCTATTATTAACCTCACTTTTTTTAATTCATTTTCGAGCGGCTGGCACTTTTACTTGTAAAACTTGGAATAGATAATTTAACCAAAACTGTGGTCTGAGAATTTTGCAATATAAAGACATAGTACTATGTAAATACTGAAATATAATAATATCTTATGATTATTGATGTCTCATACATTTGTTTGACACAAAATGTGACAATGTGATAATGTTACTACTAATGACAATACAAGAAAAAGTATAAATTAGCACCATAAAATGAGTGATTCTTTCAAGGATAATTGTACAAGACTTTACCATTAAATACCAGGTTTACCGAGCTATAAATTTTAAATTTACGTGAAGCTAAAGTAAAATATTATAGTGTAGTAATATAATAGTAAAATATTTTATTATTATTGTAATCTTTAAGATTACAATAATAATAAAATTGCCTAGGATTAAATTGGTCTCACCGCTAGCTCTAAGACAAAGGTTTGTTAGCGCCGACATCGATGGGGATTAACACTAATTATTGGTGTTAATGGAACCTTACCACCAGTTTTTTCTGTAGATCCCTTTTAGGTAGCTCGGGTAATAAACTTGCAGTAAACTTAGTTTTAAGATCTGTCTAGTGCCTGCAGACTAGTTTAACGTAGGCCTAATTTATGTATGTTAGATGACTCTCGTGATCCCGTAGTAATCAGTATCATAAATATAATGGAATTTATTACTTTCTAATAAGGAAATAATTTTTTTGTTTAATAATTTTTTGACGATTCGAAAGTGTTTGTAATGGGCCTACTTGAATACCTACTGGCCTACTGGTACTCGATAACCGTTTATAATAACAAATGCAATTCTCTTTATTTTTTGCAGTTTTTTCTTAGACACCGCAAAGACATACGCTGACCAAATTGAAATGTTTTTTAGAAAAAGGCCTGGTGCGATCTATTTTAAACCAGAGCTAATGCACTTATTAAAATTAACTTGATAGGTACCTACATACAATGAGACTACTTCGTCTATATACTTATATCCTGATGTAATATCTAGTTTATAGGTAGTGAAAAAATACAGATGTTATTATGACTGCTGACCTGGTCGACATAGGCTAGGAAAGGGAGAACTTTGACAATAATTTTGGCTCTGGGAAGTGGTGGTGGTAATCGCAAAGCGTAGCTTCGCGACAGGAATGCAGATGCCCTTCCCCGTCATATACTTATATATATTGTAATTCGGTATGTCTTATGGCATCTGTTATAGACAGATGTACTTATCTTCTCTACCGGTACCCTACAATAGCCCTAAATAAATGAATTAGATAAACACATTTATTTTATTTAAATGCTTAATGAATAGAATGTCAGGAAGTAAGAACTACAGAGGATATTGAGTTTTTAGGGACAGAGAGTGACCTCCTCTCTGAACCTCGAGAGATTTAAGAAAGTGTAAATTGTGTAATACCAAGTAAGCATACCGTGCAGACAATGCAAGGAAGAATGTAAGCATATGTTGTGTCGGGTAGGGTTTCAGAAAGTATGTTGCTAATGACAATCCGTTGCATCATTCGCACTAGCGCCGTCCCAGTTGCTACACAAGTGACAGATTGTAAAACTAGGTATATTTGGTAACCCAAACTCTGCTTATTTACTGAGTGAACCAACTGATTCAACACTTATGTGTCAGTTTTGGAACCGATAGTGCCATTTCGTTATTTAACTTCTTCAACTTCTACTGCTAGGAAATGAAATTTACCATCTTTGTACACTTAGTTTAATATATGTACTATATTATTTCTGATCTCAGTGATTGACAAGATATATTTCTGCTCGTTTATTAAATGTATTATCATATTAAAGCTGAACACGTTGCTAGCACGTTCTCTGTGATGTTTGATGGTGTGTATTCGCCAACTCAATTCTTGAGGAAGTTATTTTATGGGCGACATCTACATTTTAACGCTTTACAAATTTCTAGATCAGTATTGATGGTAGAAAAGCATGATTTTATATAGATCCAGTAGCTAAATAGCATCAGACTATTATGTAATCGAAGCTAGTATACCTAAACAGACTGAGTCATTATTAGCTAAGAATAATCCAATCCATCAGAATTGGTTCTTGATTGTCCCAATTGGATCCCTAACGAACTGTAACTCGCCATCAACGCGCGTTGTGTTCGTCATGGTTTCTAATTCATGGAAGCGACCTATAGCCCCGACCGCGTTGTAGCTTGACCGATCGGTGTCTATTTTCCATAAAGCGGTACAAATCTATGGTATCACAATGAGATAGTATCATTGACTATTACTCAAGAACAAAAACAGGTGTATAGACTTCATACATCTGAAGTATAGAGATTTTATTGTTTGTTGGATTTTTTTCATTATTAAACGGCTAAAAGAAACTTAATGAAATATAACATGAGGGAAGAAGAAGACCTTAAGGAGAGATTTAAGATATTTTTTTCAACAAAATGTATGGATAGGTAAAATTTTTCTTGCAAAGGCATGGACATGATTTTATTGTAATTATTTAGCGATAAGAAAACTAAAAAAGCAACATTTCCCGAGAGAGTAAGTGGTTTCTCGATGTAAAATGAAGCCCATGAACACGAACCACGCGAAAGTTAGTCATCAATATAGCGGAAAAAAATGGTTACTTTTTTTCATGTAACAATAAATACGCCTAGAGTTACGCTACGATTATTTGGTTGAGATTTTTTAAAGTACTATGTGCAAACCGGTCATTACGATTATTGTTCGCGATTGTACGCGAGAGTTGTAATGTCTGCTCACACCAGAAGCAATCTGTGTGCGGTTACATTACCACCAACTAGGAAATAGCTAATGAATTTTCGATGAATTCATTCCTTTCTAAAGATATAAATTTTTCACACGTGCAAGCGCACGCGCTCATTTAATGTAGATAGACAAAATTAATGCATAAAATAATTCACTGCGGTCTACAGAAGTTTGATTTTTTTTATTACATAAAATGTATGTAAAAAATGTGAATTGTTTGCACTTTAAATTAGTGCGATTACCAAATAACTAGGAAATTGGTTTCTGATTGTATTAGCGGTAGGTTTGAACTAATCTTGTTTATGCATGCTTGGTACAATCGCAATAGATGAATTCATCCGGGTTGCTTCGTGTCGCAACTCTAGTCGGATGAATGGTGCTGCATGCACTGAATACTACACAACAATAACTATAGAACTATCGACCGATGTCGAAAAGTTATTGGGAAATATAATGGAGACCTTGTAACTTTGAACCCATTTCATATAGAATATGCACATCATCAACAGCCATTGGAAGTCCACTGCAGGCCTCCCTAAGGAATTTTGCCCATAATTGCCGCGCTGGGCAAGCGTGTTTGCAATCGCAGAGGGCAACTTTTGCGACGAGGATGCTGCTGTCCAAACACGCCCTGTGCATTTGGGCTGCACTGTTTCGAATGCATATACCGCTGTCTATCGTTTCTAGTACCTTAATCGCCTCTTATGACACCTGGTACAGGTACTATTCTACTATGCCAGTACCACACGGCTAAGAATAAACACATATTAAATGTAAATTCAATAGTTTCTGTATGTATGTTTGTAATGCTTTTACAACAAAAGAACATAGGATACCTTTGATCTAAGTTATATAGCGACATCCGAGCTGCCGGATTTGCATTAGTATAAGATATCGTCATAGCGTTTTTATATCTTAAAGACCATGTTACACATTAATTCTAATATTAAGAAAATAAAGCGTCAGTACTCGTAATACATGTATTGATAAAAATTCAGTGATTGTTTTTATCGTTATCTATGAATGTTGGCATTCGATTAAAACAAAAAGGTTTTACATAATATATCTTTGATAATCATATGATTAGAACGTATGTATTCTGTGATGTACATTTACAAAGTAGTGTGTCGATTGTTGTATTCTTCATAGTCGGTGGCTCCATACTAATTGTCGTGGAAGTGAAATGAACTATATTTTGACATTATGTGTATGCGAATTACATAAGTTGCCTCGTGAATACGAATTCGAGACGAGATTTTAAACAGAGGCCTTTTCATGGAGCCTAGAAATAAAATTTCTCTTTTATCAACTGAACTGCGGTTAGCCAAGAATCTATTTCCCTTCCTCATAAAAAAGAATAATGATCATTATAGCCTTTCTATTTAAAGAAAAATACTAGAAAGCCATTTATGTATAAATCAGCTTCATCATATTTTATAAATAAAATAAATTGTTAATCTATTCACTTTTAATAACTATGCACTACGTTAGAACATCTAGTTTCTATGAAGAAATATACATAATACTTCTAAGTATTCATGTTTATCTTTAGTATCATTATTATGGTAATATAAACTATTTGATTACATACACGCACATCACGCCTCTTTCCCATTGGGATAGACAGAGACTATAGATTTCCACTAGTTATGATTATGTTTATTGGTATTATTTGTTTGTGGTACGAGAAGATTTTTTTTAAGATTTGCATATCATACTTTTTGCTACGATAAGGTTTTTTGAAACCAGGTCTATTATGATGAAGTTAAATTAAAATATATTTAGTAGTTTGAAGTTACAGAGTAACAAATATATACACACCTAACTCTTGTGTTTATAATGTAAGTTGTATACTTTTTGACGGGCCTGACGGCGCAGTTGGTAGACCGATATTTTATATGATGATATTTGTATTTGTCTGGGCTGGGTGTTAAAAACATGTTATATGATATGTGTTAAAAACACAACAACAACAACTATTATATTTATGATTCTATTCTCTTTTGTCTGATGACCGTAAGACAAGTGCTTTCAGCAACTTACCACGAATCACGTTAATGTATATGTAGCATTTTACTACTAAACAAACTAAGATTTGACGTATCCGATGGCACTGGTTTCTCACCCATAATAATGTTTATGTGTTTGTTCTAAGTCTGGGTGTTAAATATGTGTTAGGTCACTAGTATGAGCATCACAGGTATGAGTGGTTGCGTGAAGATGAGTTGATGCATGTAGTTGTGACACTTCTTGCAAAATTTAATTTTGCAAGAAGCAATTTTGCTCTAAAATATATACCTAAAAGCAAAAAAAAAAATTAGGAAATATTAATTAGCGACCCGGTTTACTGTGAGAAAAGCATAAAAATATGCGTGGGTACGGTTTAAAACCAGGTAATTAAAAATTTTACGCCCGAGGTAACTGGTTCCAAAACCTGCCTCACGTCAGCCTAGTCTTTCACTTTAAAAGCTTTAAGTGCACCGAGTTGCATTTTTGGAACAACCTCACTAAGGAGGTTCGGTTGGTGGAACTGTTTGTATTGACTTGTGACAAGGAGTATTTTTTAATGTATATAAATAAGTAAGATCTACTTCTATAGATATGAATTTCTGATCATTAACCGTTATAGTTTGAAAATGTTTCTATCTTGCGTGCCATATTCGACCTCCACCCAGGATAAATATTTATATGATATATATTTGTGTACAGTTTTTGTCTATTTATTATATATGTATTTAAGTATTATTCTTGTGATTCCTCTGTTCTCTGATGTCCGTAATCTATCTTATAGTCAGGCCACTGCATGAAGTATCGTATGAGTTTATTATTATTATAAGTCGTATAAATTGCAGATCATCGCCAAATATCTAAGACATACATCTCCTTAAAGCTAGAGTAGCTGTAAGGAGCTCTTAACTTTCGTTTTTTAAAATAATTTTTTTTTGCGCTCTAGCATTGATTTGCATTTATTTTGAGTTTTCTGATTTGAATTTGGCAGATATTTCACATGAGGTCCTTGATAAAAAATCAATTACATTAGATGAGCTGATGTAGATTTTCAGTTTATATAAAGTAAATGACTTGATAAACCACTATTGTAAAAATAATAAATAATAAAAGTGGCTTAAGTAACTTTTTGTGATATAAACTATATGCCAGTAGAAGTCCCATTAAAAAGACCCAAAAAATTTAAAAAAATATTTTTGCTATAAGTAATAAGTACTTCTTTATGCCTATTATAAAAAAGTAATATTCTACATTAACAACAGACACTTAGATTCTGTTTATATAAATATACTAAAATTATGTAGTAAAAGTATGTATATATATATAGAATTGAAGTGTCTGCATATATATGTATGGATAGTACTTACAAAAGACCACGGAGGTTTTAACCCTGACTTTAAAGAGGGAATCCATACATAGCTTCATCGCATTTGTCATATGGCCTATTTCGTTTCTTTTTTCAAATGCACGTGTCTCTTACCACGTGTGAAAACTTGAAGGTGAGGGCCGTAGATTAGCCTCGCTCGTGACATTGTCCCGTGTGACACGCGGTATTGGGAAGCCTTAGCAAAAATAAGTAAGGGTATTTTCGATGATTCACTAATTAAGACATCAATGGCAAGGTCGAATTTCACCTGCCTAGAACTTTAATTGGATAAAGAGGGCTTTAACAATAAAATCATACAAGATAATCTTATTTAGTGCAGAGGAGTACCGGCAGAGTAAAATAGTACTTTTCAGTAGTCTGTACCAAGAGTCGCAAAAGGTGAGTGAGTCACCAGAGCCGACAGGTGGCGGTATATCCATCCGAAACAGCGCAGTTCAAATACAAAAGGGTGGGGATAGGTGGGAAGCATGACGGGTCAATCATGGGGAAAATCTCTTTCTTGGCGAGGTCTATGGTCAACAGTTCACTTGCTACGCCTGATATTGAATTTTATTTAAATAAACATGCTGTTTATAAAAAAAACATTAATCAGATTTGGAACACAGTTTTTTTAAACCCATATTAATAGATATAGTAGAATAATATATAAAGAGTTGATAAAATGTAAATGCGGTATTCGACGGGCCCGAGGCGCAGATGGTACTGATTCTGTCTTATGCACCAAAGGTCGGTTTGATCCCCACCCAAGACAAATATTTATATGATGATATTTATATTTTCTGTGTCTCGGTGTTAAATATATGCATTTAAGAAGTATAGTTGTCTGTATATGTTCCTAGCACAAGTGCTTTAAGCGACTTATCACGACATTAAGTCAATGTTGAGAGAATTTATATATAGCATACAAATGCAACATTTTATTAGTAGCACAACATCTTTTATCAATCTTGAGAACGGTGGACGAAAGGAAACATAATAAAAGAAAAACAAAAATAAGCATAGTTGAAAAGCTTTTTAAATCTTAGTTATCTTTATTAATTTAATAGAGAACTCGTGAAATATTAGAAAATATTATAGCAGTCTCAAGTTCGTATGCAAAACAGCGAGTAAAGGGCGTGACTTTTCTGTTGAATAAGAAAGTGGACCTTGACATTAGCCAAATACCACAAATGGTCATGACTCTCGTTCAATTTGCATTTATTTGAGCAGGTAGTAAAATACCTAGCGTGAATAATAGGTACGGTAAATAATAACCTATGACATTTCGGCCAGCCGCAAGGCAAGGCAAGGCTTGCTTGCTTAATCGTGCAGAAATCGTTTACGCACAAATCAATTATATATGGTGTAATATTTAAACGAACATTTGCCGACATTACAGAAGAGGTCAATTAACACTCTGGAGTAGTAGAAGATCACTTTTCATTTGTTTTTGGTTAAATAGACTAAGTCAATAAATAAGCACACGGCGCGTGACAGTAAACTTCACCGCAGCATATAGATGTTCGGAATAATACATCACTTGCGCGATGCTAGTTTTGTAGCCTGCAGGTAAATTTGCACATTACCCAAGAATTTCACTGCTTTTCAAACCGGAACACAGGAATAAGTGAGAATGAGGTACCAATGCAGACGACCTTTGTATGAAGTCTACCTGTAGCAATTATTGTAATTTATCGTTTATAAAATCTTAAATAGTTAATATTGGAAGGGCCGAGCGATCGTGGAATCTTTACCAAATAATTCGCAACCAATTAACAAACCAGATAATTGATCGCTTATTTTATGCTGACCTTTGGTGTTGAGACGTTCGTGTCTATAACGAATGAAAATGGATAGGAGTCAAACAAAATATGAAATCTTTTGTAGTAATGCCTTTGAGCAATGTCGATTGCTTGTAAGAGTTTACTTACCACAACAAAACTGCTTTTTTAATGGAATTAAAAAGCTGCTTACATGCATTTTTAATTTTTTGTTCGACGTTTCAGTGACATCAACGAAACCGTTCTCATGATTTTATTATGAGCAGACCAGCCCGATAGCGCATTCAGTAGTTCCCTTATCTGATTCGCCAGAGGTCTCGAGTTCCGTAATTTGTATACATGAACCAAATTATTGGTGTACTTATAGGCGATCAAGCTAATCAACCTTGTTATGCGTAATGCGTCAACTTAAACAAAACTCTTAGGTAGGTCAAACCTTTCATAATGGACAGTGCACCGTCACGGATGATCGCTAGATGATTCAATACATCATTATTAACAAGCAATGGGTGAACACAAAAAGTGCAACAATAGACGAATCGAATACCAATGCATAATTAGGCGCTGCAGCTATAGTGGAATTGCGCTTCAACGAATACATTGTTTGGGCAATCTGCTGGTAAATCATCCACCTGATGGGGAATTTCCGTAAACATTGCAAGTCAATAATAATATCAGTCGTAGTCTAAAAAATCATTGCTATTTTTGTTGATAATTCCTGTTTGTAAGAATAAAATATTTTATATATCAACTGGGCTATATGCCTTTTTAGTTTTTATGACATGACAAGGCCGACGTTGTATCTACGATTAAGGTCAAACAAGACAAGCTGTAAAAATAAATAACTGAATTTTCGTTTGAAACGCACTGCGTATCGTGTATCATGCAACGAATTATTTATTTGACATATTATTTAATATTCACGTATTTTTTAACGAAAGCTATATCTTAATAAATATATATTTTCATAGGTGCCTATAAGAACAGGCTAGACCTAGTTTAGGTACTTAAGTATCTAATGTATTTTAGTTTAAGTTTCCTTTTGTTGTTGAATAAAGTTATTATTATTATTTTACTAGCTAACCCTACAGACGGGATTTGACGGGCCCGAGGGCGCAGATTGTGATCGTATCTGTGCACCAAAATTGTGTGTTCGATTCGAACCCAGGACAAATATTTATATGTTGATATTTATGTTTATTCAGTGTATGGGTGTTAACAATTTGTTTTTAAGTATAATATTTGTAATTCCTCTGTTTTCTGATGTCCTCAACACAAGTGCTTTTAGCGACTGATCTCGGAGTCAGGTCAATCTAAAAAACATTTTAAAAAATGTAAAATCTTGTGTGAATTTATTATTATTGTTATTTATATACATAGTTCTGTCTTAACTATGTTCCTATGTTATATATTACCACGATAAAATTATTGCGACTAAAAATTGATATATAAACTATTGAAGTTGGATCAAACCGTATATAGAATATAAACAATATTAAAATGGGTTAAGTACTTTAGAAGTTTATCTCGGACAAACACCACGATACATAATTTTATGGAACGAATGCTATATCTTATAAATTTAATTATATATATGTATATATATATATATATTTATATATTTATATATATATATATTATTGTGCTAAAAATAAAGTGAACAAGCTTCGTGGTAGGTAGTCAACACTTTGTACGGGTTAACGGAAGGTAAGTTGATATCCCATATCCGACATTTAGCCTCTGAGCGGTCGTCCGATAACGTCAACCGTTCCAACGCTACTTTTCGGTTATAATTTTGTGTTTTTACCAATAAATTTGGCTATTGAAACGTCAACGTAACCAAAATAGGTTTTAAAACTAGTTTTATTTTAAGTAAATGAAGGAATAAATACTTAATGTTAATAGCCATAAATTATGAGCTCGATAAACAATAAATAAATAATAAAACACACGTAACGTTTTTCATTTAAATTAGTTCACGGATTTGTTAAAAAAATAATGAACGTAATATAAAAACCTCAGTGAAAAAGTACTAATGTCTTAAATTGGACCGATATACATATTATCAGCTAAGTTTTTTTATGCCTTCACAAGAATTAATAATATTTGTAAAAGAAAAGATAGATAGAAAAAATAAGGACACTAGTTTTACTGAAAGTGTGAGTGTGAACCACTACCTCAAATTTCAATGAAAGCACTAAACCTGGCTAAAATATATAAGTTCATTTCAGAATAAACTAGAGGGAGGCAAATTTTTATCTCAATTTATAGTCGCCATATTTATTTTTCATGATAAATATAACGTCTGCCGAGTTTGCTATTTCCGAAATATGTCGCTAAAACTTATATTACGGATATTAGACAACAGACGAATCACAAATATAATACTTAAATATATATTTATCACTCAGAACAAAAATATTTCACCATAAAAGTAATTGACAAATGCGCGATCAAATAAAAAAATATAAAACTTTACTTTCTAAATTAAAACCTATCTTGAAATATTAATACATGAATTCGTTCATATTATCTATCATTACAAGATTTCGATGTAGATTTAAGAATAACAGATTTAACTTTTTCGAATTCAAATAGACAACGATCGCTTCTAACCATTGGATTTCTCGTGGATCGCATGCGCATGCGCGCACCACACGCGGCGTGACACCGCGCACCGTTACCAATGATCGATTCACAACGGGCATGCTCCGCAGTCATGCTTATTAATAAGCCATAACCAGCTCTTGCGAACACGATAATATAACCAATCGGTTATATTATCCTGTCTAATACTCATGCGTTAAGAGCTAAATTGAGTCTGTAAGATATTTTTTTATTACATATGTTTTTATTTATATGTATTTTGATTGGTCTACAGCCAAAGCAAAAAAAAAATTATTATAATTATATTAACTTTAATCACTTCTTTTTTAATAAAAGAAAACAGGTTGATGTCATTTTTTAATAGTTTCTCTTAGCAGAAAAAACTATATTCAGTAAAATGAGATATTTTTACGCTCAAGTATACATGTTTTTACAGTTACACTATTTTTGTTAATTTTATTCACATTAATATTATAAAGAGGAAACGTTGTATTTTGGTATGTTTGGGACAAATAAACTCAAAAACTACTGAACGTATTTCGGTCATTATTTCACCATTAGAGTGCTCCATAATTCTTGAGTAAGAGGTTATATTTATTACAAGAAAGAAATTAGATATTCCTACTAAAGTTTTAATAACTAATGTAATCCAAGCTATGAAAAATAATTGCATAAAATGATCTTTTATTGCAGCTCCGCGGATGGGTTGGATAGTGGGTGAAAGATGTTCAAGAGATTATGGCCAGTTTTAGCCAAACAATATTTGTTTAAAGTTTATCTACCCGTGCAAAGCTGAGGCGGGTCACTGGTCAGATATATTTACGCACCAAAACATGCAATAGACAATTAAAAATAATGAGAGTCTTTTATTCCTTTATCCGTTGAACAATTTTTCATAGTCGTCGATGCATAGAAGCTGATTATAGCATTTACTGGTTGCTTTGTAATAGATTTGTAGAAAACTAGAACAGTCTAATCACCGTTTCGTCGAATGTTTTGTTGGTGTAATCATTCTACATGTATGATCGTCGGTAAAAGATAATTTGAAACCAAAGAAGTGTATGTTCGTATAAGGCGACTTCATAATTTTTAAGATAATTTTTACCGCATCATTTAAATGTAAACTCTATTACGACAACATATTGACTACAAATGTTTTTGTTTAGAATGCGACTTTAAATATGCTTCCATAAAGAGAGCGAAATGCCAATACAAAAAGAATGATTACAAAATGTAAACTATTACCCCCTTATATGTATGTATACTATGGCCCCCACTCGAGTCATTAAATAATTGTCGGAGCACTTTACGTAACTGGTAATAGGACATAAAGTGTTCAACTTATCAAATCGATTCATTCCCTTCACCCAATGGTTATTGATATAATTAAATGCTATTTATCCTTAATTTAGGCTAGAAAGTGTGACTTTCTATCTTTACAGGTAACAATAATCCGTAGTTCACGTTCATTTTGAAGACTCCACGCTTGCTTTGCATTTGAAGTGCCGCCGTTACGGCTCGAATACGAACGATTTTTTTGTCATTTGCGTCTGTAGGAGATAAACAATGATTATAAACGCTTTCCAAAACGAATCAAAACTATTTTTGTACTGTTTGAAAACGAACATTTGGAACAAGCAGACAGTTCACCCACTTAACTCTTGAAAGTCTAAAGTAGCTCATTAAATTCTCATGTGCGAACATAATTACCTGTCGTCGATCCTCTTAAAGCGGATTTGGTTTTAATTTATTCTAGATACAATTATTTTACTGGTAATTGACATACGAGTCACTAAAATAAGATAAAAATATAATGAGTAGAATAGTGAGAAAGAAAATACAGTAGCTATTCAGTTTAGACTTGAACCTCCCTAGGTTTTTTCATAAAGGGAAAACTTAAACAGTCACATACAAAAGGTCGTGTGCATTGATACCTTACCTTACCTATTTCAACCGCCTATCGCCTACCGCCAATAGCACTGCGCACAGCAATGCTGTGTTCCGGTCTGAAGGGTGAGAGAGGCAGTGAATTCACAGGGCAATGTGGCATAATAATCTCAAGTTAGTTAGGGATATTACGACGGTCTTTGGGCTGCAGTGACGCTTACTACGCGGATTGTATGCTCGTTTGTCGTAATATAAAAAAATTAAGTTTTTGTTTTCTACAGGTATGAAATATTTACCCTAGATTGTGTTTAATACATGCTCTGTCGCGCTCGAGTGCCACGAGTCAATATTTCGCATAAGTCAGCACTTTACAGGTTTGAATTCCTAGGTAGACAAGGACGGGTAATGCCATCTGCCAGACCGTCTGTGCGCTGGCACGGCGGCCGTGGCGTGGCATTATGGTCAACACTCTAATGCTATGAAAGGATTGCATTACGCACGTATAAGGTTTCGGTTTGCTAACATATTAAATCAATAATGCTTGTAAGTCTTTCGTCTTACATATTTCAATAGTCTTGTTTATAATGGTTTATTGGCTTTCGAAAATCTATATATATAAGAGGAGAAGCTAACTGACTGACTAACATCAACGCAGGGTGAACTGAACTATACGGGTTAAAAACTTAAAATTTTACACAGGGATTCCTATTAGAACATAGCATTAAGAGATGATTTTTGAAAATTCGCAATAAGGGAGTAGTAATACGTGGGTGCAAAGTTAGTATGAAACTTTCCTGTTTTTGAAGTTATTTGAATGATTCAGTATGAAGAAACATGAAAGAAGAATAAATACGTAAAAGTATTGTTTCGAAAATCATTTCTTAAGGAGGTACTTTTTTCCCCTCTTAAGAGGTGCAAAGTTAGTAGGATATACTGTTAGTAGTATTTTAGTACTATAAAAAGAGAAACTGACTGACATTCATAAGGTTATAAAAATCAGTACTACATAGCTCACTTATCAAGAAAGATTGAAGGCTATATAACATGGCTATATAACGTTCTACGCGGTTTAATGCGGACGAAACCGCGGGGCGCTCTTAGTAATATTACAAATGCCAAGACGTAATAAGACTCATCAAAATATAGTGATACCACGTATGTGAGATGAACTTTTACTTTTGTAAAAAACGGTCACGACTCGAAATTATTTTTAACAAATATTAGCAATTTCTTAACGCTTTCGCCATTTCTCTTGCATTGTGAGTGTAAAATTGATTACCAGCACCATAAAAGAAATGGCGATCCATCAATGGCCTTACGGTCTCGCTTATGGCGGGTGATATTTTAAATTACCTATTACACAGCACACGATCGACCAAAAGCGTTGTTGCTCACCGCGATTGAATTGAGGTTATTCCGGTGTGCAATTAAAGAGTACATTCTGCAGCCGATGCATTCCAACTACCCGCAGCAACCTTGAATGTTTGTTTATTCAGCATCTTCCATAAAACATTCTTAATTAAATGTAAACGACTCGTTCTCAAACTGCTAAAGGAAGTGACGAGGTAAACAATGCAGCTTTACAATGGCCTGGGAAACTTGAAGTTATTTGCATAAAATAACAGTCATGTGAAAGACATTGCCCACTTAGGTTGTGATGGAGATCTTAAGTTCCATTCAAAATAACTTTATTTAATTATCGTCCGTATAGAGTTATAATTAAAAGTCATGGACTAGATTTGAGTGAGATTGAAATTATAATTTTTATTGTTAGCTTTTAGGAACTCGGGAAACAATGGCGCAAGTGTGTTTGAGAACACGTAATACGACTCGGAAAGTGATATAAGTTAATTTCCTATTTATTAAGTCACATACTCAATTTACATATCCGTGAATTCAATGACAAGGAAATATCATATTACACATAGGTACTTACGTTTTGTTCAACATTTAGTTTTATTATCATATTCCAGTAGTTAAATTATACACCGAATAAGTATTTACGAGTAAAATATCCAGAAATTTTAAATAAAATTTAATGTTATTGCTATTTTTATATTTGAATTTTGAGTGCTTGATTATTAAAGACTGTGACTAGATATTATAAAATACATGAAGTAAGAAAATATATATTTTTTTATATCAATTATTTAATATTATTTAGTATGGGTAATAAAATGGATCTTTTCTATGCTAACGATGATAACTTCTGTAAGTACTTTTGAGGCCTTTGGTTCACGAGTGAAATAATTATAAGCGTAACAAAACAAAAAAGTGGTATCCAAATGTTACAAGTAAAAGTATCACACTGTGAATAATAATTAAGTGTTTCCTCTTGAACACCGCAACAATGTTCGTGCCGTGACAAAAAGAAACAGTGAAAGTGTCGCGATCTTTCCGTCCGTCGATCACAGCGACCGAGACGTGTTTTTACATGAAGATATTTTAAACGTTACGTTGTGTTGTTGCGCTAATTATGCTTGAAGTCGTGTAATCATGGATTAAGTATTAAGTTCATTGCCTCTGTGGTTACGACCTCACTTTTTTAGCTATCGCATTGTTCAATTTCATTGATTGGACAAAAAGTTACGCAGCGCCTCTTGGAGTATTAGATTCGGAATGCCAGCGATGGCTTTGTAATGTTTTATTGCTAGTCGTTTAGGTTTTTCATGGCCTATAATTCCCTTCATTATGAATGAGCTGTGAAAACATCTTTGAATTTAAATAAGCTAATGTCCATTAGATTAATGTCAGTGTTTATATGCTTCACAAGCACTCATTGTTTCATGAGTGCAGATGTGTTTTCATTATCTTCATATAAGATAATCAGATATTTTTGTATGTCTATTGTCAGGGGCACTGTCCGTCCGAATGGGCAAATAAAGATATCAATTGAATAAGGACAGCAATGCGAAAAAGATCCAAACATAATATCACTTAAACCCATTTCTACCGTCAAACAGCTGTGTTCGCATTACTGTATTCCGGTTAAAAGGGCAAGAGAGGCAGCGAAATTACTGAGTAATGTGACATAATATGTTCAAATTACAAGGTTGGCAACACGCTTGTGATATCTTTCTGATAGTGCGAGCGTCTATAGGCTGTGGTGATGCTTAAAATCACAAGGACCGCTTGTTTGTAGACTTATTCGTATAAAAAAAACAATCCTCTTACTGTACATGTATGGACATTTTTAATAATTGTGTGCACCAAAACCTATGAAATGTGTGTCACATACTTATATTATATATTACATAACATTAATTTCCATGTAATATTAGACACTGTTCCCGACAAGAAGTATCGTTTGCAATTACCTATTGATACATCTGCCGAGTCATGTACTAGTTCTACGTAACAACTCAAATATTAGCCAATCATACTTCATACACAATTTTGACACCAATTTGATACGACAATGTGGAAAGATAAATATGCGAATGGTGGTTATACTATTTATAAGTTACATTAATTTTGTCCATGTGGATTTCGCTTTATATAATATCCCGCAGGGAACTTTCTTAGAATATATGTAACTTCGGCCAACCTTAGAGTTCATCAAACATGTGAGATTTCATATATCACCGGAATACCCATGCCATCGTATTTGTTACAGACCGAAAAATATAGGTACTTCTTTATGTGAAATATTAGTATGGACAGGATAAAACGGTATTGTTATTTAAATGAGACACCGAATATCCCAATCTCATAGTTTCATTGGTTCTTCCGCATTGACCAATCTCTTAGAAACTAAAGCTGTCGCAATGTAACATCTTTTTTTTTTAAAAGAATCATGAATACTGGGAGCAGATTGTAAGTTTAAACGTAGAAATTTTGCCATTACAAGGTTTTACTTTAAATTGTACTCGCTTGAATTAAGTTGATTTACTTTTGTTTTGGTTATACAAAATAATAAATCATTCATTCATCAAAAACGGCGGCAACTGGTAGGTGTACCCACATCCAAACATCTTTTATATTTTTTCTAGAAACTAGAGATATACCTTTGAATATTTTAACGAAACATACTATTATAATAATGATTTCATTGTAGCAAAAATTTTAATTTGTAAAAAATGTAAAAAAATACATTATATAAAAAATATTTAAAATATTCGAAAGTCGTAAATAGCGGTTGCTCCATGCGTCGCACAATTTATATGAGTGGATAAATCAAGATGCTATCTTCTGAAGTAGAAAGATAAGAGAATTAAAACGTTTAAGAAGTCATTAACATTTATTGTCCATTCAAGAAAAATTATCACTGCATTTAAAAATAATGATTTGATATATTTTAACTTTCCTAATATTATTTAGGTGTATTATTTAGGTTTCACGTCGATTTAATGTCCATTACAAACAATTTATTACTTTTTTTAAACAATTATTTTTATTTTCACTAAATTTATTACTAAAGAAATAAATGCATTTCAAGCGTATTATTCAAGTGTGTAATTTTAATTGAACAGTTTTCTAATAAGTGTGTATGACTTTCATGTTTTTCATATAAGGTTTCTCAAAAAAAAAAACAGCTAGTCATTTGTGTGATGCAGACTTACTCCATAAAGTTATATAAATCTAAATGCCAGGACTGGATTTGATTATATGTAGATACAAATAGAACATGTTAATAAAATAATACTGTACAATGTTTAACAAGCTAAAACATCATTCTCAAATATTTTCAACAGTTATATTACAGGACGGTACACGCGAAACAAAAAGCAGAAGCGATCTCTAACTATATGTGCATATATAAAACCGATTAGGTACTTAGTAGATATTACGTGAGTATGTCGACAAACAAGCACACGTTTCATGTGGTAGACACCGCAACCTCTAGAGTAGACGTTAATACTATCATTAGGATATCACAGCACACCTTGTGACTTGAGGATGCTATATCAAATTACCCAGGAACTTCACTGCGTTTCTCAACTTTTAAATCGGGACACAGCAAACCAATAAATATCTAGTAGGGACAGTATAAGTCAACAATTGAACTTTATTACAAAACAGAATAATAAAAGTGTCCCATTTTGTAGTTAACGATTGCCAGCCTCGACAAAGCGCATCCTCAATTTCCACACAGTTACGTGCAAGCGACATAATTTTATTTATAAATTCAGTTTCTTTCCTATTGCGGCGTTGAGCAGGAAGATCTTGTTATTCATACACAATAAATAGTGCAATTCAAAATACAGTCACACATTCGAGCCATAATCATAATTATTGATAATAACTACGTTTCCTATGACATGAGTGTAAATTACAAAATTTATTAGGAACTGTTTCAAATTTAAATAACTATCTTCCTAGAATGTGTTGAAGTACCTACGTGTCTGTGTGTTGGTGAGTGTGTGTGTGGCAACATTTGAATCAACTACTTTACGGTAGTTTAACAATAAAGATGCATATTTCAAAACAGCGGCTATGACTTATAAATACTAGGACAGGTATGTTTTGACGAATAGTTCCAGGACGCATATTTTCATTATGGTTTTTTTCGTTCTCAATACATTTTTTTTATAGAAGTCAATCACAGCACTCGATATTTGTTTTGACACGTTCTAGTACAATTTATTGCCTTTTTGTGTCAGCTAGGTTTAGACTCATTTTACGCCAGCAGAAGTATTAGGCAAAACTAAGCAAAAAAAGGAAACGTCTAATAAGTAATTCATAGCCCTCCCAACAAAAAGGGATATTTTGCCTTCGATCACTGAGCAAGCGTGGTGTTAGAACGTAGTTTCGCGCGATGCTGCATTTTAACCAAGGTTTTTTTTTATTAAACCAGGGCGACAAACAAGCATAATCCGCGTGATAGTGGCGTCACTGCATCTTATAGACGCTCGTAATATCGCAAGGATATCTCTAGCGCGTTGGCAATCTTGTGACTAAAGATTTTTCTGCCACTTTCACCTTACAAACTGGAACACATCAATGCGTACACTGCTATTTGGCAGTAGAAATAGGTGAGAGTGGGGTACCAATGCACACGACCTTTGTATGAGGTCTACTTCAGGCAAAAAGGTTTCCTTAGGTATACCTTAGATATTATTATATAAATTACAGTATTGCATTTATTTGACAAAATGTTCTTTTGCGTAGATGCTCCAATGCGTAGCGTGAGCCATGCGCAGCGACATGGCGTACCGCGGGCTGTCCCAGCATGTAGAGCTGGACAGAGCCGCCGACCCTCGCGACCGGTTCACGCTTCAGGAGCTCATCGGCGAGGGCACCTACGGTGAGGTCTACTGCGCAAGGGATAAGAAGTCTGGGCGACGAGTTGCCGTTAAAGTAAGCGGTTTAATATATTTTAACATTTACACGTTTAATATAAAGATGCTTATTTAAAAGTAATAAAGCGCAATTTATTTAACGTTTTACATTTTTTGTTTGGTGTTTCGGTAAATTCGGTAATCAAAGCCGTTAATAAAGTTGTTCTTTTAAAGTGTTAATTAATTGATCACTTATCTTTATAATCCATCCCATAAATCTAGACAAAGTAACAAGCTGTGGCAACCTATTCTATAAATATAAACTAGATTATCAGCGAAGTCGCCTTTAAAGGTAAATATTGCTTTTCACAAACTGACTCTCCTAAATTTGTAGAATACCATAAGGAATCAAAAATCTATAGTGCTAATGATAAGGAATGCACTTCATAGACCTCGATAGAGCCGTCGATGGTATTTATTGATAACAGGGGCAAATTACCAGAAGACATATTACTCTTATTATAATGCCCTAATTTAGCTTGATTAGAATGACAGCTGTCAAACTAACGTGTTTTAAAATTATTTGTCTTTATTTTACTTTGGTTTTATATAATATAATTTGTATGTAAAACCATTGTAATGTATTCGAAATACTATGCGAGGCTACTACATAGACATCCGTCGTTCTAACCATAGATCATATTTAAGACTATAAGAGTTTCACTTGGCAACCCTCGATAACTGTCATTTCAACGACGCTAGCGTTCACCATCTGAAATGAATATGAAACAATAAGAATTCCAGGGACTGTATAAAAAAATATATCGTGAGCTCAACTCATTCCAATAAATTGCTACAGACAAGTCAGACCGTCGTTCCATAAGTAGTGGGTAGTTTCTTGAATATGGACAATCTATCTTTGTTACGGCCAATAAACTGTATAAAAATATACACATTAAATATTGATGTACAAATCATGCGTGAATAAGATAATCAAGTGATTTATGTCGCTTGGTTGCAACTATCTTGTCAAAGTACATCTTATTATGTTAGATAAACATCTAGTTAGCCAATAGCACCCTATTATTAAAGTAATAAATTTTTACAAAGTTTTCTTACACCACAATAAACTTTTGTTCATCGTGGTGTAAGATAAGTCATGTTATTGAAGGTTTTTGATATTTTATGAATTATTTTTATGCAATTTCAACATAAGACAGTTATTTTATAAAATGAACAGAATAATAAATAATATCCAGAGAAATCTCACTAGAGAAATTTAATATCCGATCAAGTTAGCCCTAGACAGATTTTCTCCTTAAATGGGTATAGTGAGAGGTTTTGCTTTATATCTCAATATATAGGGAGCAATTTTATGCTGACCACCTAATAAAGCGACATAGATTCGTATAAATAATGGAACAGTAGAAATCAATGTACTCGTTTCAAGTAACTATATAGGAGAATCAGTATAGACAATAAAACGATGAATACTTTAGTGGGCATTGTTAGGATAGCACCTATAATTGGTTGTGTAGATGTTATCTCAAAACACCGTATTGATGTCAAGGCCTCACAACAATACATGGTTTAGTCGGTTAGCCTCTCATTTTACACTACCTAGTGTCAACGATTGTAATGCACGCCGACTGTTACGTATCCTATTGTGGTTTATAAAGCAAACTACATTTCATTTGTAACAGATTTTGGAGAATATAACCGAAAATATTGAAGAAATTGAGGAAGAGTTTTTGGTTTTCCGGGATCTATCCAGCCATCCTAATATACCGGAATTTTTTGGCCTCTTCTTGAAGCGAGGAATAAGTTCTGATGACGACCAAATATGGTTCGTTATGGAAGTAAGTTTCGTGTATATAATCTAAAATAAAGATTAATATGTGGTTGTAAGGGAACTGATGATAATAAAAATACTATATATAATATTTCAGCTATGTACTGGTGGTTCAGTGACAGATTTATGCGCCGGATTAAGAGCTCGCGGAAGTAGCCTCACTGAGCCACAACTGGCGTACGTTTTGCGAGGAACTGTGCGCGCTCTCACGCATCTCCATGCGCATCGGTGCATGCACCGTGACGTCAAAGGTCATAACATTCTTCTCACTGAAGATGGTGAGGTTAAACTGGTCGACTTTGGGGTTTCATCCCATCTAGCTGCTACCGCCGCCAGAAGAAACACTTCGGTTGGAACTCCGTATTGGATGGCACCTGAAGTATGTCTTTGAGATTATGCTGTACTTAATAATAAATTTTCCGATCTATTGTTTGAGACAAATATTTTTTCATTTTACAGGTGATAGCATGTGAACAACAACTAGATCAATCATACGACTGCAGATGTGATGTATGGTCTGTTGGGATCACAGCTATAGAATTAGCAGAAGGAGAACCTCCACTCTCAGGATTACACCCCATGAGAGCTTTATTTCAAATTCCTAGAAACCCACCACCTACTCTGTCACATCCAGATATGTTCTCACCGCAGCTGGTTGATTTTATAGCTGATTGTCTCATAAAGGATATGAATCAGAGACCATTCGCAAGAGAACTATTGGAACATCCACTACTGCTTGCTGTCAACACTTTTGAAGAAAAGGTATTATGAGATTTAATAAACACAAACATCATCAATTGTTTTCTGTCGGACAAAATATTTACAAAATAAACATATGACACATTTTTGATAAAGAATAAATATTTTTTAGATCCGTAAAGAACTTCAAGCTGAGATAAGAAGACAGAGGGCTGAAGGTCGCAATAGTCGCGCTCCTGAAGCCACGACCAAAAGGGGCAAGCTGAAGTCCCACAGGAAAGCGAAACCCGAGAAAATGTACACAGATGATTTGGCCACGCTCGAGGTACTCACAGAGGATGCAATAGTCGAACAACTGCAGAAGAGATACAATCAGAACCAAATATACACCTACATTGGAGATATTCTAGTGGCAGTGAACCCGTTCACTGACATCGGAATCTACACAACTAAAGTACGATATAGAGTTTGGAAAAAAAAAATTTAATATATTTCCTTTTAAACGGTGGAAAATAAAATTATGTTTATATTTACAGAGTCAACAAATTTACCAAGGTCGTTGCCGATCAGACAACCCGCCTCATATCTACGCAGTAGCTGACGCGGCACACCAAGCTCTGATGCATCAGAAAGTACACCAAGCCATTGTCATATCTGGAGAAAGTGGCGCGGGAAAGACCGAATCTGCTAATCTTCTTTTAAAGCAATTAGTATTCTTATCCAAGGTAGGTTTTTCTAAGTTAACTAAAAGTATTTTTTTACAAATAAATGATAAGTTACAAATATCCACGTCTAAGAATATAAAGCGAAAATTGTTCATAAAAGAGCTTGTAACGTTATTGTTCATTATCTTTATAATGTAGCTTATGATGTCATGCATCAGTTTTTGTCAACAGAGGTGTGTTTGAGATCATTCTGAAAGTGGATGACATTGAAATAGTATAATAGTTAAGTACTGGGTTACGTAACCCTTAATTGGCCTGGTATGTTTCAAATATGGCTTTGTTTAGTATTTTTTTTATATTTGGAAACTTTAATAACCTACTATATCTATGTACATAATTGTATTGGAGTATTTTGAAGAAATTATCATGCGTAGAGCATAAAGTCAAAAAACAAGAACCTGATGTGTATGTTTCATGAATATAATAATAATAAATTATCACAATACCTTATACATTGACCTGCCTCCGTGATAGGTTGCTTCAAGCACTTGTGAAACGGACGTCAGGTAACAGAGAAATCACAAATATACTACTTAAATACATATTTTTTTAACACCCCACACACGACAAATATTATCATATAAATATTTGTCGTGTGTGGTGATCGGACCCACGACCCCTGGCGACAAGATAGGATCACTACCATCTGCGCCATCAGATCTTTCATAACAACAATAAATTATCAAAAAAAATATAATTCAAAATGGTCTCCATGTATTCGAGCGTAACAAATTTATCTCATAATTGCTAAATAAGTTGATCATGTAACCATATTAATAACCTTTTATTTATGTTTCATTCAAAAATATTATAACATATTTGTTAATTGTCTATAGACACAAAACCGTAATTTGGAAGAGAAGATTCTTCAAGTGAACCCAATTATGGAAGCTTTCGGGAACGCGCGTACAGGGATTAATGCAAACAGCTCCCGTTTCGGGAAATACTTAGATCTTTCTATGATGAGAGTTGGAAGAATATCTGGGGCTCGAATATCTGTTTATTTGTTGGAACAATCCAGAGTTGTACACCAAGCTTTGTAAGTATTTATTTAAGCTTATAACAGCGATTTTCCTGGAAACTAAATTTTTCACTGTGGAGTACTACTATATTTAAAAATTATTATGCAACAAATGTAACGTATGAGAATGTCCAGGACTTACAAATAATATATACTTTTTGTTCAAATATCAGCAGCAGTCATTCCTTGGTTCTCCTCTATCGCTGGATTTGCTTTTTGGTTACACTTTTCTTACTTTATGAAAATCTAATCTAGCCTTAAGAGTGAAAATACAACTTTTAGTCAGAGAAATTTCAAATACATTTTTAACATTATTTATGATTTTCCGGGGTAAAGCAACGTCACCGTGTGTTTATGCAAATATTTGTTACAGAGGGGAGAGTAATTTCCACGTGTTTTATTACCTTTACGATGGCTTGGAAAGTGAAGGCCGGTGGAGAAAATTTTATTTGGATGAGCAGCTTAAGGCACGTCATAGATATTTACAACCTCTGTCAGTGGTACATCGAGAACATAATGTGCATCGTTGGAGACAACTCAATCAAGCTTTTAAGGTAACCAATATTACCGCTTCAAGAAGATATAAACAATACCTATATTTCAAACTTACCCACAAACAATTTTCAATTTAAGGTCGTCGGATTTCAAGAGGAAGAAGTTCAAATAATTTACAAAATGCTGGCAGCCATATTACATCTTGGTGACATAGAATTTGGCGAAATGGCTGGAGAGGACAATGCAGATAATAGAGCTACAATCATTGATACTGCCCCACTTCATAGAGGTACTAATTAATAAAGATTAATTACACAAATCAAACAAAATATACTTATCTATATTTGCTCCATGAATGTATACATATGTACAGAATTGAATCATCTCAGTAATCGGAAATCTTTTCTCAGCATCATGTCTACTCGGAGTAGAAACTGCAGATTTGCGAGAATGCTTGACTAGCAGTAGCGTGGTCGCTAGAGGCGAGACCATTGCTCGACATAGTTCTCCTACGGAAGCCGAGGTGGCAAGAGATGCCACAGCACGAGGGCTGTACGCTAGAGCTTTCGACAGAATTGTAGAAAGAATCAATGCTCTTTTATGTCAGAATAGGCCGAATGGGTTAGTATCATAGTACTAATAATATCACATGCATGCTGCCATTGCATTTAATAATTGAATTAATACGTTTCGACAAAGTAAATAAATTAAGTGTTTTTAAATATAAATAATATTTTAAATATAAATTATTTATTATATAAATTAAATAGTAATTTTAAACAGTCAACAATAATAACTGTGAAGTGGATCATGTATCATCACTGCACCCGAAAAATCTTGAATTGAATTAGATGCCAACTACGCGGCAATATTTAAAAGTAATGTTGATACTTATCAAAACTTAACAGTCCGAGCATGAATAACGGCGTTGTACCTAAATGTACCCGACACCGTAATTAAATGTCATAATGAATGTTGAACGTTGAGCGTTAACATAAATATATTATCTATTAAACAAACATAAAGGCGAACTTTTTAATATTTCAGTGTCGAGCAACTATCAATCGGAATACTCGATATCTTTGGATTTGAAAACTTCACAAGGAATTCATTCGAACAACTATGCATTAATGTTGCTAATGAGCAAATCCAATACTATTTCAACCAGCACATCTTCACATGGGAACAACAAGAGTATATGGCGGAAGGAGTTCCCGTCGACCTCGTTGAGTTCTCGGACAATAGACCTGTCCTCGACATGTTATTATCAAGACCTATGGGATTATTGGCTTTACTCGATGAAGAAAGTAGATTTCCTAGAGCATCTGATAGAAGTCTTATTGGTAAGCCAAATTTAAATCAAATATTTACTATAATACGTTTTAACATTCAAAAACATGCACCCAATTTTATGCACATATGATAATTCACAACTACGCTGACCTTGATCAGAATAAGCCTTGCATACCTTTTTACTGTTACTTACCGATTATATATTGCTGCAATGTGTCGGTTGCGTTTTGCTAATCATAAATACGTTGTGTTTTTGCGCAAAATATATTTACATAATTGATAATAATTCTCAGAACAATAAGCAAACTTGGCAATTTATCACTTACACATTGCACTTTACTAATTAGAACATGTTTTATTAAAATTTGCAGAAAAGTTTCATAACAACGTCAAGAGCAAATATTACGTCCGCCCAAAGTCTGATGCAATATGCTTCGCAATTCATCACTTCGCCGGTCGAGTTGTATATCAGGCTGATAATTTCTTGGAGAAGAATAGAAACTTTTTGCCTCCTGAAGTAGTTCAATTGATGAGGCAGAGCCAATATGATATAATACGTTTCCTTTTCCAATGTCCAATTACTAAAACGGGGAATTTGTACTCTCCTTTACAAGGCGATATGGACACACGAACCTTGGAAAGTCCAATCTGTGGAGACGCTCGGGTATGTAATTTTACTATGGTCCAAGTGAAATAGGTTCAATAAATCAATTGATTGACTTCCTTAATCTGTTCTTCATTCAGGATCGCTTCAATAGTCGGGGTCTGGCATCCCAATCCCGGGCTCAGCAAACTGTGGCTACATACTTCCGATATTCTTTGATGGAATTGCTGCAGAAGATGGTCAGTGGCACGCCGCAGTTCGTACGATGCCTCAAACCGAACGATTCTAGATCCCCAAAGCACTTCGACTCAGCAAAGATATTAAAACAGCTCAGATATACTGGCGTTCTAGAAACTATTAGAATTAGGCAAAATGGATTCTCACATCGACTACCGTTCGATGAATTTTTAAAGAGGTTTGTTTTTCTCGCTTTATAAATATTAAGAGAGAAAGTGAGACACCCAGATTAAATTGTTTTGTCTTTGTACATTTACAGATACAGTTTCTTAGCGTTCAGTTACGAAGAAGAAGTGAAACCGAACCGCGATACTTGTCGAATATTGTTGATGAGGCTAAAAATGGATGGATGGGCGCTCGGCAAGTCTAAAGTGTTTCTCAAATATTACCACGTAGAGGTACTTGCGCGGATTTATGAAGAACAGGTACTATACTAAATTATGATGAAGAATAAAACATCTGTCCTTAGAATATATTTTTAACAAAAATATTAATTCTTATCGAATTATGTAAAATCAATTATATCCATAAAAATTTTAGAGTGTAACTCTAAAAATAATATATGTTCGAAACAGATTAAGATTTCAATCTTAAACGGAACTATATAAACAATATAATTTTGTCACAAAAAATTATAAGCCGATTTTAAAGTCTTACATTAATAAAAACAATACATATCAGCAATATTGACACCATATTTTTACGGAGCTTAGCCGTTGGATAATTCCGGAGTAGAATAACTAAAAGAGTAGAATAACAGAAAAAATAAATAGGTGTTGTAAGAGGCGACCGAGGTACCGGAACCGACATATGGCGGCATATCCACTTAAAACAGCGCAATTTAAATACTACAGGTCAACAGTATTCATGTCGCGAAGTTGCGCTCTGCGATTGCCACCACGCCTCTATGTTGCGTTTTTATGGCTAATATGTTGATGATTCTTACGGAAAGACACGCGAGGCGCTGCTAGTTGTTTATAAAAAAAAACATTATTTTTATTATTTGTTGAAAGCAGTAATTATTCACCACGACGACTAATCTCAAATTTAATAAGATACTTATTATTTTTAAATTGCAGATAAGAAAAGTCGTGCTTGTGCAAGCGTGTGCCCGCGGTTGGCTCGCTCGCCGCTACTTCCAGCGGCTGAAAGCGCAGATGGCCATATCGGTGCTGACGCTGCAAAGGCACGTGCGCGGCTGGCTCACCAGAAAGCGGCTACAGGAGAGACAACGACAGCTCGCTAGGGAATTCCAAAGGGAGCAGATGGAACAGGACAACCAAAGGAGACATCAGAAACCCGGTAAGAGCGTATTGAATGAAAACTAATTATGTTTGTATAGATGTTCTAAATAATCTTTTAAAAGGCATTGAGAGAAATTAAAAAACAAACCGAGAATCTATTATGTACTTGCCCGGATTTTATTTGACTGAAAACGGTTAACAGACTTTTTGAATGATAGCTTTAGAACATCGAAATATCATTGAACATCATAATCATTTTAACGAACGGACAGATTATAAAATATCTTCTGCCTTTGACTCTCTTTAACTTTTGTCATTCAACACATAAGTAATATAAAGATTGAAGTTGTGCTCACGCGCAGATTTGTTTAGGTTAACAAATGGATTTAAGCAGATATTGTCAAAAATATCGTCTGTATTGGTTCCCTTAGGAATAGGTATGAGACCTATTCCTACCGCCAAAGAGCAGTGCTCGCATTGCTATGTTCCGGTCTGAAGGTAGGAATAGGGAAAAAGGTAGGTCAGAAGGCAGTGAATTTACTGGGTAATGTGGCATCCTCAAGTCATAAGGTTGGCAACGCGTTAGTGATATCCTTGTGATATTACGAGCGCCTATAGGCTGCGGTGACGCTTACTATCAGGCGGACTGTATGCTTTTTGTCGACCTGGCCTAATTGAAAAAAAATGTTTTTATCGATTTTCAGGTGTACCAAGTAAGAATAAAGCTATGTTGAAGGCGAAGATATTGCGACGAATGACATCGGAGGACAGTGAAACCAACGAAACAAACCACGGTAACAAAGAAAATATCGACACCAACAAAGCTGCTGTCGTTATACAAAGCCGTACGTATGCTTCTTATTAGTAATCGTATGATTTAACATAGTTATTTTATCATTGGGTTTCAGATATACTATAATATTGTATTATATTGAGTATAAACTATGTGTATCCAAACCCATAACTATAAAATCCGCTAGTGCAGTATACGTACTTTTAGCTTAATAGCTTTAACTGAAGTACCTTGTTTCAAATAACTCAATTGAAAATAAAATAAGTAGATTGCAATTTAAGTTATTGCGGCAACAACCCCTAATACAAATATCTCAGTAACGAGATTTATCATCATGAATCTCCAGGCTCCCCAAGAATGGGGGAATGTTGCCCATAATTGTTGGCAATCGCACAGCGTAGCTTTCGTGACGGGGATGCTGCTGCCCATCCCCACCCTATGCATTTGAGCTACGCCATCTGTCGGTTCTGGTACCTTAGTCGCTTCTTACGAGACCTGGCGCAGAGGGAGGTACTCTTCTACTCTGCCGGTACCTTACGGCTATTAACGAGATTACTTACGGCTATTACAGTAAATCTAAATCAAGTTTAAAGCTATTTTTAGCTACAGCAGCACATGAGTGCATAAAATACTGTGCACAGGCTAACTAAGAAATTATTCTCATTCGCCATCAGACGCCCCAGAGGTTCGAGCCTAATAACTATTTATTCATAAAAAGTATTTTTTAAATACTGCCCCCCACCCGTATTAGTAATACCATTACATAATATTAGTAATACCATTGTAAAACTATATTAATAAATCCACACCACATCATTGATCTAACTCCAAGAAAAATCGCTGAATGTACTTGTACGGATATCAGGCAACAGAGGCATCACAAAAAACAATTACCTCTAGCGCACAAAAAGAAACTCTATCTAATGTACTATTTGGCCCGTACTATACTAGTTAAATGTTGTTCAGTACTGTGACCGAATTGGAATTCAATTCGGTGCATTTTAGGCGCCTTTTCAATATATAACGGGGAGGAAACGATCTACCCTATTGTTTTCTGCCATCTCTAGTTGCCTACAATGGGCGTTTTGGGGATTGGTTGACGTAAAATAAAACCAATTCGCTATAATTAAGTACAGATACTTTTTTATTAATAATAACAATTTTACACAGTCAATAATTATAATCAAAATAGTCAATGTACAAAGGCACCGAGCAGAATGTCAACAATACCCTGATAGTTTCTGAAGTCCGCTAGACAGACAGATACGTCATAGACTACGTCTAACGCCTCGCCGCTAGTGGCGCTGCCGTCGCAATAATTCCGACATATATATGTATATGAATTACTGCATTAGTTTAAAGCTGAATATTTATATTGTTTTAGATTTCCGCGGTTACACAGCTCGCCGCAAGTGGGCCAAAGGGCGAGCGCCCCCACCACCAAAGCAGCACGCGCCCCCTCCACCTACCTCTCAGCAACTCATGCAGCAGTACTCCGTACAAGAACGTGCTGCGCAGCTTCAGACCTTCGCCGATCAGGTACGGTACCTGTGCCTGTAATGGTCTTAAAAACTAATTGAACAGCAAATTACCTTTCACCTGAATTCAGAATAATACAGCAGACATGCCGCGTAATAACAAGCCTCCCAGCAGCCTATAGACGCTTGTAATACAAGGGGTTTGCCAACCTGAACAAACGCTTAGGCTGCTGTGACGCTTACTATCACGCGATGAAACAGGACGGATCATCGGACGGATGATGATGAATGATTACTGTATGCCTGTTTGTCGAACTAGTGTAATAAAGAAAAAGCAATAATTTTAGGAAACTTTTAAATATATAGCACATATCCGTGCAGGTCCATGACAAAAATCAAGAGGTACACAAGAACCTGCGGCGCAACAAGCCGGGCATCCGGCTACAAGAGGTGCAGCGACCCCCCGAGGAATACCGACCTCCACCAGGGTTCACACTTGTGCCAGCTATAGTCAGGGGCCAGCCGTCGCAGCTCGAGCAAGACGCCAGCAGACTCTCAAGGTACATTTAATGTCTTTCTGCAAATTGTACAACTATATTTTAAGTCTGCCAAAGCAGACCATCAAAAAAAATATAGGTGAGTTCTGAATCAAATCACGTCAATAACTAAAAGGTAACAAATGAGAACCATCTGCTTAAGTAAAGAAAAATTTCACTCTATAAATTAAGTTTTAATTTGACGATTGGAATTTATTCAAGTTCATAATTTCAATAATATAAACATGTGTCAATGCTAAATCTACTTAAAATCTATTCAAATAGGTATTTACTGTTCTTATTAGAAATATAAATCTGCCAATTAAAATTCCGTTACTTGGCCCATTTATAAGTAATTTACCGCCGATTTTACATATCGAAGTAGTCACTTTGAACATCTATGTAATTGTTAATGTTTACTAGATAACTCGTTAAAGCTACTACAACGGTGATCTTCTTCGTTGAAATTATTATTCTAACGCGTTATTTTGCAATATTTAATCACTAAGAAATTATTAGCACTAAGAATATACTATATTATAATATACTCGTATTATTAATCTTCTTTCTCTCGTTAAGGATGGTTGAAAAAACATAATTTTATCGGTTATAAATATAATTAAAACTATTTCGAAGGTTCAAAATAACCTTACGTAGTTTAATACACAATACGCATACGCAATTTCTTCCAATAAAACTTAAGCTCCATACAATTTTAAAAAAAGTATAATAAATTTTCGATCCCGTATCGCAAGGCATTCCTCGGATATACTTTGAACAAATAATATCTCTATATACTAACTTACTACACTTTACACATGCTTTCTTATTGGAAATGTACTCCTGGATGAATGATCCAGTCCATCACCGGAATTCTTGGAGAGCCCCGCTCGACCCTGGGATGAACCCTTGTTGAGTAAGAAGGATCTTGTCATTAAACGTCCCAGGTTGGTAATGGTAAATAATATTTTTTCCAGGAGTTATAGTTAAGTTAGTGAGAGATAAATTATTTAGGAATATTTTTATTATATATGTACAGTGCTTAAGATTTAAATATTTAATTAGATATAATTTAGTAGAAAGTAAAGCAAAGTCAATGTAATTGCAGCGTTGTTTCGTGGAGTACCGGTGAAGTACTTCCCATCTGTGCCAGGTGTAGTAAAAGGCGATTGACGTAGAAACCGGCAGTTGACGGATAACGGAACCGACAGATGACGGTATATCCATCCGAAACGGCGCAGTTCAAACTTAACAGGGCGGGAATAGGCAGCAGCATTCCCGTCACAAAGCTACCCTCTACGATTCAGCGCGGCAATTACGGGCAAAAATCCCCCTTTCTTCGGGAGGCCTATGTCTAACAGTGGACTATAGGTATCCGTTTGATATGTTTTATTTAATATCTATCTACATTACAACAGCCAATTTGCTGCTTAGTCTCCAATCTACTCAGCCTACAACTACTACGGTAACATTAATCAACTCTTTCCTATTTAGTTCCAGATACCAAAACCACAACGATTCGTGCGAAGATCGCCACTTGCAGTCAAACCAAAACTGGCAGAATCTCCCATGCAGCCGCCAGTGCGGGGGTCTAGTCAGGTACGATCGCCTCGACGATTACGCCAGCTTCTGGCCCTAACCACACTAATGCCTTTCAACTTCTGACGCATGCTTTGCCTTGGGGATATAGGCGCAATGGGTATGAAGTAGATATGGAACCCAGTAGACGGCTCTCTGTCACAGAGTAAGTGGTTGGCTTATCGAAGTTGTTTGTTAATGTATAATAAAAAAAATTAAATCATTATAGTCTGTTATTATTATTAATTTCACGAACATCATCCCGTGTTCGTTAAATTAGTTTATTAGCTCGAATCACGCAACGCATTCTGAAAACTCATACATATTGCTGGCTATTTGATCGAGTATTACTATAATCGTCTCTTCGCTGAATTAAAAATCCATTAAAAACCTAAATGGACATATTTTTAACAATATCCGACTTTATTACAGCAATAAAATCCACGAATTAGTGAAGCATGTAAAGAAATCCGAAGCGCCACCGCCACCGCGGCCGGTGTACAACCACGCGTACGACCCAGGCTCGGATCTGCGCAAGATACTTCGCAACTCTCCCGAGATCCTCGCCACCCCAGTCTTCAGCTCCGACGACGACTATACCGAGGGACCCTTCCGCTTCAAACAACTATTGAGACCCACCTTAGGACCGACTGAGAGCCTTCGCAAGCGCAAAGTTCGCAACTCTCCAGGCCAAAGTCCCTGGATGTCCGACAGCTCTCAGGACAGCACTAGTTCTAAGCAACCCTTGTATAACAAACGCAGGCCACAAATCAGTATGGGAGTTTACTACAATTGAACTACTAGCAAACTAGTTATTTTTAATTCGCCGATTATTAGCCTAAATTAGTCATTTTAACTTATACCTGCTTTATTATAAGTTTTTGTGTTCAACACAGGATTTCGCTCCTGCTCACATTGTTGTGTTGCCCTTATTACTATTCTGTTTTAATTGCGCGGAACTGAAAGGAGGATGGGTATACAAGTAGGTGTAACTGTTATATTGAGGCTAATCGGTGATAATAAATCCAGTTTGTGGCGTGCGTTCACATACATATTAATTAATCCAAACGGATGCTCCACTCACGTCCGTTCCACTCTATCATATATTGGGTCCTTATTTGCAATTCAATTGCATTTACTGAGAAAGTTTTATGAAAAAAGACCGTCAACAGTATGAGAATTATATGGATTAAAATTCTTAGTAAGAATAAATGAATCTTGGGTCCAACATATGCGCTATACATAGACACTTTCTTATTAAGTATATAATTAAGGCTAAACTTTATTTGAACCACCAATACTTTAAATTTATATACCTAATATTAAGTATAAAACGTATTCTCAAGAATCTATCTTCATAATGCAATTACCAAAGCTTTATTCATAAATTTTAGAATAAGTATCAATCTTTACATGGCAACTCCCTGTGTGCATATCTTGACGATTTATATAGATTCCTTTCCATATTTAACAGTATTATTTATGCCCTGTATAATTTAGGTACAATATTATGTAGAGAATATTAAAATCGAGAATAGATCTCACACTGGAAATGGTTTCATAATATATATATTATGTATTTTTTTTATTATTGCCATCAAACGTTTGTGGAATTGGGATCATTGACAACTTTTGTGATAATGTGCCAATGATTATTAATAAGTTTACTTAGTTATCTGTTTGAGAGTTTAAAATTATTAAAATATAAAATTACACAAATCTCTGTGGTTTTTCTTGATTACTGACAATAATTTAATGTGCTATCACGGCACTTAAATATAATAAGGCATCAGTAACCTTGGCGCTAAACTTGTTCAACTCGTTATACAACAAAGTTTTGTATAGAAACATCTACACTTGTTGTTGTGTAATTCACTACGAGTTTATCGTGAGATTAGTAAGCCTGAAAATTGAAAGCACTAGAGGTCAAATTATATTCCGTATCGATAAATCAAGGTCGTGCATTCACTAGAATATGAATGAACATTTCTTGGAACTGACAAGCTATAGTAGACAGAGATAGAAAGTCAAATATTGCAACTTGCAACACACGTTCAAAATAAAATCGTAAACTTTCAACTCTGCCCGCACTCGAGTTACCGTCTGGTATATGTACATGGGTCAAAAATAGGTTAAAAAGTTTACGTGTACACGATTGGCGTTTGCAATCAAAACAAAATAAAACACGCCAACCTGTAGTTTTAAAGCCCGCAGGAGTACGCGTTAGAGCAAACACGCAATCTGATGTTTACGGCGGGCGGAGTGCGGGCGACGGGCGGGCGGCGCGCCACGTGACGAAGGCGCCTCAGCCAATGGCGGCGCGGAGACTGCGTGCGCGCGCACACGCGCAGTCGCGCCCGCGCCAGCCATGGCGGCCGCCGGCCTGCCCGACGTCGACATTACGCAAATAAAGACACACTCCATCGAGAGAACCCTGCTTCCTCTCATCAAGCAGGTATGCTACTCGTGCATGCGATCTTCCCGCCAACCGTCGTCTTTTTGCCGCATTTTCGCCACACTATGCACTTTGCCAGTGACGTTGCAATAACGTCTACGGCTATCCTCTGACGTCGCGCGACGATTACACCGGCTTTACGCGGATTGACTAAAATCAAAACTTATTTTGGGAACCGCTGTAATCGTGATAGCGTCGTCGCCGCTTCTTTACGTCGACTCTGACGTACTCGATTAAAATTTCGCGCTCATCACGACAAACTGTTGCGCCTCAGCCGCGCCGTCGCAGTAGAAACCTCCCGGGCGGGAAGTTCGAATAGGTGGTTTGGTTTTAGGAAACGGAATTATGCTATTTGAAGACTGCAAACTCGTAGAAAACTAATAAGGCAGATAGAGTGGATAGTTGCAAGATGGTTAAGGTCATCGGAAGTAGTTTTCGGTGGGAAAAAAAAGTTATGAGAACGACGGCACGAGGGTGGGAGCCACGTGGCCAGGGCGGGTGACATAGCGTGCGGGAGGGTGCGGGCGGGTCGGATCGATGCGCGCCGGGCCGTCAGTGCCGCGGCGGACGCGGGCGGAGCGGCGCGGTGCCGCAACGACAAGCCAGCGTCACGGAGAACGCGCGCGCGCTCGCCGACTGCGCGCTGCCGCCGAGCGCGCGCTCACGGCACCGCCCGCGCGCCACGCGCACCACACGACATGGACGCGCTCTCCGATGACGACGAATACGCGCGCCGGGAGCCACAGGTACGTCGACGCGCGCTCTGTTTACATCATGGGGCCATATGTGACCTGGACCCTGTCAGCATCCGCGCTGGTGGTGATAGCCCCGCGCAACAAGTAGTAAAGTGAAGAACCTCGCGTGCTTAGATGACCTTGATCGTAGCTCGCGTCGCACGGTCCGGGCCTGGTTCCCGTCGAACGTCGTGAACGGCTTCACAGAATAAATAAACTTGAGTATTAATTATTAAGTTTGGTTGGAATTAAAATTTCTATGAAGTATTAGTACAAGCCTATTAAACTTAGATACTAAAATTATCTAGAATTCACGCAGAAATCATCTTTCTAATTAAATGATTGGTAAATGGCATGGCTTCTAAAGCATGGTAAACGTAGCAAAATAGCAAGTAACAAAATGGCTTACTTGAAATGGTAAATTGTTCACAATAACACACGCATTTTTTATGCAAATTCAAAAATATACAGACGACCGGTTTTGTAAAGCACAATATTGCAGCCAGTCACGCGCTCGGCCGCAAGACGTTCCACCATTTATCAAGCACTATCATAGATGCGATTTATCATGTTTATTATGCAGGACCCTAAGTCACTGTCATAATTTTAAAAGAATTTCCCTCGCCAGAAAGCTTTGCAGTGGTTTTATTTTCTTAGGCTTTGGTTGTCTTCACAGCTGATACAAAATATAAACACGTAGGTAACTCAATGATTTTCAAACATGTCCGTAGATATTTTGGAGACAAAATAAGATTGGATTTAAAAAGTAATTCCAAAATAACTCACGTGTAAAGTGTGAACAGTGAACTGTAATTAGAACCCATTAAAAATGTACAAACGTAAATACGCTTAAAATTACGCTGACCGGAACGGACCGATGTAGTCCACCCTCATTGAAGGTTGACACTTCTTAAATTATTAAGCAAATAAATAAGCAGTATTTTGGCTGGTGAATAAAACATTCGACGTCGGCAGCCCAAGTTTATTTACAAGTTCTTAGCATAAAGTTGCGACTCCGCTGAATATGGCTTAACGAGCTTTCATCAAGCAACGGTGAAATAGTGCTTAGTGCTTACACTGAAATTGAGTCATTTATTAAGATTATCTTTATTCCAAAATTGACATAAAAGTAAACCTCTTGTTTACTTTTATGTCAATTTTGGAATATGATCATTAATCTTTTCATATAACTGAATAGTCATACTTCATTACAGTCGACCAATATTTAAAAAATTACTTTGATTAATGCATTTTATCGGTTCAAAGAATCTATAATGCATAAAAAAATTATCTAATTTAAATACAAATAAAAAACAAAAGAAAGTTTATCAACTTAACAATAACAATTAAAAAAAATGGAGCAGTATCATAACTTTACCGACATAAATATATCTCGTGTCTAAGTTCCAACCGTTGTCCAATACAGATGAATAAACACTAATTGTTGTATATAAATGGGAACATCTCAGGAAAATAATGCCACTCGTACCAAATTACAAACCCCCGGTTATTTGTAATCAGAATCTCTTTTATCTCTGTGCTAAGTGGATATCTAGAGCTCTGTATAAGAGATGGTAGATATCGCAGTCAAAAGCACGAAGAAGTGTAGGTTAGGTACCTATTGTAATATTGTTTTGTGTCGGCGTCCCAATCCAATTGAGCACACACTTTGAGTCCGACGAAAAACGAAAATGGAGGGACGAAAATAAATCTAAGTAAGCTGGGGGTATCTTCGCGATTCGTGTTCGGCACCAGATAAAAAACGAAAATACGAGTATGTAAATTAGTAAGTATTACTATCGTAATAATTCACACAACATCTTATACTAATACTAACATAGTCATTAATGTGATTAAGAGATCAGTAGCGTATCAAATATTATACTTCAATACATATACACCCAGCCATAGAACAAACAAAAATATTAATTATATAATTATTTATTCTAGGTAGAGGATAGAACCTACAACTCTTGGAGGTAGAGACACTAGCGAATGCGCTATTTGCGCGTCAAAAATCACGCATGCTTATCAATATTATAGTAAAACTTAGTCGGTGTCATAATTACATTGACGTCATTAGTCCGGCATGGATAGTCTATAAAGCGTCCAATCTCTTATATTGTTCTTAGAACTTTTCAAGGTGTGACAATAAATAAGTAGAAAACAGCAGAAACATAGATAATCAAATTTGTGAAAAGTTGAATTAATCGCGTCTTAGAACTGATATAAAACAACAAACACATATAATACTGATAAAGAACACCCAGACACAGAATAAACACAAATATTTATCAAATAAATATTTGTCCTAGGTGGGGGTCAAACCTACAACCTCTGGCGCACAAGATAGGACCGTTCTCTACCATCTGCGCCATCGCGCCCGTCGATGAGAGCAATCTAAGTTTTACGATGCTTATTTGTTTTTTAATCAGTGGTAGTGATTTTGGTAGTAATTATAACTGATTGCTCAACACCAAATGTTGCACTTTATTACAAGCGAATGCTTCCGATGAGTTTACGGGCTTAGAAAATTTAAATTTTGATATCTATAGAGTCAAAAGTTTCACAACAGTTTGTTCGAAATAAACTCATGACTGATATATTTTTAGGTGTCAAAATAGGAGGGCTCAATCTAGATTAGCTACATTGACAGCATAGTACTATATATAGATTTATAAATTTTCGTAATTTTAAACTCAACGATAGTCGAATAACCTATATATATATATATTGCCAAGATATTGTGTAAAATTACTTTCTTTTATCCTATTTCAAACGTATTTTTGCAGAGGTAACTTAAACTAACTTATAAAGAACTGAATTTTTAAATAAAATATTTGTGGCTTAGTGAAAATTTGTTCAATACTTGTTTTGTTATTTATACTTATTTGAATATAATATTGCGAATACGTAGAATAGTAGGGCGTAATGAAACGCGTATCTACTATATCAATTTAAGAGCACATACCTAGTTTAAAAGTAAATGGTTTAAAGTGTTTAATTTGATTTATTATTTAAATTAAGAAAATTGTTCTTTTATAAATTTTGACGTGGACAAAATAAAACTACTTCGATCTTTTAAAAAAAAATTATGAAATATATCTATCAATTTATAGATACTTAATTTTAAGGTAAGGTAAGCAATGTTACAAAAAAAAATACAATATATTCCGTAAAAAACTGATTCTATAACCAGTTTCAGTTATACCCGCTATTTAGTAGCTAAAATTATTTTATAATGATGAAGTTTAAAACACGTTTGCTCAGCGACTGCAAACATTGCCGACCAGATCTTAAAATTTTACTGGTATTTTATTAAATTCGTATTTATATTTATAAAAGGGAAACTACTAAACAACATATTAACTCTCATATTTAAATGGCACGTTAAGCCTTAGTATTGACATTATTCATCATCCTTAACCTTACAAACAAGCAAATATTTAATCCTAATAATTTCAGTCTATATCATTAGACTGTTTAATAGAATATACTACGCCAGCAGCACTTCGCGGTTTTGCTGTATATTTCCTTTTGAACCTTTACTATCTAACCTATCTTATTTGTTGGATCCAGCAGTTTTTGAGTTTATTTGTTACAAACATACAAAAACTCAAATATTGCTTGCATAGGGCAACTAATACTTAAACATTATGTTATTGGTAAATGCCTATGTTATTTGGTAAACACGTACTGGTATCTTTCTAATCAGGAAAGATTATTTTAAATTAGTACAGTAGGTTTTGTATTTATTCGTTACATAAATATTTTTCCTCTTTATAATAATAGTGTAGATAGATAGTAAAAGTGCCGTGAGGTACCGGCATAGTAGAATATTACCTCCCCCTGTACCATGTGTCATAAGAGGCGACTAAAGTACCGGAACCAGCATATGACGTTATATCCATCCAGAACAGTGCAGCTCAAATGTACAGGGTGGGATGGGCAGCAGCATTCCCGTTGTCAAAGCTGCGCTCTGCGATTGCCAACTCGCTTACCCAGCGCGGCAATAATCAGTATAATTCCCCCCTTTCTTGGGGAGGCCTATGTCCAGCAATGGACTTCCAATGGCTGGTATGATGAGATAGTAAAACTCAGAAGCGATGAAAGTTCCCATTCGGAATTTAACTTTCGGCAAATTGAGGGAACTTAAATGGTGATTGGAATTTGTTGTCATCCAGATCAGCAGCCTGGTGGCGACGCGGGGTGAGGCGGCGGCGGGGGGTGCTGCGGTACAGCGCGTGGGCGCTGCCGTGTGCTGCGCCGTCGAGCGGTTCGTGGCCGTGGGGGAGACCATCGCCGATGACAACCCCGACGTGCGACACAGCATGGTGCTCGCCTGCAAGGAAGCGCGCTCTGCAGGTAACATCAAGAGAAGAAAGATCTTCCCAACTTTTTTTATACAGTTAGTAGCAATCTTTCGAGAAAAATGTCCGGAGACTAACATAGTCATGTATCACAATAGGCGACGCGTATTAAATGTAAACTAATAAAATTAAAAAGACTACAGTTTTTGTAGCAAAGTAGTTGTAGGTAAAACCTGAAATTTAACATTTGTATAAAAGAATCGAAACAGAACAGAAGATACTTATGACAGATTTTTAAAGTACAAATTAAAAAAAAATTGTGTAGTGGCGTTGCAGGAGTATTTTATATTAGCATTATGGTATTTGGCAATTAAATTGATTATTTTAGGAGCAAAGGTTTCACATATAAATCAACCTAAAATTAAGACAAAAGAAACATAATATTAGTTCAATAATACGAATGACAACTGTCATTATAATCAAGCTATATTTAAAGGACTATAGAAATAGCATGTTATTAACATAAGAGTTTTGCACACCCTTACAAGGGGAAATATCATAGATTGGTTAAAAAAATACATTTTCCTAGTTATAGTTTATGCTGATTAGGTTTGAATTTTATTATTTCAATCTAAGATGAATACTGAAACCACTGAACCATAATTATATTATAGAATTATAAATTAATAGAATTGATTGATTCAAAGGTGTTTGGGAGGTTAAAACCCTAATGGTTAATGTAATAAAAAGAGCATAAAATGAAAGTTAATACTTTTAAAGGTGACAATGGAAATATTTTTTTAATTTAATTAGTTCAGGTGGACAAACAAGCGTACAGTCCGCATGATTCGTCGTCGCAGCCTATTGACGCTCGTAATATCACAAGGATGTAACTAGCACGTTGCCAACCACAAGACTTAAAAGATATTTTGTTACATCACCCAGTATTTTACTGCCTCTCTCAACCTTCATACCGGAATATAGCAAAGCTTTTTGGCGATAGAAATAAGTAGTGTGAGGTGACCAATGCGAACGATTTTTGTATAAGATCCACCTCAATTAAACCTCAAGTCTAGCTGATCATTTCTCCTTTAATTTCCAGCTGTAAGTGCTAGATATAGCATAAGAAAATTCAAATGAAACTGTTATAAGATATATAAAATAATAAAGAAATAAATAATAAATTCACACAACATCACATTGCTACCACCTAACTTCGAGACAAGTCGCTCAAAGCATTTGTTCTGAGAACATCAGAGAACAGAGTAACCACAAATATGACACTTATAATACACAGAACAATACAATTGTTTGTCCTCGGTTTGTTCTCACTTTTACATACTTTCGTTTAAAGCACTTGTGTTAAGGACATTAGATAAATTACATATAATACTTGAAACACATATTTAACACCCACACATAGAACAAACACAAATATCATCATATAAAAATGTATCCTGGGTGGGGATCACTACTATCTACGTCACTGGGCCCGTCATTAAACATTAATTGAAAACTTATTTTACGTGTTGCTTCTTTTTACAGTATTCTGAGAGCTTCGTATCTAGAAGTGCATTGTTACTATAAATTGTCAAAAATATACGTAATTAAAGAGTATAATAACATAAAACTCAAAGTGAAGTATTAATTTCATAGCGTTTTATTAACTTGCAAGAGAAAAGGACGTATTTGCATAGAAATCGTCCAACTTTTGGGATAGTTTTCGTTGTGCCATTTCACCACATAGTTCTGTACGTAGGCATTTAATTAAAGCGGGACCTCTCGCACTAATAAACCCTGATATATTAATTGAAATTTCAAATACTAAGTTTCTTACTTAAGCACGTTAATTGTACTAAGAACGTAGTTCAAATGCAAACTTTATTGTTCTTTGGTGTTTGGTATACAGCTGGCTAACATTTAGATTGCTAAGTCGTTATCACACAAAATATTTATATGAGATAGATGGAACAAAAGCATTACAAACTGTCACTGAATATCTATCTGTTTAAATAACATGTTTGTAGACTTCCCTGCGGTCAATTACTCCGTAGGTAGTCCACTATCGGACATAGGTTTCCCTGAAATATTATTTTTGTTCATAATTGCATCCTTGGGAAGACCGGCCATCTGCCCATCCCCGCCCACTAGTATTTGAACTAAACTGTTACTATATATATAGAAATATTCTATAAAGCATGTTATTTTACCGGTATCAGTTAACCATCTGTACCCGGTGTAATGGCCTACCATACAAGTACATACAAGTCTTCTACCCAAGAAACTAATGCCTAAAACATTCATCCTTCATTGTCAAATATGACATAGATCTGAAATGGCTCCTGAGCTATTCCAGATTTGTATTCGAAATTACACATTAATTTATTGAAATAAAACATATCTCGATGAAAAAGATACATTTTCGACATGTGTTTTATAAAATAATGAATGTCTATTGTTGTACCAATGAACATTCTACTCACGTACAATACATATTCGTTACAAAAAACGTAGCCATTACACGGGATAATCAGATAAAGCGTCAGTGGATATTGAATTTTTCCATTCCATATACGTAAATGGAAATCAGAGAAATTAAATCCGCCCCGTACCATTTAGAAGGTTTTTAATCAAGGCGCGGGCGATCTATAAATCTCTCACACAATATCTCCATTGTGCGGGGTTCGCACACGCCGCAACACTCTGCTGAAATCAAGCTTTAGACATCAAATATTTGGCAAACTTACTACTTCGCTCTAAAAGTGTGTCAGTCAAACGCATCATCAAGTAAAATTCACCGAAGGACTCCGTAAGATAAAAAACTAATAAGAAAGCGTTTTAGTTTCAATGCAGTTTGTGGCGTCGAATAAATAACGAAGAGAGGTAAAAAAAACAATTCTTTACACTAGTTACTCTATTGCTTATAAGCAATCTTTTCTGTTATTATATCAATATCAGTTAATTTTAACAAACATTTCAATGAGTTTCGATATGTCAGTTGGCGTTCGACCAATCCATTCTCAATCTTCGCCCATTTCAAAATGACATCAAAATATTTGTACGGCTTTCAAATTGATAAACAGTTTATTTTTATATTATTAGAATAATAATAATCTGAAACTTTTTACTTGCTTGTTATCTGTTAACAACAGATTCCGGTTCAATGTTTCGGGAAAGAAAGATTGATTTCTTTCCTATACTTTGCCATTATTTTGTAAAGTTTCGTCAGCTAACGACAACCATTGTTATTGTCGCGGCATGGCTAATTGTTAAGTTTGTTGCACAAACTGTTTCTTGCTGGTCGATGTAATTATTCTTGGACAAGCGGTTATTACTTTAGTTCGACAGCATAAAGATGGGTGTGAAACGTGATATATTGTGTGCCATTCCGAAAATAGTTTGAGGACTCTAGACCTTACCCAAATATCTCCTCCACATCATTAATTTTCACATGTAAGCGTCGGGTTCTATGTGCTTTTCACTCATCCCTCAATTAACCCTCCTATCTGGTGTCGATATATCAAACTCGGTTTGCCCAATTTTTTCCCAATAATTTAGGCAACGCGCCACACAGTCCAAATGTTCGTTTACATCAGATTAAGACACATGCTGACACACCTCAATCTTCTTTAAAAATTAATGTGATTTTTGTTATTTAAATGATGTTAGGGAATTCCTAAATTATGCTTATGGTATAATGAGACGACATCATTTATGTTCTTTTTTTACCTATTATTCATCACAATTGTTGCCGCGGATAGCTGAACACTGATTTATACCTATTACACCTATAAAAATAATCAGTGTCGTTTTCAATCAAAACAAGAAATTAAGACATAAGAAAATGATTGGTGACGCTGTACCCAATTTGGGGTGCTTAACAGATGATGTGTCTCGATTTGCTTCATAAACTTAACCCTTACTTATTGCGCTTCCGAGGGGAGGCGCTGATCCTCTCATTATGAAGGCTCCCACTGGTGGGTCGTAATTATCTTCACATGGCACACGCACAGTTAAATGTAGGCATACGTCACTGCGGCGAGATGCCCTGTTTACATTCTCTGATTGTAGATAGCTCGGGTGAAATGCGGCACAATCTTCTCAAAGTGAGGCTTAGTCATGGAAATAGTACGCGTGTACAGAAACGAATTAATTAACTGTGCATTTTTAGTACTCTAACTGATAGGTTATTTAAACAAAAATTGGTTGAAGTAGTTTTCTTGTATGATTATATTAATTGCGATTGCACAGTTCAGGCGAAATCTGCGTACTGATCTGTTGATCTGTGTACAAGCTCTCAACAACTTTTTTTTATTTATCTGTGGTCAACAGTGCTTCTCAATTATTATTTACCTATTAGTTTATTAGTGCTTCTCAATTATTATTTACATATTTGATTTACTGCAATTTTATTTTAAGAAACAATATGGTGAAGCTGTTTGTAGGTCCTAATATAAATAAAAAAAGTTAACAAGCTGGATAGATGTAGATGATAGAGAGAAGACCAAGATACATTTTCTTTTATGGACCAAGCAATTGGGCAAGCATGCAGCTTAAAAGTCAACCAGGTCCGCGTGATTGTGCTGCAGCATATAGACGCACGTAATATCACAAAGACGTATCAAGCGCGTTGGCAACCTTGTGACTTGAAGATATTATGTTACATTACCCAGTAATTTTATTGCGTCTCTCACCCTCCAAACTGGAACACAGCAATGCGAACACTGCTATTTATCGGTATAAAAAGACAGACATTTTAAAATTTATACTTGAAAATGACTGAATTTTTATTTACCAATACAAATCTACACTTTTGAATAAAACAGAATTTGAAAATAGATTCCGAGATAAAATTAACTCCGCCCATTGGCTTGGTAGGTACTTTAACTTGCTATCTAATCTTAATGCACTGCTATGGCCGCAAGCAGTGAGTTATTATTGCCATTTGCCTAGTACATGCATTTCTTGTCAACGTAATGTACGAGCACACAACTTATCGCTCGGCCTTGGGCGAGCAGAGAACCACGAACCGGGCAGGTGCCTAATAAATTAATGTACTGATAGTGTCCGGGCGGGTAAGAACAACTAAGAACTTCGACCGTTGATAAATGCGGCACGGTAAAACGTAGACTACGCTATTAGCGATATTAATGCTCAGCATTTTGAAAGATAACCAAATAAATGACTACGCATATGCTGCGAACATTGTTGCTGTCAACTTTTTCTCAGCATAAGAGTTGTCAAATAGACAGACCTCGTTTCCAGCATCGCCCATTATTAACTGGGACCACTTTACAAGTATTTACTTTGGACTTGATTTGATGAGTTAGTGTGGATTGGATCACTACCACCTGCGCAAGATAAATTAGTACCAACCCTTAGTACAAGGTGTCATTAGAGGCGACCGAGATACCAGAACCGACAGACGGCGGTATATTCGATGTAGTGTAGATAAATCCATCAGGTCACCCCCTAACAGAACTGACCACCACGCTTGTCCAGCGCGATGATTATAGGCAGATTCCCCGTTTCTGGAGGAAGCTTTCGTAAAGTAGTGGTCGTTTAACGGCTGCTGTGATCATGATGAAAGGTGGTGTATAAATCTAATTACAGTCTGATTTTGTTAGCTTCATAATTCGTATGGACTAAAATAAATAACCTCTGATTAGCATTTCTTATTTTATTTCCAATTTTTCTTGTAATTGTAACATCTCTTTTATTACCTGTAACATAAAAGGCTGTTTTCCGAACCCCTCATAAATTTGTGTCAACAGCCTGACCCGAATTTCAATGCTTTAAGCTATTAAAGGATCCAGCATGCCACAAACAAAAGATCCAAACAATAGTCATCCCCATAACCCTCCTGCCCCCTCGGACAGCCATTTGTGAATTATGAATTATAAATATTACAGTAACGTTCCCGACATACGAATACCGATTTTGTATGTAACACAGCATTGTTGTACGCGATGTTTAGATTATTTACTCCATGATAACATTCACCTATTAACACGATACTTAAATAACATCAAACAAGATGATAATAACCACGTATTTATACACGATAAATAAAAGAAATATTAATATAAATCTATATTTATTTTTATTCATCTGCCAAGATATATCTAATCATTTGTTATTATTTAAAATAGTGCATTAACTAATATTGATTTATATTAGTAAAATAATTAATTTTAAAAAATAGTGACAACATAATGTTAATACATTAAATAAATATAAGCTCGCAGTGACCACTACACGGCTAAATAAAATAATTATTTTTTCCAAGGGCAACTGAAAAAATATTTTGCAATGAAATACCAATCAACATAAAAGGCTCACCGATAAATAAATTCAAAATGACGTTAAGAAAACTAAGCTACAGCACATTATAGTGTTAAAGATTACATTCATAGTAAAACTGATGATTGAATTGCTTTAAGACTAAAGTTTGTTGGCGCCGACGCCAATAGGGGTTTCATTAACACTAATTACTGAAACCTTTATCGTCACGAGTTTTTCTTGCCGGTTCCTTTCCGGTGGGTCGCTCAAATGAACCTACAGTAAACTTAGTTTTAAGACCCGTCTGGTACCGGCAGACTAGTTTAAGGTAGGCCTAATTTACATGAGTTACGATCTGGGTCATCAGTATCATAAAAATAAAGGAATTTTTGTGTTTTAATATTATTTTTTTTTAATTTTTTTTGTCTATTCAAATGTGCTTGTGAAATGAAATTTTAAATATATACATAACTTTTAAAGTATGGAGCCATTTATTTAATAATAAACAATGGTTTTCTATCTATTCTCAAAGGTTATTTCATGCAATAGTTTTGGTATAACTGTATGTTTAAATTTCACAAGTACGCATTCAAAATTGTTAATGTCAAATATCTTACATTTCTTCGTTTATTTATCCTCCATATATTAGGGATTATCAGATAGATTGGTAAATGTGCAGGAAAGGCAGAGCGGTAAAACTATCGCTGGATATTGGCCAAAATCCTGTTCATGACTTCTTCACTATTAAATTTTATTCGTGCATATTTACTACTTTCTCCTCTAGGAAAGGTCTACAAAACTATATTGGTCCAATATCCCAAACAAATAACCTGTGTTAACAACACTATTTTTATCAACATTAATTTTCGGTCCTCATTTGTTATTTGTAGTAAAAAATGAATTTCATTTTGTTGCTTTTTATTAATTACTGTTTCATTTCTTTGTTCGAGAATGTTGATGTATTCGGTTCCTTATTGTTGTATACCTATTTTATATTATCATTTGCTATAAAATCCACCCAAAGCAAGTTTAAGTCTTGTTACATTTAATGTAGCTGACTTTCCAATAAAAAACTTGCAAAAAGTTATAAATCCACATGATACTGGTACAGTTGTACCCACGCACACTACCTCGTGATATAATCAAAGTTGCCGGCTATAAATCACTTTCATTTCCTTTTATTCCATTTTATATGGGATCATTTTACGATTAATAAATTAGTTGTACGACACTGAAGGCCTATTCCGTTAGTAGATTTATTCCGTGATTTAGAACTAGGGAAAGGCACTTTTTAGATTAAAGATATATTTTGACTCATAACCTAACCGTGGATATTTGTAAATACCTAAAATAATGGGACAATCAAGCAACCTTATAAATTGCTGGTACAGTGGAAAAATACACCCCTTTATGGGTACAAACTTTGTTGGTACTACACCTGGTGGTGTAAGAAGCGACTGAGGTTTCTGCGCTGACAGGTGGCGGTATATACAGTAGTGTCAAAGCAAAAGCAACATGAAATAATAACTGTAGTCTACGCCTGCTCAACTTTGAAATAATGGGTAAAAATCCTTAAAGTGCCCCTTGGACTGGCATATATATATATATTATAGAAAAGTATATTTATGTATATTGAATAATGTGTCTGTATTACAATTACTATGTAGACTTTGACTGCTTTAACGATTTGTTAGATGACTATCATAACTTTTTAGATAAGAAAGTCCTATGTGTAGCTCTGAACTGAACTGTACATTTGAAACTACCAGGCAATCCATTATTAGTTTTGAATAGCACGCACATATCATTACGTGTCTTATTTTTGATGAATTTTGTGAATTTACAATATACTTTACAATACAGCGTATGCAAATAGTTCAAATGGGATAACAGATATATAAATTTTTCATCATTAAAACAATATAAACAAGAATTTCAAACTGACATCACAGTGAGAATCCACATATTCATTCCACTTTATCGAAACAAATGAAGACATGTGCGACAAAAGTCGTGGGTTCGATACCCACTCAGGACAAATATTTATACGATGACATTTATTAAGGTAGTAAATAATTGTGATTTCTCTGTTGTCTGATCTCCGTAACACAAGTGCTTTAAGCAACTTATCACGGTAGCAGGTCAATGTATGAGATATTCAGGGTTAATTAAAATAAAAAATGAATGGTTTAATTCAGCAATAATATCGCACAGACCGCCTGAATCGTAACAAAGTCTAGTCTCGAAACGAGCCCTTCATTCTGTAATCGTTTTAATCTCAATTTACGCGTTGTAACCAAAGTCATCAATCACGAAGGCGTCTGAAATTAACTCGTAACCCGATCCCGGTGCTCCACAAAATGGAAAACTAAACGATCTTGACTCATCCTGACTTTCGAAAGACGAAAACATAAATTTAGTGTGTAAATATTCTTACACATTTTATTTGCCTACGGAATAAAAGTCTGTTCGTCTGTTTTGTTGGAGTAATCTATAGTAAAGTCAATAACAATACTATATCCATTTATTACATCTTACAAAGCACAATACGGAATAATATGATCTCGTATAACATGCAATATGTTTAACACGAAAAAATATTCAGCCGTTAAACGATCACTGCTGGACATAGGCCTTTTTTAAGAAAGGAGGAATTTGCCCGTAATTGCCGCGCGGGGCAAGCGTGGTTGCAATCGCAAAGCGTAGCTCAGCGACGGCAATGCTGAGCCCATACCTGCTCTGTTATATTTGGATTTCTTGGATTCACAAATAGATTTGGATGGAAGGTACAATAATAAAATAATCCAACTAATATTAATATAATTAAAAGAAAATGAATGTAAAAATGCGTTGCATGTAAATTTACTGAAAGACAATTGTTAATAGCAGTGGTTATGTAATTTATAAAGATATTTTTGAACGTATCTTAATTTTTATTAAATTCTTGTAATCGTGATTCGTTATATAGATTTTCTACGTATATACATATATAATATATAATTATATATACATATATAATTTTACATTTCAACTGTACGAATACCTTAAATTCCTAATATCTGCGAAAGAACATCAGAATTGGGTATCGGCGCGTACCTACTTCAGAAGTAAACGCAGCGAAAGAAAAATGAACTTTGCTTTTTATACCAAGCCGTCTCATATAAAATAAAATGTGCCATCCACGGTTGTTATGTAAAGTCGAGGGTATTTGTTACTAATACATGTAGGTAGGTATGTACAGTGCCGCAGCCCAAAACTATAGCCCGTACCAAACGGGTCACTACCTAACAAGATTATCCCAGATCGAAACAAATCTAATAAATAACAGGTGTCGACGGTGGCCTTGTGCGCTTCCATCCCCTGACCTAATGGAAGGTATTGTTTTTTTTTAGGCAGTGACATCAATGTTATTGGGAAGGTATTTTATTCTTTTTAAATTAACTGCGGCGCAAATTCCTTATTCGGAACACTGTATAAATATATTATTCTCTTATTTAAGAATTAACGATTATACAGAAAAAGAAGTACATTGTTGTATACGTCTGACATTACATTTAAACCTGTAATCCCTTTATTACATTTTTTAATAGATACTTGTTTATACCCGATTTACAAAATGCTACCGATCTCTCGTGGTTTATTCAGAATAAAAAAAAAATTGTTTTGAAAACGTAAAAATACTTGACTAATATGATTAATAGCATTTTAGTTGCAAAAAATAGGAGAACTATAGTGTGTGAAACGTAAAAGGTATGTGACAAAATATTTTGTGAACCCCCCAATAATCTCTATTTATATATAGCCTGAATTAATACACACATACACATACGGGACAAAGGCATTATTTACCCGTAGGTAATACTCAAAATCCTTGTTCTAAATACATGACTATATATTTTATGTGGTTACTTAATAAAAAGGTTCGTGTTTGTTTTATTCTTTCCGTGTATTTCTGTACCTTTTGCTATTTTGAAAAAGAAAACGGACCGTAGTAATTTGTTATGGGATGCCCATAAACAAAACCGAGGAGCACTCGAACAAATTGCGAAGTTTCTAACAAAAATACTGAGAGAAAAAATTGTACCGTGAACCTTTTTTACATTTTTGTGACTAAATTACAAAGGTCTTAATAAAAATATTTATGACCGATAAACCTACTTTCCTCATCTGGTAATTTTGAGAACCTTTATAAGGTGAAGGTGAAAGTGTTGAAAATACTTTTTTTTTCAACTAGTGACTTGCGACTGCCGGTATGTTCAACAATAGTAATAAGCTAATCTAAAATGTGAACAAATCATTCTTAAAATTTATATATTTATAATAAATTATTTGTACTCATAAACTTTAATTATCCTGTTTACCGCGCACATATATAAAGATAGAGCTATAGTTTTATCACTGAATAATTAATTACTTCACAAATTAAAACTATTTTTAAAAGGCATTAAGACGTGGTTATTTTGCATTTTATTTTTTTACGGAGCTTCAATTACCTTGAGACAACCGTTTCCAACATCGACTTGCGTAAAAGTCAGAACAATATTAAAATACTGGCTATGCCCGCGAATTCATTTGCGTGTTATTTGAAATTTCTGCCTTCCTTCTTTCACTTTAATAATTCTGTGTACACAAAATTTATCGTATATCAGAAATTAATACACAAAGATTTTATATTTTAATACACTCAAGTGCCAGCAAGCGAAAAATAACTAACGCTCAAAACAATCCATACCCGCAACGTTCAGCGTTTGACCTTCGACATTATTAATTGTCACTACGTAGCACAAACTTACTGGAAATATCGTTTATTTACCTAAACGGCTAACTATTCGGAATGAAAAAATCCTAGACATAACGTTCTGTTCATCATTACAATAAGTAATTAATTTATGAACGCTGTTTTGTAAATAAAGTTTTCTTAGGCTTAGATTTTAATGGAGCATTATACGCCGACTTTTGAAATATATTATGACTTGACAATCCAGAAATACAGCGGGCTTCCATTATTTTTAGCCGATAGTTGGTAGATTCTTCTTTTTTCATAGTTCTGAAGATATAGGTATATGACGGGCCCGATGGCGCAGATGATAATGATCCTAACCCAAATTCCTGACATAAAAAGCTACATTGACACTACGATACGACCAAGCGGCAACTAGCTTGACTGTGCTACGGAAATTAGACAACAGAGGAATAATACATATAATACTAAAATACATGTATTCAACACCCGGACATAGGACAAACACAAATATCACCATATATTTGTATATTTGTCCTGGGTGGGATTCGAACCCCTGCACCATTGGGTCCGTCTAAAACTTTCAATCATAATAAATTTATCGTTATAGGTCAAAACATATAGTTGATCAAGGTTCAATGAATTAAAATTAACAATAATTTTATCACCGTCATATCAGCAATAAGACGTCCACTGCTGGACATAGGCCTCCTCAAGTAATTTCCAATAGGACCGGTTGTATGCGGTCTGTGTCCAGCGGGATTCTACAGTTTTAGGCACATCGTTTGTACTGGCCCCGGCCATCTTGCGGGTGGACGCCCCACGCTACGCTTGCCGGTACGTGGTCTCCATTTCAGAACCTTACGACTCCATCAGCCATCGGTTCTGCGTACTAAATGCCCTGCCCACTGCCACTTCAACTTACTAATCCGCTGGGCAATGTTGGTGACTTAGGTTCTTCGAACTAAGAACTTCCAAAAGCGATCTCTCAACTAAAACTGGGGTGGGTACAACACGGGCATTACACATTGCTTTAGTCTTCTCCATGTTCATTTTAAGACGCACCTGTTAAGAAACTCGATTGAGGTCTTCGAGCATCTTGGTTAAATCTTTCGTCGATTCTGCCATGACCACAATATCGTCGGCAAATCGAAGGTGAGTGATGTGTTCACCGTTAAATGTTGTCATACAAACACTTCAACGATGCTTCGATGTACCGAAAGTCAATATAGCACCGCTCAAGAGATTCAAGCACAGCCCACGTCTCAACCGAATCAAAGGGTTTCTCATAGTCCACAAACACCAAGCATGATGGCCTGTTATATAGCTCCGTCTTCTGTATAACTTGCCCCAGCGTAAATATGAGGTCTTTTCGGAGACCAGTTTGTTCAGAAGGTTGGAAGTCATGAAATCTGCGCTCGAGATGGTTCGTAATGACCCTAAAAACACCTTATAAACATGTCTCAGGAGCGAGATAAGGCGGTAATTCTATATCAAGGTGTTATCACTATTTTAAAGAACAGCACCACCACGTTTCTGTTCTATGCCTCTGGCGTTATGCCCTCGAGGCGAATACTTTGATGCCCGTATTCTGTTTTAATCGTCTCTTTAATATTTTTAGTACCGAAGAGACGGATGTCGTGTCGCATAAATTTTGAAATATGTCTATTGAGCCGCCTGTATGACTTTACATCACTCGAAGACTGGAGTTTATTTGAACGGCGGGGTCCAATGAACCTTAAACCCACCATCCGGAGAGTTTCTACGAGCCTATGGTTAATGTCGTCCGCCGAGCAAAGTTCAAGCAATCGAAGCGGTTTGAAAATTCGGGCTGAAAGTTCTCGGGGTGACGCGTAGTAGCGCGGAGCGTAAACTTCATCGGGACCTTTCATATTTAACGTTGATATCCAATGTGCCTCTTACCATCCTGTGATCGCTACCGGTTTTAAGCATTGTTTTGTTCGTCAAGTTGAAGTCTATGTCATTTCTCACGGAACCATCGGGGCTCATCTAAGTACTCTTCCTATGAGGCGGCTTCTGGATAAATGAGTTCATTATAATCCCCTCTTTAACCTCTTTCTCTAGAAAGTCAGACAGCCTTGCACCCCTGGGGTTCCGTTACCCATATCCAAACTGTCCTACTTTCAGCTTATCAACGTCTTTTTTGCCCAACCTTGCGTTAAAGTCTTCCATAACAACAGTGAAGTGGGTTTTGGACATATGTATGGCCTGACTTATGTCCTCATACATAGTCTCAACTTCATCATCTGGATGTGACGAGGTCAGTAGTTATACCTAAATTACCTTCAGCAAATATCTATCGGATATTCTGAGTATTAGGTACCATACTATATACTCGACACACTTTCGATGGCAATTATGTTGTTAATGAGAGACTTGTGGACGAGAAACCCGACACCACCTTGGAACCGTTGGTCTCCCTCCCAGTAGTAAAGCAGGTTGCAAGACTCACCCTTTGTTCTGACTTCATATGACCCCAGAATATCCCAGCGCACCCCACTCAACTCTTCCTCCAACTCAACAATCTTCTCGTCTATCCTTAATATGCGAATGTTGTGTGTTACCAGGGACAGATTTTGGTTGGGGTGGTAGCCGTGCGACTGCCGGAGATTATTAGCACCCCCTGCTCCGTCGTTACCATAACTGCTACCGTAGCATGGGATAATGGAGCTGAGAGAGAGAGAGCAGTAGGCCATCCTTTATACAAAGTTTCCTAAAAGGCGCTTGAGGTATCAGAACCGGTAGATGGTATGCGGTATTTTAATCCAAAGCAGTGTAGCTTAAATGCAATAGGGCAGGAATGGGCTGCAGAATTCTCATTGAGAAAAGCTCCGGGATTGCCAAAAACCAGCTCTGGTATTGCCCAGTGCGGAAATTATAGGCAAATTTCTCCTTTCTTTTGGAGGTTTATGTCCAGCAGTGGACATTTAACGGCTACTATGATGATGGTAATTATATAAATTATTTTAATCAGAGGTGCATCTTAAATTATTACAATTTTTTTTATGTTTGTGAACCGATTGAAAAGAAATAACATTATTAACATTTATATTTTTTAAACCTTTACCACATCGATCGAGCCAATTGATTGTCATCAATTAACGCGCATAAACGCACAAAGAAACAGATAAAAATTCTAAACATATTTTTTTGTGTTGTATTGCGTTAACAAAGTCCACCAAAATATCGTTTTTAAAATAGTTTTTATCTTATATCTTCTATATACAGATAGTACATACCTAGATGTAGGAATTGTAAAAATATTGAGATACACGATAATTTTGGTCGTAGTAAGATAACTCAACAACAGAATTTATAGTCTCTTATTTAATAAACCTTACACTGAATAAAAATATGTTCTGAACATTATAATATACGAACCATGTATATAGAAGGAACACCTTATTGCCGGTATAATAGTGCATATAAAAAAAAAATAAGTTTTTGTTTGTAACACGTATATTATACAACGAGATACATACATGAGATATGTATATATATATATATATATATAACATAGTCATAACAATACTTTTTTCTGTATTTTTCGTCTTATCTCTACAATATTGTTATACGATTTTTGTTGATCCTTTTTCTGAGACTAGCTTTCAATAAAAGTACCACACATTAAATAGTATATTTATTTTAGGAAAATTTAAATAATTAATATCCATGAATTGGCATCGGCACGGAACAATGACATTTTGTCAACTAATAGTTAATATTGAGAGAAATACAAGTAGCCGTCCATTCGCGTACGGTTTTACGCCAAGTAAATACATAAACTTCAACCTCAAGAAAACATCTGAATAGTTCCTTAATACAATCAACGTCTGTTTGCTTTCAACCAGTCCGTAGATCGGATTTATTTTCATTTGTCCGAAAGATTTACACAAGCAAACGAAGTCAATTTCAAATTGTGAACGTGAGGAAACTCTGATGGAATTTTTAAAATAACAATATTTTTCCCTGTTCCACGTTGTTACGTGGCTTTTGTAGAATACAGCGCCTGAATAAAAAAGTTGTTGTGAAACATTCTGTGACTGTCTTCTAATTAATCCAGTTTAGTCCCTTGTTTTGCCGAAATCCGCCTCTCGCAAAAGGTCCTTCTTGTCGACTCGTTATCTATCTTTGTCTCAAGCCTTGTTATAGTGTATCAAATTGCTTTCAGGGATTTTCGACTAACAAGAGATAACGCACTACAAAAAACTTGCTATTTTTAAATAAATATATTCTCACGTCTATGTTGCTTTACTCGGTGGCGTTGGAATTGAGGTCAGAGTAGTCCAGCAATAGTTTCTTTACTATACTTATCTAATAAAGAAATAATAAAACAATATTAGTCGTAGTAGTGTGAGACTGCCTTTTTCAGTTTTCGTTCCTAATTATACTAACTTATTTTTTATTATTTGCTAAAAAAGTATGAGTTTTGACCTTGTGACTGTCCTTTTGATGTAATAAATTAATTAATAACCTAAACATTATTTTCTTTAAAAACACTGATATTTTTTCATCAAAATGTTATCTGTTGTCCGCAACTCTGTTCGCATGATATTTTGCAATGTAAGAATTAGGCCGATCTCTTGACCTGTAAAGAAACAAAGAAGGGTACGATACAATTTATTATTAACAAAATAAACGGTATGGAGGTGGAAACAGGTAGACTGGTCCTGACAATACCAAACACAATAAAGAAATAATTATCAAATTCGGTGCAGTTGTTCTAGCTAGAGTTATGCGCATACATTTGTTGTTAGTTTTGATGGTAAATTCTGACAATTCAAATTTTATTTATATATTTGGTTATGGCTCCTCTGCCCATTATGGTTCCTCTTATGTCTAGGACTGACAGCGCTAGCTTTTTTAAACAGATGTTTTGTGTTTACGTACAAAACTACAGACTTCATATTGGTATAATCAATTTGTAGTATACGATGGTCCTAGAATATTGGCTTACAAGATTGGTAAGGGGGAGTCCACAAATGGCTCGTACACGCTCTTAAGCAATAAATACTTTATGACTCTCTGTTCTGTTTTCAAATAATTAAGTCGTTACGTAATATAGACTTTATATATGTATGATAGGTCATTATCACAGGTTTTCTATGAGCTACGTTTTTGACTGATCAAATGAATTGACCAAAAAAATAATAAGCGACATTTTAATAACTATTTCTATTGTTTTTCACATTTTCATCAGTACATTTAAAACATCGAAATAAGATTTTATATTTAGAGACCTTTATCCAATTATATTTACCAAATCAATTCTGACAGATAACTTTTTTCTTTTGCCCGGAGACTATCTTGAGCTTTTTTTTGCCACATTAGTGGGTTAGGTTAGGTTAGAGATGTAAATTAGTGAAAGCCCCAAATGACATTCAGCCAAAAAAGTCAGGTATCGGTAATCTATAATAAAATAAGATAAAGACAGAAAGACATGCATTTATAATTTACACTTTGCCAAAAACAAACCACCAAATATTTAACTCATAAAGTCCTCTACGTTATCAAAACTTATCGGACACAATTTAAATCACTCAAAAGTATGCAGAAGATATTTAAAATGTTGAATTATTATTTAAATAAACTGCTGGACTAAGTTTGACATTCACTGACAGATAGGTGTATGTACTCTATTTTATTTCTTTATATACCTGTATAAAAATTTGGTGTTTGTTTGGGATGAATTTCTGAACTACTTAACCGATTTTAATAATGTTTTGCTCGATGTGTACAGTTCGATCTTAGTTGAGATATATGATAGTTTGTATCTTAATACATATTCGCAATATTTTTTATGATAAACATATGTAGTTGAGACAGAGCAATGTATGTTGATTTAGTTAGTCGAACATAAGAATTTCTTGGGAACAGTTATAGTTACAATTCTTCTCCGAAATGGCCAAACCGATTTCGCTTAAGTTCATGCACCAGAACGCTTGTTTGGCCTTAGTGGTATAAAAAAACACCATAACACGAAATTTTTATACATAAATATTAAGCAATAGCATAAAAATTCTCTAGAATAAGCAAACAATCGTAACCAAATAACGTATACATCTTAACACACGCGAGAAAAAACATACACTTGACCGGACACTACTAAAAGGACATAAAAACGAATGCTTCAGTAAAATGTGTGTATAACAAAAATGTTTGCTAAAGCGTGAAGACGGCCCGAGTGTTGTCTCGGGGCTGGCCATAACGCAAACAAGTGTTAACTAAGGGAATATTTACTAACCTCGGCCCGTCGGCTCCGAATCTGTCACGTCACTCATAATTTAAACATTAATATGCCAATATAAATTTAAATTAACAGGGTATACTGGCCTACTTGGGCATGTCTATATATCTACATAGCGAAATGGCTGGTAAATTTTAGGCGGGCGCTGACAAATATAGTTATGTGGTTGCGTTCTTTAGCCGTTGGACGTCTACTGTTATACATAGGCCTGCCCATAAGAAGGAGAGTTGACTGGCACAATTTAAATTGAAACCTCATTCTCACCTTTTTCTACCTCCAATTGGCAGTGTTCGGATTTTTGTGGTTTGAAGGGTGATAGAGGCAGTGAAATTTCTAGATAATCGCAGGGTGCTGCTTTCGCATCGGGGATGCTACTGTCCATCCGCACTCTATACATTGAGTTGTACTGTTTCAGATGGATATACCGCCATCTGATTAAAAAAGGGCCAGGTCAGGACCAAGTATAACCGAGCGAAAGGACTAATGCGAGTTAGGGAAGCGAGATAGGTATCCCAAGATCGTAGCAAGTAGAGATCTATAGTCTCTGCCTACCCTGATGGGACATAGGTATCGGTCATTCTTTGTAGACTGTAATCTTTGAAAATTACCTAAAATGCCATAAGCATAATTTTTCATGCTCTTTAAATGTTAAGTCAACATTTAAACTATTTCGCCGATACAAACAAAGACACCGAACTAATAATATTTATCTTAAAATATCTTAAAATTTTATGCGCATCTTCATAAGATAGTTTTGAAGTTTAGTGACTCTATTATTTTATTAGTATTCAAATTTGAATGCCTTTATAGGTGTTTTATAGTAGAACTATTAACTATTAATATATTAACTATGCACTGTTTACGTGACTAATCAAAACTTTGTTTTAATAATAATCAAAATTCACAACATACGAGTATTACACATTGAACTGACTCCGAAGCAAGTTGCTTAAAGCACTTATATACGAACATCATTCAATAGAAGAATCACACATTTTATAATTATATATATATATATATTTAACACCCACAGAACAAATACAAATATCATTTGTTTGTCATGAGGAAAAACAAACCTACGACCCTTGGTGTACAAGACACTATTATCAGGATCACTACGTCATCGGGCCCGACCGTTTATATTATTTTTTAACTATACGCATATCATTTTCCTATATTACTTTATTCCACAAAAATGGTTGCCGCAAGTCACTAAAGAAAAATTCGAACAAGAATCTAAATGTTTCACATAACTAGTTTTAATGCTAATCAAAAGTAGTTTAATTAATTTCAAAGCACTCAAAAATATTTGATTTCTTATAAGATTTTGTGGTTTGCATACATAAATCCTATGAATTGTCTCTTTGAAGTAAAAATATTGTATCTTATTAATGCGGGACAGCCGTATCAGACCAAATATGTATTACCGAAGCAAATATTTGCGCAGAGCGGTGAAACGACACTTAGACGTTTTCGTACGTTTTATGCTATATGATCTTATATATCACATAAACATTTGAGAATACTATTGAATATATACTAATATAATTTGGTTGTTTGTTTGTTCCATAATACCAGCCATTGTAATTCCACTGCTGAATATAGGCAGATAGGCCTAGCCAAAAAGAGGGGATTAGCCCATAACTGCCGCGCTGGGGAAGCGTGTTGGAATCGCAGAGCGTATCATTTGAGATGGATATACCGCCATCTGTCGGTTCCAGTACCTCAGTGGCCATTTACGAAACCTAGTTAGGGGGAGGTACTATCCTACTCTGACGGTACTCCACGGCATTTATTTGTCTATTACGGTTGAATTCAGAAACTACTGGATCGATTTTAAATATTCATTCTCCATTAGACAGCTACTTTTTGCCAAGTAATAATTATTACTCACCAAAAATCAGCCGTCCAATGGTGAACTATGTATACAGAATTTGTATTTTTGTACGTTTGTAACAAATAAACTCAGAAATTACTAAAGTTATTTCAAAAACGCTTTCATATATTAAAAAAATATAGTATCATTACATAAAATTCAAAATGTAACATTTTGTATATCCATATTATCAAGGGAAGGGTAATTAAATATTTATATGTTCGTGACGAATCACCTTTTCTAACACATTAAAGAACACGATTTATAATACTTTATCAATATTATACTCGTAAGAAGGTCTGGCAAATTTGAAGGTAGGCCAAAAACTCCGGTAACACAAGCTATTTTTCAATCTACTTTTCCTTAAGACGCCTAAGTTTCAAAAATTTACGGAGAAAGATGCCGAGTATCTGTTATATATATAATATTTTACACGTAGATTTTATATTATTTCTGACTATATTTTTCTACGAAAGCAATTTTTCATTCTAACTCTAAATAGTTACAGCAAATAGGTATCAGACACTAGCAGTGATAAAAATAATCAGATTTCTCACGCCTCGTAAAACTATTACTAGAAGTTACTTCTCGACACATACAAAATGTTACACGGCAGAGCTAAGGTTTAAAATTATTGATATATTTTTTGGTATTACTAGAGGTAGACAAAGGTCATCTGTATTGGTACCATACTCTCACGTATTTCTACCGTAGCAGTATTCACATTATTGTGTTTCGGTGTGAAAGATGAAAGATACAGTGAAATTACTGAGTAGTGTGACAAAATATCTTCAAGTCACAAGTTTGGCAACGCGCTAGTGATATCCTTGTGATATTACGGAGGGGAGGGGAGGCCTCTATGATTGACGTAATACGAGGCTGCTATTATGAGGCTACTGATGATCTCTATATCTGATAACCCAATCTAAAACGTCAAACATCTGTCAGAATTATATGAATATCTGAATAGATATTTATTATCCTCAAGTGCTGTCAAGCAGTGTGAGGATTTTTTATTCAAATCTCGGGTACTGGGAAAGGAAAAGGAGCCAAAGCTCATTATGACAAACAATAGCAAACTAAAACTAGAAGTACCTAACTTTAATGACAGTGTAGCTACGGGCTCCAGCGGGACTACGGTGTTGTGTCGCAGGCAGGTTGGTAATCACGCAAACAAATGTTAACTGAGTCAATGTTTGCCGACGCGGTAGGACAGTCACAAATTCAGCCTACATACTAACCGACGCAATCTGGTTAAATTTAACGACAATAGTATGTGTGTAAAAAACAAAAATCCGCTCATTGTTTCGGTTCACAGACTACTGGTCTATGAAAACCTGAATAAGACAGAATCGTGTGTTGTTAATAATAATAATAATTATAATAATAACTCTATTCAACAACAAAAGGAAACTTAAACTAAAACAAATTTTGATAATTAAGTACCTAAACTAGGTCTAGCCTGTTCTTATAGGCGTTGTTGTGTCGAATTGTACCCGCGCTTCTTGACTTCAACCGCTATATATAGCTCGCTTTTGAATTAAACATGTGCAGAAAAAGTGCAGGCACATGTCGCGTTCTAGTATTCATTCAATGTATGTTGGAAAAATTTAACTTATAGTGGAAAAAATATCATTTAAACTGTGTTGTAATATTCTTTTTAAACATAATTTTACTATCATATGATATTATATTATGAAAAATTTGTAAACAAGCAGGTCATTCTAAATAAGGATGTAAGTTTGGCTTCAATGCAGACAAAGAGTCAAAATAATTGTTATTACAGATTTTAGATTAACGCAGCGATCGAAAGTTACCGAGATTAGTGCATCGAACCATTATAAATATATTCTACTTAATAATAATACTAAATAATAATATAGGAGCATAAATATAGACACATAATATTTTGCATCGGTGATTCCGATGTAAATATTGTTCAGATTGTTCGACTATCAGTGTTTTTCATTAGCGCTTAAAATATCCTGAAGGCACAAAGTAACAAACAGACAGGCAATAGTGTTGCAAGTTGCAATAGTGGGCAAGTTGACAAATGTGTGCATCGCTTTTTTCTGATTTAAACTAATAGGTATTTTAAATTTATTTCTTGAGATAATTTAAACACCACTCAACAACACCACAACAAAATATAAATATAATGTCTGTTACAGCTTACAACGTTCATAAATGGGAAGGTTACTGTTAATACCGCAAGTGGGTTAAGAGCGAGGATTAAAACAATTTCCATTTTAAATTTTAAATTCTTAGCACCTAAAGGGTAAGGTTTAATTTTAAGGTTAAAATTTTTAGTTTTTACTACACCAATAGATACGCGTAACAACAAATTCCTTTGCGTAAAATAAACCATAAGGATTTCTACCGCGATGGACTAAATAGTTTATCGAGCAAACAAAAATATCTGAAGCAAACATTTTAGCTCGCAGTGATCGACTTGTGTTAAACTGTTTTCGCAAACTTCCCACATTCAAATTCTATCACAGAGAGATTTATTTAGATTGAGTGCGCACAGTTTTGCATTGGCATCGCTCTTTTTATAAACTATTCGAATTCTACATTAAAGTAAAATGTGTTTCCTCGGTATAAATAGGTGTAGCCTAGTGGTAGAAACTGGTACGAATTCACGAGCACCCGATTCAGTGCGCTGATATTCAATAACAGTAAACCGCAGCAATAAATGTGTACGAATTTTAGCTATTCCAAAGGAAATATAGTCGGTTTTGCGTTCCACTTTTGTTAATGAAAGGCATGGCGAGGATAGGCAGCAGCGTATTCCCCGCTCTGCGATTTGCCACCACGCCTCCACAGCTAGGCTATTATGGGCCAATATATTTTTTTTTCATAGGGAAGTTCTTTGAAGTAAACGCATTGCGGCTCATATGCCGATTATAGTTTTGATTTTAGTTTCGCATAACCTCCGGACTCAGGACTTTAATAGACGTGAACTATTTCGGACTGGGTCGAATGTATGCGCTAATGTAATGCGCTATCACACTAGCCATTGTAAGTCCACTGCTGGACATAAGCCTCTCCAAGAAAGGGGGAATTTTGCCTATAATTGCCACGCTGGGCAAGCGCTGTTGGCAATCGTAGAGCACAGCTTTCGCGATGGAGATGCTGCTGCCCACCCTCGTCCTATGCATTTTAGCATGTTGCAAAATTGGTATGAAATAAAATAAAACCGCTTCTATTTTATTTTATATCATACCTTTTTTTTTAAAGTCAAGACTAGGTTAGGCCTTATTTTTATGATGCTAACTATTCTATTGAAAAATATCTCGCAGCTCTCCTGGGTTTGTTGAAATAGATTCAGCCATTTGGTCAAGGACAAAAAAGGACTAAAATCTAGTTTCGGAACGATCATAAACTTTCGAAAAAGGATTTGTGATACGACACGATACGATATTTACGACCGTCCGCTATCGCTTGTAATATTGTTACATGTAGACAGCTTAAATATCTTTAGAAAATATAACCCGTTTATTGTTCTGATTTATGATTTAAATTTCAACAAATAATTACTGTAACTTATAATTTAATCCCTATAATTATGTAATTCAATCAGTTCAGTAATCATGTATAAAGACAGAGCGGATCGTAAACCCTTTTCTTTTCCGTAATATAAAAGTTTTAACGTGTGAAGCATCAAGTATTCGGGTAGAGGCGAAGTTGGTGCGATCGACTACAATATTGAATGTTAGCGGCGGTAAACACGAATGCGGCGAAATTCCAGCTTCTTGCATTAGGGCTGTGTAGAATAAGATGCAAGGTCTGATCTGTGACTGTACCAATAATATTTTAACATAAACTAACGTAATTGTACTATAAACTATCGTCGTGGGATACCAGCATAGTAAAAATAGTACCTTCCTGTTATACCTGGTGTCGTAAGAAGCATCCATTCAGAATAACATAACTTAAATACAACAGACCTGGGATAGGTTGCAGCATTCCTACGCTTCCCTTCGCAAGCTACCCACCGCATATCTAGCATGGCAAATACTTTTCTTGGGGATTTCATCTAGCTGAGGAAGTTTGATGATAATAGTAAATTTACCTTTCATTGTAGTCAATATATATGAAAAGAGAAGCTGACTGACTGACATATTAACGCAGGGCCTAAACTATAAAGATTGAAACCTCGAAATTTTGCAAAGAAAGAAAAGATTTTTGATAAAAAATGCGCGTTTCAGCAACTATTAATAGGGCTCAGTGTCGTTAGATCTCATATATCACTATAAATTACACAGTACAGCTATCAACAATGGAAATTATTTTTAAGGTTTCTACAGGATACCTTTAACTTTTTTTACTTCTATCTTAATAATAATAAATAATAATCATTAAAAATGACCTTTGAGGATTGTTTGTCAAACGTTCACTGACGAACCGATCTATTAGCGAATAGTTCATGGGTTAATCGATTATTGATGAACATTGTCAGAACCAAAAATACACGCGATTAGGTTCATTATGCCAGTCATTGAAAGTCCACTACTAGACATAGGCCTTCCCAAGAAAAGGGGAGTTTTACCCAAAATTGCGGCGTTGGGCAAGCGTGTTAGCCGCCCATCCTCGCAATGTGCACTGTTTCCATAATATAAATACGAAAGTTACTCTGTCTGTCTGTTACACAATCACGTCTAAACTACAGAATCGAACTTCGAAGAGATATAGTCTAAAGCCTAAAAAAGGACAGGCTACTTTTTTACGTGAACAAGGGGATCTAAAGGGCATGTGAGTTTGTATGGAAATAACAATATTTTAAATGCTAGATTATTGTGGTACGTATTTTTATTTTAGCAAAAACATAACCAATAAACTTTAATATTCGATAAACTTTGATGAAGTTTATTGATTATGCTTTTATTATAATAAAAATATGTACTAACTACTTTAAAAGTTTGTACAAAGTTTAGTTCATAGGGGCTAAAACGGGCATGAATATTTTTATTTGATTACGTCTGCAAAAAGGTTTATGGACCATAAAACACTAATAAAGAAGAAACATAAAGAGTAACGTAGTCATAAAAATGTGTTCATCAAGTAAGAAAAGAAAGAATTCATTAACGCAAGTAAGAAACTTGCCAAGCGCCGAGCGCCATACACAATGACCACTGTGCCACCGCCGCAAAATGCTCCCAAATTCGGCACTCTACGTAGACTAAGTAGCGGACACAGCTGTTTCTGTATAAGACAAAAAAAATGCAGTTAATATATATATATATATATTATTTTTTTAATAACAGTTGTTAAAGAGTATACTAGACAGGCCCGATGGCGACATGACAGGCCAGATGGTAGTGATCCTATCTTGTGCGCCAGGGTTCGTGGGTTTGATTCCTACCCAGAACAAATATTTATATGATGATATTTGAGTTTGTTTTATGTCTGGGAGTTAAATGTATATATATAAGTAGTGCATTTGTGATTACTCTGTTGTCTGGCGTCCGTAACGCAAGTGCTTTAAGGGACTTACCACGGAGCCATGTCAATGTTGAGATGTTAAGGGAAGATATTATTATACCCAATATCTAGAAATGCGTCTATATATTTATTATGGAATTCTTAAATTTCAAATAAAAAATAAAAAAGTTGAGAATACTCCAGCATTGCAACTGAAGCCCGACATAAACCTCATAGATTTGTCTGTTAAAAAGAAATAATAGACGGGGAACTTGAACTCTTTACTACTGAAGACAGAACAGATTTCTACAGGTTGGAGATGGGCAGCAGCATCTTCATCGCCAAATTGCGCTCTGCGATTGCCATCACGCCTACTCAGCACGGGAATAATCCACCTCTATCTTAGGGCCTGTAGCCAACTGTAGATTTTATAATGCTGATAGATATATAACTAAATAGAAATATAAGATAATAACTAACACTTTTAAATATTGAAAATATAGTTTAATGTAAGGGGTTTAAAAAACTAAGTGTCAGCCCTAACAGGAAAATGTCGAGAAAACCGACTGTTACCTCCAGCTACAGGCGAAGTTTGCCGCGCCTAACCAACACGCAACTCATAAACCATTTCAACGGAAATTCTCAGTTATACATTCCTCCAGTTTCATGAATACGGCCATCAAACATTTATTGCTGATAAAAATATATAAATTCTGCCCATGATAGCTGCTGTTAAAATCCAAACTCTGTTAAAATCGATTGGTAAGCGGTAGATTCCTTGTCGTTTACATAACTACGAATTTTTATGTTTCTTAGTGCAACCAAAAATAGTACATACCTGTAGAAATCAGTAAGAAGAACACGTAAGAGTTTTATTATATAAAGTTTTCTTTAGAACACTTTTTACTCTGCTGGCTTAATCACCCTAAATATTTTTTTTTATCTTCTTAGATCTGGGCTTCGATGTGGTTTCATCTATCTTAAGAATCAATAGATAACTTCTAGCTTTTTCTGAGACGAACAACATCTATGGTCATTTGATAACAAATTCACTTCTTATATTCAAATATATTAACAATATATTAAGATGTGTCTTATTAGATTACGCTATACGTTACTTTTACTTACTACGTTCTATATATTTCAGCATGAAACCGTAATTTGCGTAACAAAAATATGTCGGTGCCAAATGTACAAGCACCCATTAAACAATTACTACGCTCTACAGCTCATACTGAAGCGAAAATAATCTCGCATGGAACGCGACCTTTTTAAACGAGCATCATTTCCACACACTTTTAGAATAAGCATGAAAAGTTGCATTCACAATTCCCATTTCATTTACGACGTTCAAAACCGTTGGGGCAGAACTAATGGGTCAACTCGCCTTAAACTTTACAGCGGTATAAAACAGCGGTACCACCGCTCCCACCCCGAGTCGAGTGAGTTTTGCACAAACTCATTGAATAAAAGTGCGACAAAGTCAACGACGCGTGATTCTGATAGAGACGCGACGCTCGGAGGCCTTATAAGCGAAACTCGACCTTACTTCGGTTACGCCGACCACTTAACACAGGATAAAGCCTTCACGTCGTAAGTTATTTTCAGCGTTTAAGGTCACTTTAAGAATAACAATAAAAGCCCACGCGCCGGCCCTTCCAACAAAGACATTCTGCCAACCTATTATGTTCCAACTTTAAATGGCTTGATAAAATAATAAAGGTCAATAAAGTTCAGCTTGCTGAGGGGTTGAGGAGGGTCTCATTGAGTACACGATTGCTATTTATTATTGCTTATACAATTTGCATGAACCTATTCGATAAACCAGGTATTTTAGTCACAGAAGAGCAGCTTTTTTACATCCACAGCGAGTCATTTGATATTATGATAACAAAAGATCCGTAATGTGTTTATTTTTATACACACGTAGCCTTTAGCTATGAAAATAAACCCTTTATGCAATGTCTTTAAAGAATGAAGATATTCGTAAATACATTATTTCCATGATCCCTATTTACCTGTGCAGAGGAGAACATTATCGGTATGAGGAAAACGTGAGTTCCCTTAACAACACAAACGATCTTATATTTTATATAAGACAACTGTTGTCACATTTTAGTCAAAGATCTTTTTATATGATTAGGGTTATGCATTTTTTAAATTGTCGACAACCAATGTTTTCTATAAATATCAATTTACTAATTATGAAATGATAGGTCTGCCGGCACCAGACGGTTCTGAAAAATAACTTTACAACAGGTTCATTGCGAGAGCCACCATTAAATAACATGCAAGAAAAAATGGTGGTATTAAAAGGTTCAAAAAACAGTTAGTGTTATTGGAACCTTTAGTGGCGTCGGATCTAACAAACAATTGTTTTAAAAGTAGAAGTAAAAGTAATTTAATTCTATCCCCAGCTGTATTATTAATAATGTAATATTAAAAAATATAATGAGTTATTTCATAATAAAATTGTATTAATACACCTTAACAATTAAACAAGTTATACACTCATTTGCAAAAAAAACGGGCACCTAAGCAATGAACCATTTCAAATGTTACTATTGATTGTATGATAATTATAGGTAGTTTTACTTTCACAGTTTTGTAAATTAATAAGCAAATAATCGTTTTTCTTAGTATTATCATAAAATTTTGATAAAATTTATGGGTTTTAATGCTAAAGTTCACTAGTAGTGTTTGCTCGCTAGTAGTGCATATGCTCGTGAAGTAAAAGTTAACAAAGATTTTTGATTGTTTTTTCTTTAATAAAGTAAAAGCAGATAAATGTTTAGTATCGAATGTGACCCCCTCTAGCTGAAATCACAGCTTGAATTCGTCTGGGTATGCTAGCGAGGATATCCCGGATACTTGCTTGTGGAATACGTTCCCACTCCGCGGTAATCACATTTTTCAGCTCTGTGATGGTCTGCGGAGCCGGTTGTACTAATCTCACGCGTCGTTTCAGAACGTCCCAGACATGCTCTATAGGATTGAGGTCGGGACTTCAAGCTGGCCAATTCAAACGACGAATGCCGACCTCTTGCACATACGCTTCCACATCGCCAGACCGGTGGGCGCAAGCGTTGTCATCCATAAAAATTGAGGCTTCGCCTAAAGCGGCCAATGCGGGTTGTGTTTGAGGAATTAGAACTAACTTTATGTATCGATGTCTAGTCAGGGAGCCGTTTTCAATGAAGACTAACTCTGTACGATCCATTGAATTTATTCCTGCCCAAAACATAACAGATTCCCCACCATAAGGTGTGATTTCTTCAAAACAAGCCTCTACAAAGCATTCTCCTCGTCTTTGTAGCACTCGCCAACGTCGATCTTCACCGAACAGAGATATCTTGGCTTCATCGGAGAACAATTCTATTCTATTCCAGTCTTCTTGAGTCCATGACTCACAATTTCGAGCAAATCTAAGCCTGGCAACTCTGTGCTCACTGAGTAACTTTGGGCTGCAGGCCGGGCCATGACTGCGTAAATTGGCCGCGAGAAGCCTCCTTCTGACTGTCCATTGACTAATATGCACATTTCTTACTTCTTCGAGGTTGTTCTTAAGGTCCACATACGAAGACTTGCGATTTCTCAATGCGCGACTCACAAGAAAACGATGATCCCGTGGTTGGGTTCATGGTTTTCTTCCAGAACCAGGCCTTCTCTCGATGGAACCGGTGTCTTGATACCGCTGCCAGGTTCTTTGAACCGTCGAGCGAGCCACGAAGCATTGGCTGCATTGGCTTTTACCACTTTCTCTAACATTATTGAGACAGATAAACAGCATTAAATGAAGCTTTGACAATTAAGAATATGAAATAAATTCACAAAAATTGACTAAGAGTTATGAAATCTATATTTGATAATCTATTGAAAGTTATATTATCTTTTGGAACTTCGCACCAAAAATGTAGGATAAAAAGTGGTTTTCTGTAAAAGCGAGCATCAAAAGAAAATTTGAATTTAGAACGTACTGTTTTAAACACCACGGCATTTTTAAAATCGACCAGTAACATGTACAAATGATTGTAATCATTTTGATACCGTTTTTTTAATGAAGAATTAAAAACAAAACTGCCCGTTTTTTTGTAAATGAGTGTAGGTATTGATTTATTTATATAATAAGAAAGCGCTGCATGGTGATGAAGCCAAACACACTGCAAAATAGTACTCACACATTACTGAAATAGATCTGTTCCAACAACAATGCTCCGATTCCGACAATGCTCGCTTTCACCATTCTGGCGATATGGAAATGTAAGAGTACAAGAAGTTGGAATATGGATTCTAGACTAAACAGCTTTAAGTCCTAACCCTTATTCCTAATAAACAAGTCTTAAATGTCCTAAAGAGACGGATGAGATCAGTGCTACCTGCTCCACAAAACTTCAGGAAGACAAAAAGAGAGGAATTGCAGTAGAGTGGAAAAATATTAATTCAGACGTTTATAACTTCATTTTTTGATTGCTGAACATTTCTCATTGTTAGCCTTCATTGAGCATACCATCATTTAAAGGTGCAAAGAATAGTATAACTGTCTAACTTTTCAGATTCGTATATATATATATATAGACCATAAACTTTTACTACGTCTCTAAAGCGTTTCGTCATTTATATTCTTTGAGTCCAAAATATAAACTAACTTCTTTAGATGCAAATCAAAATTAGAATGAATTCTGTTGGCAAAAAGTTAACATTTGTGCCTATCTTGTTGAGACAGGAACTTTGTCTTTATTTTGTATTGTATATTTTATCTATATTTTTGTTTTATCTATATTCTCTCTCGTATAAATATTGAACCATTTATTTTATACTCTAGTAAGGTCATTAAATGTTTTTCTTTCTATTTAATTCAACCTAATTATTAAGTTACAAAGGCTATGTCATAAAATATGTATATCTCGATAATTTCCACAATGAATGCTTTGTTTACTGCGGCAAGGAATATTGATCCATAGTACTGATGCATAATAAATAACAAAAGTTGCATACATACTAATAAAATATGTAAAAGTTGCATTTATGTAAACAAACCGAATAAATAAATATATAAATTCGCTTGATATCTCATAAGCCGTGGGGTACCGGCGGAGTAGAATAGTAGGTAATATTCTACTCTGCCTTTCTGTACAAGTGTTGTAGTAGGCAAATGAGGTACCGGAACTGACAGATAACGGTAAATTCATCTGTAAGAGCGTAGCTTAAATGCAAAAAGTTGTTAAAGGCTAACAGCAAGCCGTCATTAAGCTACGGTCTACGATTGCGACTACGCCTGTCCAGCGCGGCAATAATGGGCATAACTCCCTCTTCGTTGGGGATGCCTATGTCCAGCAGTGGATGTTCTTCAATCTACAATGACCTGAATCCGAAATAAGTCACTTAAAGCACTGGTGTTACAGACAGATTAGAAAACATTAGTAGTATTACAAATACGTAAGTAAATAGTAATTATTACAAATATCATACTTAAATACATATAAATAACACCTAGACACAGAAAAAACACAAATATTAATTATATAACTATTTGTCTTAGGTGGGGACCGGCACACAATGTCCTTTGACAAATCATGACCTTGGCACACAATATAGGATCACTACAATCTACGATCATTGGGCCCGAAATTCTATGTAAATACGAAAAAGTTGAACAGTACAATGATAATAATCTGGATGGATAATATGGTTTTAAAAGCTTCGATCCTTCCACGAAGGGGCGTCCACTCGTGGTCGTTACCAGAATCAGCCGGCGCATGTTATTAAATCTCATAAATTCCAAATTCTGCTGGGGTATGTTTCCGTTATTTTTTACGAGAGCGAATTCAGAAGCCAGTGCCATAAACATAGGTCGTCGTAGTCGGACTAAAATGGATTTTGCCATAACATCGTGTCATTAAATTGATTCTACTGTTTAAACGAGAAATTACAATCGGAATAACTTGCGCAATATTATAGGTATCGATTTGAAAGGCAATTGAAATCTTTTTCAAATGTGTTTTGTTGAAATGTTTTAATGTTGCCATATAAAAGTGACTAATGATTTGAACTATAATTAATACACATAATAAAAAAATACTTAATTTTAAAAAACTACGTCAACATATAATGTTTTATATGTTAAATAATCTAGTTTGAAATCTGTAATAGTCTTTTACTTGAAAAAATAGGATTCATTAAATGCTATTTTTATTTATTTTGTTAGAGCTGTCACGAAACAAAGTTATAATAGAATTTGTAAAAGTTTTATAACAAAGAAAGAAATTTTGCACAAATGCTATTCTGGACAATTAATTTTAATGTTTCATACTTATGAAGAAAATATACTGTAGGAGTTCTTTAGGATTTTATTAAATATAACTTAAGGTAGCCGTATGGCCTTTCTCACAAGTAATTGCAAAAACAATAAATAATTCCGTACCATTTACCCGCCATTACTTCAAGGATTACAAATTATTGTTGCATTGATGGAACATTATAGATTTTGTTCCATCAATGCTTTTCATTTCAATTTTATAAGACACGGTTAGTCACTTTAGATAAGCCTGTGGATTATTATTACTATAAACTACTACTATACCCACTGTACCTAATTAGCTGACCCGACAGACATTGTCCTGTTTTAAGGATTACTATATAAAACGAATTGGTATAATAAATATATTATTATCGTGATGGTGTGACCATGGGAAATAGGGATTCTTATATAAATGAATATAATGTATGCATAAATGAATCCCTATTTCCCTTGGTCACTCGGTCATTACGCGTAAACGGCTGGACCTATATCACTTTTATATAACTTAGTTGCTTAACTTAGTGATGACTGAATAAATGAAAAACTAGTATAAATGCTTGATGAATGATCAACACCCGTCTAGAATAGTTTAAGCCAAACGTGCTTGACTGGACTAAACTTTACTGATTAAACTCTGAGCCTAGTTGTGTGAACGGATACTAATAATTCAAAAAGTGCTTCAAAGCGTATCGGGATAAATCCAACGTAAGCGTGACGTCACAGCATCAAGTTGAGCTCGGGCACACATCAGCATAATGCCGCGATAATGTGCTCCTTGAGTGCGCCTACCCTGCGCCTTGCGGATTATAGCCTGAGACCCACCCCCAAATAAGCTCTTTATGTCTGCTCAACTATCCTTTGTTAGGAATGGATCGCATTTCCCTTCGAGTGCTCCCTAATATATCAGCGGTCGATAAAACTGGAACTACACCTTGTCTGAATTACAAACATTTAATATTTAAGCCCTTTTACAGTTCTATTTTACAAATCATATGACAGTTAGTCATATTTTAATCTTATTTAATAATCTTCGTTACGCAACGTCGTATACTCTAGGAAGAAACGTAAAAAATCAATTTCCTAATGTAATTCTAAATTCATATTCTAGCGACGCAATGGTTCTCATCAAATAACAATGTCATCAAAATTTATCAAAACAAAATTGTTACTTTCCCCCTTGAGCTGTCAATTCCCACGGGCGTTTAATTTAAAATTTAATTTTAAGTTGTCTCGCCCACGTTATTTATTCGCGGATCGCCTTGTTCCCACTTGGCAGCAACCTCGATAATATCGAATCGATAACGTCAAAGAGTGAAAACAGGTCTCATGTTTTAAGTATGTTTAACATTTTTGGGAGTGCTCAAGCCTCTTCCAGAGTACTCGACCGAGCAAAACTTTGAAGTCGTTCCGAGATTGAGTCTGACTCAAATTCACGTTATTACCGCGATAACAAGTTTCCCAAGAATCATAACAACGCTTGTTTATGCAAATTACTTCAAAGTACTCCAGTGCTAACTGTATTTTACAAAAAAAATGTTACTGCAATGGTAGAGAATGAACATTTAACTAAGAAAGTTAGTTTACTAGTAAAAGAAATGTCTGATTCATGTATGGATAAACTCGGAACACTGAAGAGGATAGCTTGCTTATTTAGAAAAAAGGGAGGATATTTTATTATTCTACGCAAAATTTTCAAGAGGCACCTTCTGAAAATTTGAGATGTTTTCGTAATCTTGGAACAAGTACTAGTATTGTGAAGCTCTCAAGTTAATTAAATTATACTTATATATGTTGGACATCCTAATTATTTTTTATATTTAAGCAAATAAAATGCCATTTTTAGCGTGTTTTGTCGACACGAATTTATATACAATAAAATTTTACCTGCACAAACTTACTATCATACTTTATATAGACATTTTATGTCAACTTATAACCCAATAGTTTTAAGACAATGCTTTCTCAACTTCCTTACGTGCATCATATTTGTATATGTCAAGTCAACTATTTCTTAATGAAAATAGTGGGGATGTTTCATTTGAAGATTAAGGGCTATTTCGAAATTTAACACGTTTCATGGAGTGTAGTTGATTTTTTCTGCCAAAAATGTTCATGCATCAGAAGTTTAAATTTGTTGTTAATCCTATATATCTCGTTCTAATATATATTACAAATAACATATAAAACAAATAATATAACAACCCCATTGACTATGAAAATGTTTTATCTTAGTCGCCTAAATTGTATTGTGCTAAATGCTTAAACAAGCATATAGCAGAATAAAGACTGAAAGTCTTCGTACATATTACATAACTAGAATCATTATTATTGTGTAATTCATCATTTGTATTAAGTTAAACAAGTCCCAAAAGACTGTTTAAACATGAACATGGACAGAACTTATAGTATAATTTCGAATTAACTCGAGTAATTTTGTTGTAAGCACAATCGCAGACTGTAACTATCATTAAGCAATGAATGTTCCTTCACAATTTTATTACCGCATTTGGCTCAAAGCTGACTGAATGTCTATCTTATTTGCGATTCAATGCCAACTGAGACAACCCTTTGTGGAACTGCCAACGACTTCGTAGTATACTGTCAAACTGTTCGTTAAGTCATAAGCTATGGTTCAAAGCTGTGCCGGCAGCTAACTTATAGAAGCAGGAAAACTTAAAAAAATAAACGTTGGCGTTAAATAATTAGAAATGTAACCAAAGTAAGTAAAATTAGGACATTAATAATAGTCTTAATGTCTAGAGAATGTGAAGATAGTTTGATAATTATAAAGACTACTTTTAAAATAATGAAAATATAGATATCTTTAAAATTTAAAAATAACGGAACGAATATTGAAGGAGTACGTAAGTTAATAGAAAACTCCTAATCTTTCATTCGCGCATATTTAAATGTAAGAAACTTAAAGATATTGCAGAATAATGTTTAACTAACTTAAGAAATAATAAATGTTTTTCCAAGCTTGCCGTATGCCAATTGTTTCCGAAAATGAGTTTCCAAAATTACTCATTTTTGGAAACAATTGGCGTACGTGAACTGTCTATTATGTTGATTTTTTTTCAAACTACACTTATCTCTGTTTTTTTCAATACAAGTTGGTTTGAAAAACCATTTATCGTTACTATAAAGTCGACTACGGTTAAAGGTTTCTTCTGAATTTAAGTATATTTAGACTACTGATAGTAAATTTTATCGAGTTGGTTTACATTTCAGAGAAAATGTCCAAATTGGAAAAAATTCAATAAAAGTAGTAAACTTTGTTGTTTATTAGTCAATTGTGTAGTGAGGCAGTATCTCTTTTAAATAATAACTTTTCCATTATTATCTCTCCATTGAAAATGATTAAGAGAGAATTAAGCGTCCCACATACAGAGGTATTTTTCGGACTTTTATAGGTTTTCAATGATGAAATAAAAAAAGAACTTAAAGACAAACTCTTCCTTAATAAATTTATGAGATAAATCCAAAAGGTAACTTCTTTCAGATTTTGTATTCCAATTCTTCGTAGTTTTATTACTACTTTGTGTAAACGTTAGGTTCAAATACTTCAGTCTTTCCTAGACTTACGTAAGCCCTGATGGCCCATCACAGTAGAAAAGTTCTTTAGTGATTTAGTTGATTTACACCATGGCACATATGCCAAATTTTATAGAATTATTCTTAGTTGACTGCAGACTAAATATGATGAGTAATTTCAGACAAGTTCCCTTTTTCTTCGGGCCTTTTAACTTGTGAAATTCCGATATTCTGAACTAAATATATATAACTAGTTAAGTATAAATAAGATGATATTTAGTATTTTATTTCTGTTAGTAATTTAATATTTTAGTTTTCTTGTACATGTTTGTATTATTGGCGTAGAATTGTTGGTGACCCCGATTTGCATCTGTACTATATACTAAGAACCGCACGATGGACTTCAAATCCACAAACACGATGTTTCAATACTTGCAACTCGCACTCAGCCATTTGAAAGCCAACTTTCTTCAGTATATAGCTATATTTATAGCTCTATAGAGTAGCAAAGTACGAGGAGTAGTTTGTAACGCAACTAAGTTAACTTTACTATCTTCGTCGAAGGAGTTTCCAACATATACGTTGTTCTACATCCGTTAGCCATTGGATGGCCACAACTGGGAGCTTATATCTTTTAATATAAGCTTTAAAACAGTCAGTTCGTAACAGAAAGATATAATTACATCATAGTGTCATTTATTTTTTACGAAAGTGAGCAGGTATAAAAACATAACCCAAATGTAACATAACAAAAATATTATGTTTCAATTTGAATAGATATTTCTTTTCTTAATATACCAGCTAGACAAACAAGCATGAGGTATAACCAAGGTGAGGTACCGGAGGTAAGCCGTCAGGTTCCGGCAGAGTAGAATTGTACCACCTCCTGTACCAGTTATTTTAAAAGGTGACTATGTACCAGAACTAACAGATAGCGGTATATCCATCCGAAAAAATGCAGCTCAAATGCATAGGGCGGGGATAAGCTGCAATATCCCTGTCGCGTTGCGATTGCCAAGACACTTGCCCAGCACGGTAATTATGGGCAAAATTTATCTTTCTCGGGGAGGCCAATGTCCAGCAGTGGACATTGGACTGTGGACTTTCAAGGCAAATAATTGAAATTATTCTCCCTTTAGAACTAAGCAATAGATAAAAATACAAATATCGAATACGTTAAACACATCCCATATCCTTAACTATTATGAATCATGTTCAAAGTCATCTATACAGCCATTGGAAGTACACAGTTGGACAATATTCCCCCAGAAAGGGGGAATATTGCCCATAATTGCTGCGCAAGGCATGCGTCTTGGCAATCGCAGAGCGTGCGTTTGAGCTACATTGTTTCGGAGGGATATATCACCATCTGTCGGTTTTGGTACCTTAATCACTTCACCGTCACCTGGTACATAGAGAGGGACTATTCTACTCTGCCGATATCTTACGAAAATAAAAGAAAGAAAAGATAAAGATCAGTAACAAGAATATACTCCACTAATAGCAGACTGATTCTGTAAATGTTACAAAACACAGGTAGATGTATAAATGCATATTTATAAATCGATCGGTCTCTTAATCACGCACAATTATATCGCATGGTGGCGTCGCGGATACATCCGCTGTAAAATAGGCGTCATGCGATGAGCGATGCGACGGCCATTAGGTAGGTAGGAAAATATTGGCCTAAAAATATCCTTATGTTTATCTACAGAATCCGAACAAAACTAGAGCGATTGTAATTTATTTACTGATCACTAGTGAATTTGATAGAAGTTTATTTATGATTCTGGCACTTATTATACATAACATTTTAGATCGAGATATAGGTTCGGGTGAGAATTAGGAAACTTATTTCTGCCTCGGTAATTTAAAGCATCAGGTGACTAGTCGTCCGAAGGTTTTTTAGCTCAGCGCGTAAGCATCGCTATTCAAAGAAGTAATTTTGGTCAAATAGACTTTTTTATTTAAGTGTGTTGCATGTATGATTAACGATGACTTTTCAAAAAATTCGATACATCACGCAGACGTTTTAAAGCCCAAACACTCTGTGTGATCTTCTTCAAAAGTGATCCAAAGATTTCGTTTCACTCTACGTAAGATAGATATTGTAAAATAAAATAGTCATCTATGTTTCATTTAGCTTTTATAGAGTAGAATTACTATTATAATACTAATCTACTTAATCACTTGATTTAATAATGTAAGTGTTAAAAATAACATTTATAAATATTACTGACGCTAAAATATTATTTCTTATGTATTACTGATTTGGTCAATGCACGTTCTTCAGGCAGTTTAACACTGCTGACGTAGCCTAGTGAAACATATATTTTTTATAGTAATAAATAATAGATTATAAGCATAATTTAATAATAAATACTACTCACTTCTAATAGTTAATATGAATTAGGTAGTAAACGTAACATAGTTGTTTTACTCTTATATATAATTTCGGATGACAGTTGTGGTGTCACGATCGTCATTTATTTTCGTATGCGATGATTAACATAGTTCTCCCTACGATGTGTCTGACGTAAATAAATATAGCAAGACATAAATAATGTAAGCAGTTCGATTAGTCACGCCGGCGTCGCAATGTCGCGTCGCGATACATCCGCCGCTAAATAGGGCGCAGTAACGCGATAAGCGTCACGACGCCGGTCTAATTGTATCTCCCGCGGGAAAATATCGCGTTTAAAACCAGATATATAATAGAGTATCGGTTAATTCATTTTATTTCTTTTTTTATTTTCGAAGGGACTTTATATTTTATATAGCATAATCGACGACCTTATTGATCGGAACAATTTCTTCCATATTAGATATTACGTAGTTTAAGGTACTTTTTTGTTCGTTCCAAATATCTGTTTATATATATATGAACATATAGGTACACATATATGAACATATATATGTATATTAAATGTTCATACAACATCTTATACATTGAACTTGACACACCAGGACATAAGAAAACCTAATATCATAATCGAAATATCATAATATAAAAATTTGTCCTGGACTGCGATCGAACCCTTGGTGCAAAGCATTCTCGTAAATTAGAAACCTCAGAAACAATCAGTTGATAAAAAAAATTAACTAAAAAAGCAAAAGAATTATTTATTCATTTGTTTTCCGATTTTCGTCTTTACAATGTAGTGTGTACAATACAGTCATATTGTGTTATTAAAAAGAAATTGTTGAGCCATATATTTGCTATACATTCTGTCGAATCAATGTGAACATACATAAATCACCATTTACTAAAAGACGAACAATTGAACAAGACACGTGTGCAAAAGAGTTTTAGAACCGGGACACAACAAACCTAAGCTCAGGATTACCGCCCTCAGGGGCTTCTCGTGCAAATTGAATGAACGCAAACATCTCTACGTAAACACACAAAAATAAATGCAACAAGTACAATACGCCGCGCGAAGTCCTACAAAATGGCTTTAGTTAGCTTGAAGTTTACGCCTTCTCTGAAACTAGTGGACGTTGTTAACTCGGAGAAAAAGTAGACGGGAGATGGTGGTATTCAGTATTTGCGAGATAAAAAACTAGCAAGAAGTTTCCATTCTAGAAAGAGATTTATACATAGCATTTTAGTGTTGCCTCAGATAGAGATTGTTCCGAGCTTAGAAAAGTTTTGTTCTGAAGTAGAGCGATGAATGTAAGGAAATAATACACACGTTTTATTTAAATCTGCCTATATCATAATATGACGTAATAATTCGACAAAATAACTGGCGAAGATTATTTATTGATGCTGCCGCTTGGCAACAAGATTGCAGACGTGTTACGAGTTTTTATTATAATTCTGTCATTCTTATTTATTTAGGTAGAAATAAGTTTTTATCTCAAACCAGATACTAGTTGATGGTTTGTATTTTATATAATAATAATGTAAGTTGTATATAATAAAAATAATGTTTGTATTTTATATAATTAAATACGCAAATTCTCAACGTGATACAGTTTTTCAGCACAGCAATACCAAGTCTAACACATGACCAGATAAGGTTTCATCGAATAGAGATATATATCCGAGCAATTCCTTCCACCGCTTACATTACCCTGTCAAACAAATTCGCCCCGACGTTTTTATAATCAACCTGTCAGATAGGTACGGCCCGGAAAAAATGATACGTGCATTTGCCGAACGTATAAAAGAGCGTCGACGTGTTTACGATGTTCACGCACGGAAGTTACCAAAGAAAACAAGATATTACTCGAGTCGTAAACGTGTCCGAACAAGTCACAGTAAACACACCAATTTATTATCTTGAAAGCACTAGACGCGAATACACTCGGCAGAACATAATAGAGGAAATATTGACTAATGGCCTGTTACGTCGTTCATCGTTTTTTGATATTAGCGTGTCACGAAGGCTCTATTAGTTCGCACGTGAGGCTCGTCATTTTGCGGAAATGTCGTGCCGGCCTGCGGAAATTCATCGGGGGCGTCGCAATTTGTAGCGCAACTTGAAATTTTTAACAGTCAGTGCACCGCGCTGGCTTCAGCTATTGCCCGCTGTATTTGTCTCAATTTTATGTCCAACAAATATTGTTATGCGAAGGACTGTGCTTGAAAGGATGTGAAAAAAAGCGTATATGAATGTTTATAACACTTTCTTGTAAAAAATACTGGATAATTTTTTAATAAATTTTCCATAGTTATATACATACCAAAATTAACAACGCTATATATTTACCATTTGTAGATACATAGAAATAGCTTATATAGCGGCTACGTCTGTATACATAAGATGTAATTTCAGGTAACTATGTACAAATACAAAATCCACACTTTTCTCAACTAATTATATTCTTTTCATCTATTCACTAATCGCTTGTTTATTGTGGAGTTAGTTGCATGCCATACATACCATTTTGCGTTTCAATTATGCATTACCGAATATTAAATTTACAAAGTAATACATATTAACAAATGTCATATATATTTTACCACAGTACATATATTACTATATTTATATAACAAGAGGCTGAAAATGCTTCTTGTGTAAGTAAAAATATATAAATAATATACTCGTACTACCGTGAAATTTAAATATAAAACTGAGTCGTCACAAACGATTAATAAACAAAAAACACTGTTGTGTACTTATATAAAGCAGACTGGCCATTTATTTTAATTTATAGATTTATTATTTCAAATGAATTTAGTCTGATGAAATATCTGAATGCACCATGAAGAATAATGGAGCACGCAGCTGAGACTCTTAATAGACCATCATTCAACTTTTTAATAACGCTGAAAACTGTCTTTGTTCCAGGTAACGCCATTAATTAGAATTCACCAGGAAGTGGGTCAGGTTTGTTCCCATTATTATAATTCTGCAGACTTTAAGATGAGGCATTAAAAATTTAAGCACTATTTAGGCGAGATGTCTTTAATATTTAAAGACATCTCGCCTTACATCTAGAGTTTATCTGTATTTTAATGCACAATTAAATTGAATAATTGAATTCGAAATGCTCCATATTACTGATAAAGCACTCCCGTAATATCGGTCGCTTCAATAAACCCGACAATTGGCCGCAATTAAGCTATAATTACAAACTGAAATAAGACGAGGTCATTAGTTCATTACACAGCTAGTGCAGTGAACGCGTTTAAAGTCATTAGGTAATGCGCTTGCCCCACTAATTACGGTGGACTGCGAAACGAATGAATTTACACACAATTTTATAGGCTCCAGAGCTTTTTGAAATTTAAATACTCGTTTCAATTGTCGTTGTTTTACAACGCTGGTACTACTCACATTAAAAGAGATTGGATTTTGTTTGCTGTATGTGGTAGTGCCCGATTGGTAGTGATCCTATCTTATGCAACATTAAACATTTGTATGATGACATTGGTGCTGGTTCTGTGCCTAGGTGTTGAATTTATGTATTCAAGTATTATATTTGTGATTCCTTTGTTATCTGACTTTAAGCAACTTAATTCGGAGTCAAGACAATATATGAGATGTTGTGTGAATAAAAATAGGCTAAATTGATTTGTCGGTGCATGCTTTTATTCTTCCTTTTATTCTGATGTAGGCCCAAATTCTGGAAGGCATAGTAGGATATATCTATTGTTAGCGAATAGTGAATGCCATAAATGAAACTTATGTATCACTTAGATAAGAGTATTCTGCCTATCGTTACTAAGGAAAGTAATATTCAGTAGAACTGTAAGCTGCACATTTAATTACTAATATTAATACAGTTTTCACTCTTTATAGGTCTTTTTACATGCCATTAAGTTCATTGTTACTTGCCCTTTAACAATGGCTAACACTGCTTTACAAATAAATTGAGAATCTTGGAATGGGAAGAATAACACATTGGTTATTAACGCGGTTAAGTCATTAGTGAATAAACTCGTCGTCGTCGTTCTAATTACAGCAAGCTTCATAAAACTGCTTGTCATCAATATCAGATATATTATTTTCCTTGTACGAGTATCTTTATGGGGCTCCCAGAAATAAGGTTTTATCAAAATGTAATTGGAACAAGTAAGGGGCTATCATCATCATCTTTACAGCCATCGAAAATCCACTGCTGGACATAGGCCTCCCCAAGAAAGGGGGATGATCTTTGCCCATAATTGCCGCGCTGGGCAATCGCAGAACGCAGCTTTCGCGATGGGATGCTACTGCCCATTCCCACCCTATGCATTTGAGCTACAATGCCTCGGATGGATATACCGCCATCTGTCGGTTCTGGTACCTTAGTCGCCTTTTACGGTACCTGGTAAAAAGGGGGTTACTATTCTACTTTGCCGGTATGTCACGGATTGATAGGGGCAGTACTGAATAAAAACATTGTTCGAAAACTATGGTTATGATGGCTTTAAAACTTGGACTTAGACTATATTACAAAAATAGCTGCTAGCTGATCTGACAGACGTTGTTACAGGCATACATAAAAGAGAATATTATACACATAACATATATAGACATAGACATAGGTCACATAATATAGACCTAATGGAGCCTAAACAGCCTACTATTTTTATTACATTTTTGCTCAGAAATAATATGATCGGACGTAACCAACAAAATATGAATTCCGTCAAACAATATGTACCTCTGTTCTAAATGACATTTGAAGCGCGCATTTTTACAGTCGCGTCAACTGACAAACGACTGGCTTAAGTCATACGACCTATGGTTACATTAGATAAATATATATTGGCGTCAAGTTTACTTAAATTTTGGAATCTCGCACGCAACTTTCTTGACGTTTTTTCATCAGAAGTTTCTCTTGAAAATAAAACAAAAAGATAGTCTAGCCAGCTGTTTGACCGTAAAGCGGGAGTGAATAGGGCCGCAGGCAATTAGCTAGTCCCTAATGAAATTCATCAAATCGATACTGACCAATAACATCCAAATTTTTAAATGTTACATTAAACCCATTTTCATATTTTAAAATACCCATTTTCCATCAGCGATTTTTATGTTGCTCCAGACTAATGAATACTCCTTGTTATTATGAAAATAATGGTCGGTATCATCTATTGTCGCAGGAGACCAAGCCTGGGTCGCATTAATCAGTGTCCCTTGACAAAGCAAGCGGACCACAAAAGAGTCCCGTTCTATCCCGCCCCATCCCACTGTATCCTAGCGCAAACATTTGACACCGATCCGTGGCTTCACACCATAATCATTTCATGTAATTTGTACGTCAGCTCATTACTGATACGTGCGATGTCACGAAATGGCAGTTATATATTTTCCACTATTTTAAACCATATTTTCAGCGACAAGCTCGAACCATTTGTCATTTGTAATCTATATATATATGAAAATATGAATCCCTATTTCCCTTGGGCACGATGTCTATTCAATTTGATATTGTTATTTTAAGAACTGCCGTTAGGTACTCGCGGTGTAGAAGAGTATCTCCCATAGCACCATGTGTAGTAAGAGGCGACTAAGGTACCAGAACCGATAGATGGCGGTATATCCATCCGCAACAGTGCAGCTCAAATGCACAGGGTGGGGATGGGCAGCAGCATCCCCGTCGCGAAAGCTGCGCTCTGCAAATGCCAAGACGCTAGCCCAGCGCGGGCCGCGCTGGGCTAGCGTCCTTATATAGAAATGCCGATGTCCAGAAATCTGCCGATGGGTGGTATGATGATGGTGATTTTAAGATAGTTACGAGGTAAATTCAAGAAAAATCGAAAACTTGCTCAGTAATATAATGTAGGTTACATAATATGACGTTTGAAATGTCGTTTGAATGTTTTTTAGACCAGGTCGACAAACATGTATGTGCGCGTAATAGTAAGCGCCACTGCAGCCAATAGACGCTCCTAACATCACAAGGATATCACTAACGCGTTGCCAACCTTGTGACTTGAAAATATTACGCCACAGTACTTTCACTGCCTTGGCTATAGAAATACAAAGGAAGAAGATCTTTTGTATGAGATCTACCTCATGTATAAATATATCTGTTGGTGTTTTCTTTTTATTGATAGTACCAAATGAAATTAAATATTCAATGTATTTAAAATATGACTACGACTATAAGGTCAAGGATCTTCTAAGCTTTATCGATTTTTATCAATGTTTGCTTACTGTGTACATATATTTGATCAAACTTGTGAGATATAATATTTTATATCTCAATTTATAGTTGCCATATTTTTTTCATGAGAAAACATATATTTTTAAGACAGGACAACATCTGTCGGTATGCTATTTAATATACTAGCGACGCCCCGCTTCACACGGGTGTTATGAGGATAAAAATGGTTATTGTGGGTTAACCCTAAGAGACAGATATATGTATTACAGTGCAGACTTCTTTGTAGACCTTTTTGAAATATACAATTCAGTTAATTACTTTGGTCTATCTCATCGTGTTCAACCAACATATGCAATGTAAGAGCGAAAAACGGTTCTTCTACTATATTATGCATGTATTATACACATAAACCTTCTTCTTTAATCCTTACTAATATTATAAATGCGAAAGTGACTCTGTCTGTCTATCTGTCTGTTACGCTTTCCCGCTTAAACCTCTCAACCGATTTTAATGAAATTTAGCACAGACAATCTTTAGACCCTGAGATAGAACATAGGCTACTTTTTATTGCAAAATAGGGGTGGTAAGGGGTTGAAAAGGGGGATGGAAGTTTGTATGGGATTTCTTATTTTTAAAAGATAAAACCATGAAACTTTATATTTAGGCACTTGATAAGAAATAATAAAACATTTGTTCTAGCGTTTTTGAAATTTCGAATTGTGAGGGGATGAAATAAAGGTTGAAAGTTTGTATGAAGTTTGTAATTTTTGAAGATAAAAACATTACATTTTGTATTTAAGCACTAAATAAGATACAAAAATCGTTTGTTTTAGCATTTTTACTTTTTTACCAGTGTGGGGGTGAAATAGGGGTTAAAAGTTTGTATGGGTGTTCGTCATTTTTAAGATAAAACCATGAGACTTGGTACGTAGGTCTCTTAGGATGTGCAGAGTTTTTCTACAAACGGAATTCCGAAATTCGAACGGATCGGAACTGATGAACTGATGACCAATGAAATCGTAGGACAGATCAATGAACGAATGATGTCACATGTGCAAGGCGATGTTGTCGAATATTTGTCAGTAGATATTGTCATGGACAGTGAACAGGTGACATCTTATCCTACAGAGTTTCTAAACTCTCTAGAGCTGTCAGGAGTGCCGTCTCATAAGCTGAGACTGAAAGTTGGGGTTCCAGTTTTGTTAATGAGAAATCTCGAAGCGCCGAGACTATGCAATGGGACTCGATTGCAAATTACGCAGCTAGGACGCAATATTATTAGAGCAATTATAATGACAGGAATAGCTAAAGATGAAGAAGTTTTGATTCCCCGCATACCCATGATCCCTACAGATTTACCTTTTCAGTTTAAAAGAATCCAGTTTCCCCTCAAACTCGCCTTCGCAATGACCATTAACAAAGCGCAAGGGCAAACACTTAAAGTAGCAGGTGTCCATTTAGAGAAAAACTGTTTCTCGCATGGCCAACTGTACGTGGCCTGCTCGCGAGTGTCGAGTCCAAAAAATCTCCACATTTTAACAAATAATAACAAAACAGCAAACGTTGTATACAAAAATGTTTTAAATTAGGTCATTGTCATTTTAATTAGGTCATTGTGTCTCTTGGACGCAATGGACCAATACATTTTCCTGAGTACTTTCTGCCACTCAATGCTATATCCAAATCTATACCGTTCCTTTAATCCATATCTAATATCTAATATTCAAATTAAAAGTACGCAGACAAAGTCGCGGGTACCGGCTATCTATATATAAGAGAAAGTCGTGTTAGTTACACTTATAACTCAAGAACAGCTGAACTAATTTAGCTTAAAGTTTGTAGAGATTTAGTTTAGAACCGAGGGAAGGAGAAGGTTCTTATGACAGAAAAAAAATAAAGAATTGCGCGGAAACTTAGAAAATTTAGGTATCCCCTCTAAGGCGGAACGAAGTTCGCGGGGGCAGCTAGTCACTCTATATTTTGAAAGATCATAATTAAAATCTGTTATGTAGTTTTTAAAATATAAGCATATATAGGGACAGATAGGCGGCGGGAAGTGACTTTGTTTATTTGAATTTGGAACTATTCAAGATTAATAAAGAAAAAATAACACAACACTGATTGCACGATATTCTATTTTGTCACCAGACGTGAAATATAGCACCAACGTTTTAATTGGCGAATGTTGTTTCCCGTTTCGTCCCCGTTATGGCGCAACGTTGACTGCAGAGGGGTTTTGATTGCTCTCTACAAGGCCCGAGTTAAACCGATTCGGTTTGGCTAGTTGAGCGCTGGAGTTTGGTTGATTGCTGAACTTTCATAACCCTTTTTTATATCGTCACAGATTTAATTTCAGTTGTAAAAAATTAACATTGTATGATTTTTTTGAAGCCGTTTAAGCCGTAGGTAATTTTTGGGGCCTTGCAACTTTCCACTCACTGTTTCATTAAATCACACGTTGGGACTGATATACCGCTATCATCATACCAGCCATTGAAAGTCCACTGCTGGACATAGACCTCCCCAAGAAAGAGGGATTTTAGCCCATAATTTGCCGCGCTGGGCAAGCGTGTTGGTAATTGCAGAGCGCAGCTCTTGCAACGGGGATGCTGCTGCCCATCCCCGCTTTGTGCATTTGAGCTGCATTGTCTCGGATGGATATACCGCCATCTGTCGGTTCTGGTACTTTACTCTGCTGGTACCTCACTGCAAATATACCGCTATCAATCGGCTCCAAATAACTTAGGAGGGAAAATATTATCATTTTGGACCGTGTTCTCCTTTTTTAACAGTTTTAACAATGTGTAGCAAATAAATTGTACCTTCAACTGAAATAAACAATTTCGCTCAATTGTTGGCATCCCACACCCACAATCAAACTAATTGCAGCTAACGAAATCTGTGATTCACGCCAAGTTTCTTAAAGTATTACATTATTAAGGTTAAATTACATATGTTTTATGACAATACATTTCGCATATTATATAACAAAATCTGTTTACATGGAATTTGTAGACTTTCATTAAATGGAATAAAATAAAAGGACTAAATAATACCTTGCTTAATTAATAACATAACATTATGATGATATCTTTGAAAACAAAATTATAGATTAGTCTCGAGAATAAAAAAAATTAATGATTATAACATTTTTAATTTTGACATACAGAAATAAATAAAGTTATGAGTTGATTTAAACAGTGCTATTATTCTGAATAATTATTCTAAAAAAAAAACAGTTGTACTAGGAATCGTTTTTTATTAAGTTTTGGTAACAATATTCAAAGATGCAAGAAAATACATAGATAACAATCTCTGTAGCCGATGTCAAAACTAGTTATAGTCCACACATTAATAAAATAATATATTATGCAAATTAATTTGAAATAATAATAAAAAATACACATAGCATCTTATATATTCAACAGACTCCAAGTAAAGTAGTGTAATACACTTGTGTTACGAATATCAGACGAAGGTAAATTCACAACTGAACCTACGTCCTTCAGTGCAGAAGACAAGGACACTACCGAATGCACCATCGGACCCGTCCCATACAAAACATACAATTACAAATACATTATTACATCCAAAATTAAAAGTGAGGCAGAGCAATGACCTCAGAGCAGTTTATGCAAGAAGTCATTAGGTGCACCACACAGAGTGATCACTTGCTGTATTGATCGCAGACTCATTCATGCGGAGTCACACGATGACGCGGTGCGGTCGGCGCATTTCTTTGTGGTACCAATGTTACGTAACAGTGCTTTAGGTGAACTTCCCCAGCTCATTATCGTTATTTACTTGCACATTAGTAAGTGTATTTTAGTGCACTGCAATATCCAATTGATATTTACTGTCACAACACGTCCTTTCTTAATTCTTATAATAAAAATAAATTCACTTAACATCTCATTTATTTACCTGTCCCGAGATAAGTTACTTAAATCACTTGTGTTACAGACATCATATAATAGAGAAATCTCAATGTCTAAACATAGCAAAAACACAAATGATTGTCCTATCTGGGGATCGTATTCACGACCTTATGGCGCACAAGATAGTATCACTACCATTTGAGCCATCGCGCCCGTCATATTAAAATATTATAAGTACCAACTAACGAAAGTCCACTGCTAAACAAAGGTCTCCCCATAAAAGGTGGAATTTTTCCTATGATTGCCTCCTTGGATAAACGTGTTGGCAGTCGCAAAACACAGGTTTCTTGATGGGATCATGGTGCCCATCGTCATTTCGGATGGATATACCGCCATCTGTCAGTTTGAGTGCGTCGGTCGCCTCTTACGACACCTGGTATACTATTCTACTCTGGCGGTTCCTCACGGCTATGATAGACATAATACCCCGCCCGAAAAATTACCGTGAAAATCGCAGCCCTTCCCCGCCCTCTCACTGGCACAACACGATCATTGACACTGCACAGGCATTCGTATAATAGAGCAGTACACCGCGTTCGCACGGCGAACGCGTGCAGTCCCTGCCCCTACGAGCGATAACCGGCAGCCCTAGAGCTGCTGGGCTCACTCCGTCCGTCCTCTATTGCTGAACTTCGTAATTAAATTCACCCCTAACAATGGCCGCCCGAGCTTAGGTCGAGCCTCTAGAGGCATCCTCGCGCGATCGCCGTCGATCCTGCTTAGATCCCGCGAGCCTTGCTGGCGCAACCGTAGCTAAACGCGCGGTCGCGACCGCAGGGTACGCAGGATAATTACGGGCATCGGACCTCTCATCTATGAGAGGCGCCGCCTTCTTTTTTCGGTGGCGATGGAATTGACGTCTGAGTAGTCCAGCAATGTGTTCGTCCCAAAAAAAGAAGATATAATATTTAGTTCTAAATTTAATTATGCTCTGATTACCTAATGTATAGATCGTAGTTGATCAATTAAAATAAAAATATATAAAATCAGCAATCCAAAAATTATTACAGTCTGATTAACATTTTTTAATTGATCCAATTGAATCCAGACCAAATTTAAAATAAAACGTTTTCAAGGTCCAGGTGTAACTTGAAATTTATAAAATGCATTCAACGAGTTCATTTATTATTCGCTCGGTAAATGCTTGCAGCACTTATGTAAATTAGTAATTCGTTTGAGTACACACATTACTCTTTTCAATGTTTCTATTTATACTTACAAAAAATATGTAATCTACATAATATGAAACTACAGCTATAAAAAATCTATTTAAGTAAAAATACAGATATATATCTGTATAATACCCCCCACTGCACCAGGTATCGAAAGAGGCGACTAAAGTACCAAAACCGACAGATGACCGAACCGGTGTATCCATCCGGAACAGTTTATCTTAAATGCACAAGCAGGTGGGCAGCAGAATCCCCGTTGCGAAAGCAGCGCTCTGCGATTGCCAACACACTTGCCCAGCGCGGCAACTATGCGCAAAAACCTCCATTCTTGGAAAGACCTATGTCCAGCAGTGGACTTTAAATGGCTGGTCCGTCCGTCCGTCAATCCGTATTTATATAAACATTTTGTGTCACGATGTTTGTCCGAGATGAATTTCTGTAGTATGGCACCGATTTTTATCAATTATTGCCGTACATACATTACAGTTTGATCCAACTCGAGAGAAAGAATAGTTTAAATGTCAATTTATAGTCGCCATATTTATTTTTATGGTAAACATATAAGTGTAGTTAAGACAGGACAACGTCTCTCGAGTTAACTAGTAACATTATCCAGGTATTTTTTCCTTCATTTAAATGAATAGTATTAGCCTGTCCAACCTCATGAACCACTTCTTACAACACTATGGCGAGACTTATTATCATCATCAGCGTCATAGCAACTACTGGAGATTAGCCTCCCCAAGAAACGAGAAATTTTGTCAATGATTGCCGCTGGCGTTATGGCAATCGCAGAGCGTAGCTTCCCGACGGGAGGTATTCCCAGAAGCTCAAACGCAACAGGGCGGAGATAGGCCGGCGCCCTGTTGCTGGTATCTGCTGCCATCTGTCTGGGCTCATCTCTAACGATACCTGGGGCAGAGTGTGCTATTCTAATCTGTCCCCGGTTAGACAATAAAGTAATAGAGAATCACTTTAATTGAATTTAGTTTGATTCAATAAATTTTGCAACACATGCAAATATTACTTAACTAACTGCGATCCGCGGTTTAATTCGATTAATTTCCTTTGCCGCAAGAATATGAGGATAAATAAAGTTTAAATAATGTTACTTTCTTACAGTAAAAGAGTTTTAGACATCGGTTTATTTTTTTTCAGTTAATTTGTTACGAAACTACAAAAATATAAATCTCGTTAACATATTTGTATTTCAGATAGGGATTTCTTTTCTTTGTAACAAATATACAAGCGAAAAGACAAGTATTTTCTCGGAATAAATATATTGCTATAAGTTTCTCCCACAGCCATACCCATTTGTTCAAAGATTTAATAGCCATACACCCAACCAGATTCTTAAAAATAGTATGAGAAACTCTTGTTGACCACACTAATGGTCAACCGAATACTTAGTTGAAAACTTAACCCAGCAGCCAACTTTCTATGTATAAGAACAGCTGGTTATCCTGGCGCCGATTCTCAGTGAAACATCAATAATTTCCCCCGAGGTTGTTGCGGGAGCCTAATCTAAGACTGGAAACGACTCGCAGCTGCCCCAGATGAGCCGGCCGCTCACACATCGCTTACGGCTGCGTCTGACAGTCCCGAGACAGTTCATTGTTGAACGAACAAGAATGTCAAGAAATGTTAGCTGGTATTTTTTTTTTATTAAATCTAAACGCGAGGAGATATGGCACGGAATATCTCTCAGGGCATCAAATATATTTTTGACAGCTTGAAATAATTCGTAATTATTCTCTACATTTTTTAAGCGATATCACTGAAATATAGCTTGATTAGAATTAAATATTAATTGTTAAATTGACAACTTCGCTGCGATTTGTGGAAAATATTGTTGTGAAATTATATATATAAAAGTAGAAACTGGCTAACTGCCATATCAACGCAGGGCTTACACTTTAAGGGTTAGAAACCTGAAATGCACGCAAGGATTTGTTTTAACGTAGGGGAGTACTATGAAAAGAGTTTTTGAAAACGTGGGCGTAAAGATACATAATTCGAAACTTTGCTGTTTTTTAAATTATTTCAATAATATTAAGTATGAAGGTTCTCCACGGAAAGTCATAAAAATATATTACATGTGATAATACATTCCTCAAAAATCAACAATTAAGGGAAAAAAGGGGGCTACAAAAATTTACTTAACGCTGGTGCAACATCTGGGCGCTGCCAGTCATTAAATACAGCTTGATTAGTATGACAGATGCCAAAAGTAGCGTTGCACCAATTAAAAATTATTATATTGGCATTACTGTATTTTGCATCACAATTTGTTATTACATAACAACAATTTTACATATAAAGCATAAGCAAGCAAAGAGAAGCTGACTGACTAGCTGGGTTATTATGCCATAACCCGGGGCCTTCACTATAAGAACTAAGAACCTGGAATTTTTCCCCTTAACAGGGAAGCAGAGTTTAACAATTTCACGATCGAAACATTGCTGTTTTTGAAATTATTCGAATATAAGTATCTGTACAGAAGTTCTTTATTTAAATTCCTAAAGCACGTGTAAAATATTATTTCCAAAATCATCCCCTAAGTGGTTAACAAAGAGTGCAAAGTTTGTATGAAAGTTTTGCAACTTAAAGTGGATGAAACCGCGGGGGGCTGCTATTATTACATAAAAACGTTTTGTTATTTTTTGGTGTATATATCATTTAAAACTATATCTCTTTTCAATAAATTGTCACTGAAACCCCGATATATCCAAATGCAAACTTCACAACTCTTAAGCTTCGACATCTTTCACCATTCCTTTTGAATGGTTTGAAAAGTCAATAATTTCCCAAGAGGCGAACGGTGCTTGCGCAATTTACCATTAGATGTGGATTCCGGTGCTGATTGCTGATTATTGCCGAAGTCAAGAGGAGGGTTAGAAGTGAGATTTTTGTTGGGAAAAGGGATATAATAGTTTATTTGATAGTATGTTACACAAAAGTCTTGATCGTTATCTTAAAAGAGTTCCTTAACAAAAGTTATACAAATCGCAAGCTAAAATCATTATTTTCAATACAAGTAACATTAACTATGTTACTGAAATTTATTTTGCAACATTTTGCAAAGATAATTAGCATTTTCTCTCATACTTCATCATACCAGCTATTAAAAGGCCATTGTTAGACATAGGCCTCCCCAAGAAAGGGGGTATGTTGCCCATAATTGCCGCGCTGGGCAATCGTGTTGGCAATCACAGAGCGCAGCTTTCGCGACGGGGAAGTTGCTGCCCATCCCCGCTCTGTATATTTGAGCTGACTTTTCTGCATAGATATACCGCCATCTGTCGGTTCTGGTACCTTAGCCGCCTCTTACGATACCTGGTACAGGGGCAAGTCTAAGGGACTATTCTACTCTGCCGGTACCTCTCACACTTAGCAGTACTTTATTTAATCTATTTATAAGCATAATTCTTACCTGCGTAAACAGAAATCGTAATGAAAAGAAGTTATTAATGAGGCCTAATAAATATTATTTATTAAAATTTACGTGCATACAAATTAGAGGTCACCTTTAAAGTATATCGAACCGGTCAGTCACCTTAAATTGGAATTCTGAAGTTGATAGTGACCATTTTCAATCGATCTACGACTACGTGATTAATCACGCCTGTAAAAGTGCTATCAATATTTTTTAAAGCTTAAGTACAATCGTGACAACTCACAGTCCAATAAGAGTACAGTCCTTCTTAATTAGCATCATAATCTTAATAGCTTAATTAGATTAGCAATTCTCAAACTAACGTGTCTTGAAATTATTTACATGGTTTTTCTTAATTTTAGTTTGATTTTCCATAATATACCTTATATGTGAAACCTTTGTAATGTACAGTATTAATAACAAATTGTAAGTTCAAATCATTATCTTATCAACCTTTTTCCATAATCGCTACGCTAGGCAAACTTGATGCCTATCACAGAGCGTAGCTTCGCAAAGGGAATGCTGTTCCCATCCCTGCCCTGTTGCATTTTAGATACACTATTTCGGGGGAATTTACCGCCATCTATTGAATCTTGGCCTTTTGCAATTTAGAACACCTCACTGTTACACTGCTTACACTGCTCAGCCGTAAAACATTGTAACTGCGACATAGGCCTCCATCCCAAGTTGTCATAGGATGATTCTAATGAAGTAATTTTAATTTACTTTAAATTCAGTTTAAACTAACTGTTGAAAATGTTTCATTTTATGCTTTAATTGCTTTCTACCTGCAAAATCGATTGATCAGGCTTCTTTTTATATATCAAACAAATACACATTTAAAGATTTTATTTATGAGATTACAGGCCTAATGTGTGTTATATTTTCCAAGCTCAATCAATCGATCTTTCAGGAAATTTGGAGATAAAAAACCATTTAGGATACTGTTACCTCCGGAAAGGCAAGATATTAAGTAAAAAATCTTAGGCAAAATTGCGGATTAGATGCAGTACAAATATGTACAATGATAATTATTTTAAACAACAACATCAAGTCGTTTTCATAATAATTCGTTTTAGAACTCAAGAAATATATAAGCTCACAATAAAAAACAAAAATATCCCATCCCATTCTACGTAATGAATGAAATTCTTCCTTAATTAAATACCTTTCGTTTGTCCATGCTACACACTTGTGACATTGCCCAAAATTTCCGCTCGCAAGGTGACGGAATGACAAGAGACATTTGTCGACGGTAACATGTCGCTTTACCGATTTCAGACAGAAACATCTAACTTTAACTTACAGCGGGCAGGAGTCATGGTTTTGTTTTTTATTTATCATCATTTTCCACTTGTTAATTCTAATTGTCCAAATATGCAATAAAATGTTGATGTTACTATAAACATTTTCTAGCAACTCATAATAATATCTTCTATGCCAATGTCACAAAATATCTTCAAGCCACAAGTTTAGTAACGCGCTAGTGATACCCTTGTGATAATACGTCTAAATGCTCAAGTAAAACTGATTTGATTGTTTGTCGACTTTATCATGAAAAGAATCTGACAAAAAAAAATCATTGAGGGCAAAAAGAAACTACGTCTTAACGGGTTTGTTGACTTATACATTTTATGATCGAAGTTTAGTTTGTATTACGGCAACCGTTGTTTATATTTATACAAAAATGAAGAAAACACAAACGTTAAAAAATATTATCAAAACTCATTGGAATCAGCATTTTCCTAAACTTAAAGCTTCTGATTTTTTGTATAGATAACCCTGAGTCGTGACCCAAAACACAGGGTAGACGAACATAATTTCATCCACGGAATAGTGGCTATATTTCATTTATGACGTTAAGGAACGCAGTCGTAACTTTTAAGGTAAATTAACACGCTACGTCGGTATCGATTGTTGAAGTCGAAAGAACTCTGGGCGGAGAATTCGCAGCCAAATGCTAGGAAACTTTAACTGGATAAGTTTTCTCTAAAATACTCTTGAGACACAGACTGGTTCTTCAGACGCTGTTAATATTTATAGCTGTTCCTTAGAACTTGGGAAGGTGAAAGGGAATGTTTTCGAAGTGGGTGTAAGGTGCAGCCTATTAAAAATTCAAATACACATTTAATGTTTAATGTTAATTAAATTTAATTACCTACACAAACCCCTGTGTTCTCGCATACTTCCTGAGCTCGCATGACCTTGATTTTATATTATTGTTTTCAAAAAGACTACATAGACGCCGGTGACCGTGATACGCTCGAACAAATAACAACCAAGAGGAATTTTTGTCATCCTAAGAATCACCCCTACGAAATGTAGGTAAGATGGTTCGTTGGCAGGTTGCCACATCTGTACGTAGGCTGTATTACTCTCAGATGTCTTACAAAGTATCCTTATTGCGGAAGCAATAAAGGTCAAATTTGCACACAAAGGAATAGAATCGATTCCGCATGTTCTTGAAAATATCTAAGCTTAGGTTTTAATCCCATAGTTATATTGATAGTTCTGTAAAATAATCTACTAACAGCGTCTGTGGTTTTGCTCGTATTAATTTCAAGAACAAATAAGCTCCAATACTGCTAGTAGTAGCATGATGTTATATAGCCTCCTTAGATAAATGTGCTATCTAACACTGAAAGATTTTTTATCGGATCAGTAGTACCTAAGACTAGCACAATCAAACTAACCCTTCAGCTTTATAATATGAATATAGAATTTATATTGAATAAACTTTTTATTTGGATAATGATTAAAATCATGTTAATAAAACACATTCGCAAATAATGCACTAATTTCGATGACATGTCAATTCCATAAAGAGCTTATAGTAAGTCAACCTCGAAAGATAGACAAATAATGTCGCAAACATACATATAGTACCTTAAAACAGAACAAATCTATTATGGTTCTGTTAAGTTACACCCTTTACGCAGTGCATGCAACAGAAACTCTTACAAAGTAATTGTCCTTTTGGTTCTTGCAGCGATTAACAGTGATGCCCCACTCCTATTGGTCTTAGCGTGATGTTATATAGCATATTGCCCTTTTCGATAAATATGCTATGTAATTTAAAAAGTATCTTCATCAATTCTATCACCCAGTTCCCGAAATTAACGAGTACAACCAAAACCAACAACACTGCAGGACTACAATATTATAAAAGATATTACTGAAGTATTCCATACTTAAGCCTATTGGTGATTATGATAAAATTTTGCTGGTTGACTTTGTACTAGCACGCTCAACATATGCAGCTATGCAGGTACTGCCTTACGCTGAGTATGTAACACAACATTGCCGTGAGGTACCGGCAGAATAGAATAGTACCTCCCACTGCACCAGGTATCGTAAGAGCCAAATAAGATTCCGGAATCGACGGATGGTAGTATATCCATTAGATACAGTATTGCTCAATTGCACATCGTGGGAATGGATAGCAGCATGTCCGTCGTAAAAGCTGCATTCTGCGATTACCAACACGCTTGCCTAGCGCGGCAATTATAGGCAAAATTCCCCCTTTCTTAGGGAGGCCTATGTTCAGCAGTGGATATTTTGATGATAATGATACCGACATCTTGATGATACTTCGGCAGACTCTTAGATTGGTTGGTACAGGAGTAGGTATTATTCTACCTTGTCGACCCCACGGCGAATCTATTTAATTAACTCCACCTTTTATTTAAGTACCTTTAGACGTATTTTTACCGATACCAATAATGCCTATACTACCGAATTAATTGTAATGGTCAACAATAATATTAGAAGCTATTCCAATAAGAGTCATGAACATACTTCCGCATCAAATGAAACAAAAAATATATGCACACAATTTCTGATGATTTTTCTTAACTAAAAATACTTTTTTAACCGTAATATCAATATCCACTAAACCTACATGAAACTATAATAATTTGCATAGTAAAAAAGAAATACCATTAACTTTATTTTACCTGATTACTGCCGACGGCCGAAATTAAAACGTAGATAGGTAGATATTTATCCACTTCTAAAAGTAAAACCCAAGGAAATGAAATTTTCAAATGGGCCGCTTTCCATTTCGGGGCGGGATCAGGATGAAATTTAAAAGAATTGTAGGAGCTTATTCGAGTCCTCTGAGAAACTCTTGGGCTTATTACTTTCGTAAACTGTGGACGCCCTCGGTCCTCTTGCTTAAATAAGTAATCAAAGAAAACACACCAATCATCGCTATGGGAGATGCCGTCCTTTTTCGAACTTTACGCTCACGTTACTAAATTATACTCGGATACGGGTGGTGTAAGCCAAAGTTACCGACATAACCAAACCGACGAAAATGAATTAACAAGTCGAAGTGGAAATAGGCATATAACACGCAGAACCAATAGCTGATGGAACGTGTGGTCCACAAACTGGCAAACTTAGACAGGCGGTGTGACTAGAACCGCATGTTTGTGTAAACAGGCTACAATACAACCGGTTCTATTTGAAATCACTTAGAGAGGCCTAAGTCCAACAGTGGACGTCCTACGATTATAACCATAAGGTGTGTTTACCTCCTTTCTTTTAAAAAAATAAATGTGAAAGAAAATATATAAGTAAATAGAATCGTTTGTATGGCTGCTTTACAAACTTCTATTCCAATTATTATATCGTATACACAGTATTTTATAAGTTACTCAAAAAAGTGTAAGTGATAAATTACAGATACAAATACTTCTTTTTCATCAATTTAAGGAAGTAAACTCTGCAAAGTTGTAATAAAAAAGAGGAAACGATTCCAAAAATGACATCATCCTCCAATTTATTATTTAAGTTTACCATTCTTAAAATTTTCGGGAGTGCTGTAAGAAGGAAAATGGATAAGTTAATCTCTTTCAGAATATCTTTCGTCTTAAAGAGAAAGATCTTTTGTCTTTTAAAAAATAATTTTAGCTAGCCGTTATTGTGAGAACAAGGCGATGTCTGACGCCACAAGATGGTGTATTTTTTTTTAACTTAAAACATTAAACAATTTAATCTACTTATTTAATTTTTTATGAGTAAAATTACAAGACAAAAAATTAGGAAGTATCATGTTTGTAATTTCAAATCCTTACTAATATTATAAATGTGAAAGTAACTCTGTCTGTTACGCTTTCCCGCTTAAACCTGTCAACCGATTTTCATGAAATTTGGCACAAACAATTTTTAGACCCTGAGAAAGGAGATAGTCTATTTTTTGTTTTATTCGAAATAAGGGTGATGGGTCGAAAAGGGGGATGAAAAGTTGTATGGAAGTATCGCTATTTTAAAGCTAGAAACTTGAAACTTATTTTTCAGGCCATTCATTCGATATAAATAAACATGACATTTAAAGTTTATATAAGTTAAGGTTAAGAGGTATGATGGTACCCAAAAAAACTATTCCACGTGGACAAAGTCGCAGGCACAGCTAGTACTCGTATAAAATAAATGAAATATCATAATTTACATAATTTTGGATCTAACCGATTTGATCTGCATGTCTAAATAATAGTAAATAGCGTAATTTTCTTTGATTTATTATGAACCATGCCCCATTAGTCCAACATTGCATGTATAAGGGACCGTAAAGCAAGTATATTTTCGTATCAAAGAGTCTGTTTGAACTTGTACGTACATATGTTAATAAGTACATGTATCACGTAAATTGAGTTGCGAACATTTTACCCATGTTTTCTTTTCGTAGTACAAATTTGTAGGTAATACAAACATTAACCTACAACATTGAAGAAACAGCACTAATTTCTCAGCACTAGGTAAAATTCGACATGCCTAGTAAGGTTTTCGTAGGACGACGGTAGTGCAATCTTAAATAAAATATCATCTTAAATATAATCCAGCATATTCTAGGCACAAAACCTTTTAAAGTACGATTTTGTAGTTTACATTGTGGCTGACCAAAATTTCGTCTAGTTACTAATAATTCACGCAACAACACATGCATTGGCTTAACTTTAAGATAAATATCTTAAAGCACAAGTATTCTAAGTATTTGAAATTATACTATTTTCACGATTTTGACAAAACAATAACAGATTGACTGACAGACAGGTTAGCGAGTATAATCCTTTATCCCGCGTACACTATTGTTTATTATTATTTCAGCTAAAAGTACGCTTGTGGCAGATTGGAATAGAATCATTAATAAAACCCTTATTTTAGTATGTAGACATTCGTAGCAGCCGCACATGCAAAAACTGCTACGTCGTCGTTGTAGCATGTCTAACTTATCGTAGCAATATACGCCGATAACTTATGAAAATGTTTACATGGGTAATGCAATCGATAAAGAAAAAGCACTTCCATATTCATTTTAATTTCAGGCAGTGAAAGATTACGGTTCAAAAGCAAAATTTTATAAAAAAATTACCTACTAAACAACTAAAAATTTCGTTCAAGCCTCACAACATGTCATCCATTGACCTGACTCTCAAACATCTCATACATCAGACAACAGAGGAATCACAAATATAATACATTAATACATATATAACGACCAGACACAGAACAAACTCAAATATACTTAAATAAATATTGATCCCGGGTCGAACACACAACTATAGTTTGGATCACTACTATCTGCGCCATCGGGACCATCTAATAACACTAGCGTGGCAACAATGAAATTTTAAATCTCACTCACTAATGTTTGCCTTAATTATTGTTGGCTATGTGCATAGCACGAGTGGCGGGATAACACGTATGCACGGTCTGAATACTTGCGTAGGTAAATAAGTTTGAGCGAGTGTCGTTCCATTGTCGCCGGGCGCCGCATTGTTCCCTGAGTGCTTTTAGTACTAGCCTCCATAATAAGCACTCTTTACATTTTGTCTCCGGTAACGTCGCATTGCAATCTATTTAATCGGCGCTAACGACCTCTTTTTTCGATCCAGACCCAAATACGTGTAGACGAGACTATTCTACTCCGGTTATGCACGTAATGGTTCTGTCACATGTTACGGTCATTGTGATTAAATAGCTATTATGTATAATGACTGGTCATTAAATAGAATAACCAAATTGTCTAGACAATGTGATAAATTAATCACTTTACCGTTCTTATTATATAAAATTTACACATCGTGTGCAAATTGATCCACAACATAAAAGATGGGATATCTTACGTCTTAATTTATAGGCGCAATATTATTTTATTGTAAATTATTTGTCTATTATTTGACATTTATTTATTTTGTGAAATAATGTTTTGGCATTGTGAATTAAATTGTGTCATTTACCAATTACCTTTGTCTAAATTGCGTAGACATTATAAATAATAGTTGGATTATATGTATAATATCAGAATATATTACTTGGGATGTAACATACATATTAATTTTGTATTATTTTTTATAAGGTCAGGTCGACAAACAAGCATATAGTATATGTAAAATATCACTGCAGCCTATAGACGCTAGTACGACGATATCACTAGCGCGTTCCCAACCTTGTTACTTAATGATATTATGTCACATTATCCAGTAATTTCACAGCCTCTTTTACCCTTTAAACTGAAACCCAGCAATGCGAACACTGCTATTTAACGGTAGAAATAAGTGAGAGTGAGGTACCGATGTAGATGACCTTTAGTATGAAGTCTACCTCATGTAATAATATAATATATAATAATCGTAGAAATGTAACGATTGGTGTTCTTACGCGTCTTGGTAGTGGCCTCTTTCTTCGCGTACACGTAGACATTTTATCTCTGCCGAGTGAGGCCTACTCGAGCCTCTATCGGCCATCAGCCATCGCTTACTTATGCATGCCTGTGCGGCTCGGGTGAAATATTAACCATCTGAGCACCTCATTATATATTTAATTAACGTATTCTAAAATTAGACAGATCCTGCTACTCACTCAGTTCATTTTATCTGTTTTCGTCATCATGTTATTTTCGTTATTATTACTGCGATTGCCAACACGCTTGGCAATTATGGACAAATTTTCCTCTTTCTTGGGGAAGCCTATGTACATAAGTAGACTTTCAATGGCTGATATGATGAAACACAGGTTATATACCTGATTTAAGATACCACAACGTCTGTCGGGTCAGCTAGTTTACTATGGAATCCATATAATTCCTGATAACTTTATATACTAGATTGATATATTAAGTTTATATACTAGATTTAAATGGACCCCCCCCCCCGTTATTAATAATTTAAGGCTATTTATCATAGGAACTACGTATTATCCATTATTAATTATTTATATTTTCCATTAAATAAAACAAATCCTCTTTATATGGATTTAAATACTTAAAAAGTACAATGACCGCAAGTTTGCCCGGGGCAGCTTATTTTCTATTATTTTTTTCTTTATATATGCAAAAAAATTAAATATGTTATGTAGTGGAGGTTTAAAAAAACAGAATTTATTTTGCTCACTCATGAAAATATTTTGAATATCAAAACAAACAAATAAAAAATCTGAAAACGAGAAATCATATTAAAAAGCTCAACATATTCGTTTCAAGAATTCAGGTAAGAGCAACGTCCTTCGTTCGTATAGAATGGTAATGACACAAATGCAGGAGTCGTGTTAACACGTTTTACGGGATAATTACGGATCGCGGAAAATGCCCCGACCTGAACAGAAACAGCAGTCAGCTTAAAACTGGTATAATACTTGGCATTAGAAATAGAAATAAGAAGCTTTCAACCGACAGACGCCGATAATTAATTGTCATTCTCCCGTTAACAGAATTTTAACGCTTAAAAACCATGCTTTAGAAGGAAGGAATTGAATAAATAGGATATAAGTAAATACTCGTATTGTTGTGTATATATAATGTCAGTCAACCTGGATAAAAAAGACTAAGTAATAACTTGTAGTGAAATATATCGAATAATGTACAGTGAAAAATAATGAATTTACATAACTCCTCACACATTGACCTGACTCCGAGATATAAAGCGCTTTTGTTACGAACATAGAGAAAACATAAATCATCATCATCATATCAGTCATAAGACGTCAGCAGGCGTGATGCGTGATCTTTAATAAGACCAGTGTTACGCGGCCTGTGTCCAGCGGGATCAAATAAATAAAATAAATAAATCTAAACAAACATAAATGTAATACTTAAATTCGTATTTAACAACAAGACACAGAACAAACTCACAACCTTTGACGCGCAAAATAGGATCACTACCATCTGCGCTATGGGGCTCGGGAAGAATCTAGACATATTTAATAATGAGTTTACCACCTGCAAATAAGCACCACACAAACCGGACCGCAGACAATATTACCGCCCATTCATTAGCACTGCGCTACTAAGTTCATGTAAAACTTTGAAATATGCAGAAATTTATCGAGTCTCACAAGAATGAATGCACTCTTGTGAGACTCGAACTCTTAACTCGCGTATGTAAACACTTAACCAACAACTTAAACGAATCTTAGTTTGTTCTATTTTTTTCAATCTAAGCTCAAATATCTATCTCCTCCTACGTTATTTAACATGCCAATATTGTAGTCACACCAGTATTAATTGAGAGCTCGCTATTTGAAGTTGTTGACTCGTAAGTATCTATAGGTACCTAGAAAAATAGTCCAGTAAAGTACCTAACTACTAAGTCCTACTTTAAGAAAAAGGTCAATCGCTGAACCTGACTCAGCTGGGCAGCGTTCGGAAATCTGCGAAACTTCCTCTCGTACGGCATACCTCAGTGACTCAAGTCTTTGATCAATGTGTGGTACCTTCGATAACTTATAGCAGCAAAACGTGATCTCTTAATATCGGCCTCATTAGCCAACTCAGATTAGTCTAACAAACTATGGAGATGGCAAAGCTTGGAGACTTTTTACGCGATCGAATCAAGAATGAGGAGATTCTTAAAAAAATAAAAGATACCGACATAGTCTGCCGGAATAGCAAGTTGACGTGGCAGTTCGATGGCGATTCGAGCCGTAAGATTCTTAAATGGAAACAACGCAAGTGGACCGCAATGCGTCCACCAACAAGGTGCAAAGACAATCTGACTAAAACCGTAAGATCGCGCTGGATACAGGTCGCGTTCTCCTGGCCATATTGTACATGGGATGGGTAACATGAAATGTCTCATAGGTAACAAAAAAACTGACAGTAACACATTATACACATATTAAGATATTAAGAAAGCTACTAGCATAACTAGCATATATAATAAACACTATAGAAACATTGAGATTGTAAAATTCCAATATACCGCAAATGATTAAATAAACGAGCGTGTATGAAAGGACTAATAACGAGTAACGGAAGCGAGAGAGGTATGCCATGATCGTAACAAGTGGAGATCCATAGTCTCTGCCTACCCAGGTGGGATGCAGGCGTGATGTATGTATGTATATATATCTACTGTGGCGAAGATTTCGTTAGTATTACTAATTAATCGTAACTCATATTTAATTTAATCTTGATGTATCTTGGAAAACAGAAAATTCTCCAGTTTAATTAACGTGTTTTAAAGCGCTAAGCAAACATTAATATTTAGATATCCCGTGAATTATCAACAGCTGCAAATATCTGAGCGACGCTCCCGCGGGGCATCATTACCCCTCATTCGTTAGAACGCGGCGGTAACGAGCCTCTCACAATGTTCACCAGTTGCGCTGCCATAATGCGCCGGATAATTAGACGGCGCGAAATGCATATTTATGTTTGCGTTTCACGACAATGAGGAAGAAATGCTGGAGTAAATTTATTTGATTTTATATATTATTTTGTCTTTATGTATGTACAGCGTAAACAGTTGAAGCTTCATAAATTATTTCTTAACATAAAACTAAACTAGTTACTACCATGAAAATTTTTTTTTTTCAATATGCAAGCACGCTGCTTCCACCAGTACAACGTATTTGCATACTAATTACAAACCACTACTTACTCGCTGCACTATTATTTGGTGCTAGTCTGGAATGCTTATTTAAGTTATATAGCTTTGACGCGCCCAATGGCACAGGTGATAGTGATCCTATCTGGTGCGCCAAGGGTCGTGGGTTCGATTCCCACCCAGAGCAAATATTTATATGATGATATTAGTGTTTGTTCTGTATCTGGGTGTTAAATATATGTATTTACGAAGTATATTTGTGTTTCTTCTGTTGTCTGCGTCTGTTACACAAGTTCTTGAAGCGACTTATCACGGAATTAGATCAATGCATTAGATGTGGGAATTTATTATTATTAAATAAACACATAGCTAGCCTCTGAAACATGGCTGGGCAGATTCTAACGGTTTTTACTTGAGTAAAGAACTTGCGTGTTATGATAAAAAAACAAATGAAGTCGTGAGCACTAGATAGGTTTAGACAATAAATTTGAGAAGGTAAAAGTGTGAAGTGAAAGATTATGTGATCTTTAGAAAAACGTAAAAAATATTGTAAAGAGAAGTAGTTATAATATTATTTAAATTAAAAGTAAAGGCTTTAAATATATATATATAATACTGTGTTATTATGGATTAAATATACATAATATTCATATACTGCACAACTAAAATTAAGTTTCTAAGCACGTCCAACCAACAGTTAACATTAAACGGCCCCAAATAACCATTTAAAGTCGTCAAATGCGTCTAGAATTTGTAAAAGCATGTCAAAGCTCCTACTCATTACCTACAGGTGAGTTGTTGCGCAAAAAAAGATGCAAAAATCGCACCGATTTCTTTGTAAATTACCGATATTCTGACGACGCTGAAGAAATTTTAGATTATCCTGGCCGCCCGCTCCGACTTCGACCTGTGAAATTGTATCCCGCTGATCGCGTTTCCGTGAGTTTTAGATTGTATTAGTAGTATTGGATACTAATTCTGTTATCTGACACCGCGGTCTGTTGGTATCTAATAGCACTCACAGATATAATTATAATTCTGTCGTATAAAAAATAAATAATATGCAATAAAAAATTTAAAATCTCAAGTTGGCTCGCAATGCACATAAAGAGCAAATCCGATTCAAATGAGTTTAGTAGTTAAAGAGTTTATCTCGGACAAACAACGCGACGCGAAATTTTTAGTGCAGCTGAAATGCACAGGGCGGGGATGGGCATCCCCATCGCGGAAGCTGCGCTCTGCGAATACCAACACGCCCAGCACAGTATTAAGGCCAAAATTCTCACTTTCCAGGCAGCTCTTTAGCCTCTGCTAGACTAAGTCTAGCAGAGGACTTCGAATGGCTGATATGATGATGATCGTGATATTATTTGTTATGACATGTACTAGACAGCTGAAAGCTTTCAATTTCGATAAATGCTTCTTAATAGCGTTCTGGGTTTATTTTTGATCAAAATAGGTATTCTGTAGAATGTAGTACTATTTCACTGACGTACTAAATATCTTTAGCTAAACTACTATGCAAACTGTTTCATACAAAAGGATTTTAAATAGGTTTACGTTAGGCATAATTAGACTGCTAACTGTGTTAAGAAATTTTGTTCAGCAGAAATTAAAGTCAAGCGCTGCGCTAGCCACTATAAGTATTGGTTTTTTTGTACTTTTACATTGTTTTGTTGACATCACATCAACTTCATAACTTTTAAAAGTATATTGAACATCATTTTACAACTGTTCAAAAAATGTTTTGGCCGCAGTGAATACGCAAATGTTAGAAAACACAATACTGTTTCGATTTTACTGTATCTAGAATTTATAAGTGAAGCAAAAAAAAGGACATGTATTTAAAAAAAGTTTTTGCGAACGGATTAACGTTAAATTCAATATACTTAATTCCATTTAATATAAAGAAAAAATGCGCAGAGCTCTTTCTTTTACATAAATTACAAGAAATAAATTAAAATAGCCATTACATACACCACTGTTTAAATTGATACATTAAAATACCGCAGTGAATTCAATTTTAATTGTCTATTAAATGTGAAGCAATTGATGAAAGATTTTTTCCTAAGTTATTGACTAGCGAGCGATTACTAGTAACTATATTAAAAAAGCATGAGTAGAATCCCAAAAAGTTTTAATAACTACTATTATCTACGTCAGTACTTTAAAACTCAATTGCATAACGAAAAAGGTGGCCGAGAGTCATTCTGCAGCTAACGACTCGAACTCGGCTGTCATGTAGATTGTGCACTTTAAATACGCGTTTAATTACACTCTCGCACTTCTTGATGCAAATTTTACTCGTCCTGGTCTATTGTATTCATTGAATTTAGAAACGATGATGTACTTTTATTGCGGCTTGCCCGCATTCATAATATGTCCAAATATAATAACTAT
>JACJUM010000202.1:6316209-6331678 GCA_020976665.1 Heortia vitessoides
AAATAGTTTCAGAGATTTTTTTCATTTAATAATGCCTGACGTCTTATTTTTATATTATATGTGGACTTTCATATACTATTGTTGAAAGTAAACTTGACCAGGCCCACTCTAAGAACGTATTCAATATGGTGATCAAGCCCTCAATCAACGCTGCTTTACAACTCCAATGTCGTAATTTCAGTTTTTTTTATCTGCTTTGAATGCTGAAACCTCCTTAACATTCCCCTTTCAATCACATATTACATTACCCGACAGCATAGTAGATACGGTCTTGTGATAGTAATTATCACAAGGATATCATGTTATGTTTATATTACCTAGAAATTTCACTGCCTCTGTACCCTTCATATCGGAACACAGCAACGCAATAACTTTTGGCGGTAGAGATTGGCGAAAGCGAAATATCAAAGCAGGCAACCTTCACATGAGGTCTACCTCTTCTCGTCCGTTTCTTAAGCCACCCTTCGCCGGTAATTTCGCACATACCTTCCCTTCATAACTAATTAACAATACTAGTTTAAACCAATGGAATATATAATGTAATCTTGCGAAAGAATTGATCCTCTAAGGTTTTCATTGATAACATTTTTGGAATGGCTAGCCTACATCACTAAGCTATATTGAACGGAATATAACAAGTAGATATAATTTTAAGCAAGAAGTGTTGGATTTCATTTCAACACTTTCTGACGCCATTTCGCAAACAAAAACAAACCGAAAGTGTTCTAAAGAATTCAAAGCTCGAATAGTTTGCGGCACTTGCAGCATATTCGCAGACATAAACAAAGTACCTCATCTGGCCTGTATTTCCCTTTCAAAGCTATCATCTTGTCCGTGAATTTCTCAAAAGAAACTCCTTTGAAACCTGACCTTAAAGAAGGGGCGTCATATTTTCTTGTACTCTTGTATTTATACGTTTTTGCGCGCTAGTTAGCTTTGTTCTGTCTATGTTTATAAAATACTTATTCAATGGCTTTAGGCTTTAACTAGTAATATATTTATACTAATATTATAAAGAGAAAATATTTGTACCTTTCGACCTCAAAATCTACTGGTCCCATTTTGGATTTTTTTTTCAATAATAGAATGCTGCATTTTTCTGGAGTAACATAAGATGCACAATAGTTACAAAAAAAATAAAATAGGAATATCCACTTAGAAAGGGAATATATAAAAGAAATTTGTATTTTTGAACGTTATTAATTAATAAACTCTTTACTACACTTCTAAAATAAGCTATAGTTTATACCTATGTTCTCAAAGAAAAAAAACTAAGTGGTGCAAACATCTTTCTGCCATATAATAATATAAAATAATAAATAAATGTATTTTTAATAACACATTATGAAGAATAGATAGTAGCCGATTCTCAGACCTGCAGAATATGCATATAAAATTCCATAAAAATCGGTCAATCCGTTTTCGGAGGAGTATGGTAACGAGAACACGAGAATTTTATATATTAGATTTTAATATGAAATATCTGAATAAATATTTAAATTAAATTTGGCATTAAAAGTTTAGAAATCAATAATTAATATAAAACAGTCAACTTATTAGTAAAATTCATATTTAAATAACTAGTTCTTTATTTAATTATGTATATGTACCGCTAATGGACCATCGATCCGAACCAACCGCTTCGACACGCTCTTAAAGGAAGTACGAGTGGATGGCTTAAAATTTCATGCAGAGTGTAAGACTTGTGGGTCTCGGCGCCCTGAACAAAGCCTTGAATACCTGCACAGGCGCCTGCCAAGCGCTTTCTTCCTTTCATGTCTCCGTCGAAAACAGCATTCAGCCTCTCAGACACATTTACAAGATGAATGCAACTCATGTTTCGAGAGATTTGGATCGATATATCTTCTACATTGACCCATTTAATTTTAATACAGAAAAACGTTGAAATTAAATACTTACTTAGTCGACTAGCCCGATGGCGCAGATGGTAATGGTCCTATCTTATGCGCCAAGGGTCGTAGGTTCGATCCCCAACTAGGACAAATATTTATATGTGGATGTTTGTGTTTATTCTGTGACTGGCAAATATGAATTTAATTTAAGTATTATATTTGAGCTTCCTCTGTTGTCTAATGTCACATGTCGTTACAAGTGCTTAAAGCTATTTAGCTCTGAGTCAGGCCCATGTATAAGATGTGCGATTATTTTTGTACGTGATATATATTTTATCTCATCACATTTCAAAAATCGCGATAAGTCGCTTAAAGCGCTTGTGTTGCTGTCTTTAGGCAATAAAATAATAAAAAAATGACACTTAACTACTACACTACACAAACACTACACATGTAACAAGCAAATATACAACAAACAAAAATATTCATCGTATAAATATTTGTCCTGGGTGGGTATCAAACCCACGACCATTGCCGTGCTAGACAAGAACACTACCAAACGCGCCAACGGGCCCATCATTTGCTACAAGTAAAGCTTTTTATGTATATTGGCAATTTCCGACTAATATTATGAATGCAAACAAAACGTGGATGTATAGATGTACGTTTGTTGATCTTTCATGTAAAAACCACAAAGCGGATTTTGATGAACCCTATCTATGATATAGTTTATGCCTCCTTATAACCACACAGGCTATAGTTTATAAATATTTGTCCAAAATATTACAGTAAGTGTTGTTTGTGCAGTTCTGCATTCTGCTTATCATCGTGTCGAGTTGTAGGCAGGAATTTTTATTCTACACAGGCACGGGAACGGGAACTAAGCGAATGAAACCGCAGGGCTCAGCTAGTCTAATACATATCAAACAGGACCTCTTACTACCCAATGTCTATATTACCTGCACATGATAATATTCAGAGTAAAATAATGAGCGTTATCGCGAATTAGTATAATTGAAATTCATTACACAAAAGTCACCAATTCAGCCTACTCGTAAATGAAAGAGACATTCCTTTTGTATGCCTCGTTGAAGACAAATTAAAAAACTCGGCCACTCCGAGTACAAAAGCTGCATAATTAAAAAAGGGTGAGAGACGCATTTATCTTAGGGTGAACGGAATAGGGACGACATTAAATGCCTTTGCTACGAACATCCATCTATCACCGACCAGTATACGTATCTCTCAACAGTACGCACACATAAAGATGTATTTAATTGAAAACTTTTTACTAAAAGTATATACAGCGAATTGATAAGTAGATTCCCCTGACTCTACTTTTTAAGGTATATGCTTATTTATAAGTCGGCAGTATAGAATGGTACTTCCCTTTATACCAGATCTAAGATGAGATTAGGGTACTGGAACCGGTGGATGGTTTAAACTAAAACTTTTTTAAACTATTTTTTACGGAAACCTAATTGCACAAGAAATTCTAATAATAATAATAATATTTATTTATTTTTATACTCCAAGTTACAGACATAACAATTCGTATAAGATATCGTGTGAATTTATTTATCTATTATTTTTTATTATTATAGTTTGAGTTTGAAAGTTAAATTAAAGAATAGTGTGATAAGAGATTAGTGTGGCCTAAAAGTTGATGTTGTGACAACAATAGAGAAAGGAATGTTGAGATTGCTAGGATTTTTAGAAAGGATGGAAGAAAACAGAATGACTGTACAAAAATATATAGAGCGGAAGAGAATGGAAGAATTGCTATAGGACGACCGAGGCGAACATTCCTGAACTAGAAACAGGAGGTATTAAAGACGGGCCATGTCAGAAGTACTAAGAATAAATGAGCGTGTATGAAAGTATTATTTCGGAAGCGAGAAAGGTATGCCAAGATAAGTGGAGATTTATAGTCTCTGCTTAACCCGATGGAACACAGGCGTGACGTATGTACCTACTACAGTCGGCAAGCGTCGGCAGCTACACTAGTGTCAAATTACTACAGCTGCGTTCCACCTTGTACAATACATACTTTCATAGCGCTTAATTTCTATCATAAGTTGCAAAAAACTAAAAAGTCCAGTTGTAACAATCCATGTGTGCACGCGAAGGAAAATAAATGTTATTGATTCATGTTAAAATTAGTTTCGTTTACATTTTAGGGTCCTATAATTTCGCAAATAGTATGTTGTAAAGATAAAGTGTTATTTTGTGTAGTATGGCATAGTAGAATAGTACCTCCCTCTGTATCTATCTGGTGTCATAAGAGATAAATAATGTACCAGAACCAACAGAGTGCGTTTATCCGTAATAGTGTAGCTCAAACGCATAGGCTGGGGATGGGTAGTAGCTTCCTAGTCGCGCAGTTACGCTCTGTGATTGCCAACACGCTTGCCCAATGCGGCAAATATGGACAAAATTACCTTTTACTGGGGAAAGGGAATGCCTGTTTCCAACAGTGTATTTCCAATAGTTAATATGATGATGATGATGACAATTTTGTGCGTATGAATGTAACTCTTACAAAACGCAATCAGCATGACGTATCCACGGAAGTGCTTGATTGAACATTGGAAGAGGTGATTAGGCAATTACGCAGGAGTTCGGACTCCAAGTAATCTAACAGTTGTCATTTATCAGCGTGATACATGATACTGACAACTCGTATAAAGCACAAACAGTATGTCCTATTCACAAACGTGACTGATTAAACTTTGGAGACTGTAATAGCAATTACGCAGCAATGCTTCAACAGAATTCAAGTGGTCCAATATACGTGTTCCATCAGCGTGAAGAACTGACTGATATACCCAAATAATAATAAAATCACATGACATCTCCTTCTTTGACCTGACATCGAGATAAGTAACTTAATCTGTATATATTACGGATATCATACAACAGAGGCAATTACAAGTACAATACTAAAATCTTTATATACGAGTATAAGAGGAGAAACTGATTGAAATATCAACGCAGGGTTGGAAACGTGAAATTTTACACTGGGGTCCCTTTTAAAACGTAGGAGAGCATAACGAAAGGATTTTTGATAATTCAACCCCTAAGAGGGTAAAACAGGGGTGCAATGTTAGTAAGAATCAACGCGGGGCGGTGCTAGTACGCATATTTTACACGCACCGAATTACAAATATAATCATTCAACACTATCTTTATTTTTATTTTTGTATTTTTTATATAAATAAACCGCGTTTTATAGCCTTATAATAATTAGTTTTTTTAAAAGTAATGACGTTACGACGTTAGTACGCACAAATGTTAAAAAATATTTTCTTAAATTATATTCATTTGCGTTCTCGCATACATAGTGTGGTACTAGTATAAATCTGTGTACTAGTGATATTTCAATCTGAGCTGAATACTAACATACATTAACAGTCATTAGCGCGATACATATAATAATAATAATAAATTCACATTATATCTCTAACACTGAACTGACTCCGAGAAGTCGCTTAAAGCCACGTGTATTACGGACATCAGACAACAGAGGAATCACAAATACAATAAATGACTTACAGAACAAACACAAATATGCATCACATAAATGTTTGTTATGTAATAAAACCCACGATTTTGGCACACAAGATCGATCGAAGAAGATTTGGATCACTACCATCGGGACTATCAAATTACGTGTAATTTATTTAAATAACCCACTTAACGCTACGCCAGCAAACTTAGTCTAAGTCTGTGTTGCCTGAAAAAGAAGGTTTTTTAACCAAGTAGTACTTAGCTTGGTAAACTATTACAGCGATCTAAGTCGACAGTAACGACTTGTTTACGGGAAGCCGGCCGACAGCACATTATGACTGCGGTAAACTGTTTGGGTTATGAAAGTTTTACAGCCCTCCCTTAATGCCTTAACGGGTAAACCTAACAGTACAATTGGATAAGATTAATAATACAAGGTATTTTATACTATCGGCTCCACCCGTGTATTTCAGTTGGTATGCCATAATTTTATTTCTGTATTCATCATTGACATTATCATAGCAGACGCCCGACTCTGCCTCCCCATAACAGAGAAAACGCTGGGCAAGCGTGATGGCAAATACTGAGCATAACTTTCGCGTCAAGAATGCTGTTGACCATCCCCGCCCTGTTTCATTTGAACTACGCTGTTTCGAATATGTCACTTCGGTATCTTAATCGAGACGCTCTCGTGAGTTGCACCACGCTTTCCTAGCGTAGCATTTATGGGCAAATTTCCCCATTTTTAGGAAAGTTTTACACCAACATTGGACTTCCTAAGGCTTATATAATGTACATATTATAATACATATATTACGTACGGCGTTCAAAAAGATCACGTTAATCAAACTTTATATTTTCATTTTCATTTATTTGTACTAACAATTACACGTTATTTTGTATATATATGTTCTAGGGAGAGTGGTATATCTACTAAAAGATAGACGGCTCTTGTAGTGATATTACGACGTAAATTGTTGAACATGAGTCCACGAATTTGTTACATAAGGTAGATCTCATACATGAGATCAGCTCATACATGAATAGGTCGTCTGCATTGGTACCTCACTTTCACCTATTTCTTACGCCAAATAGCTGTGTTTGCATTATTGTGTTGAAGTGTAAGAGAGGCAGTGAAGTTTTTGTACCTCGTGATATAATATCGTCTAATCGTAAGGTTGTCGCAATGCGCTAGTGATATCCTTGTGATATTTTACGAGAGTCTATACTCCTCCACATTTACTTATTTAGTAATAATAAATATTATAATAGTCTCTATGATTTAAATAAACAATGTTTGCGGAACTCGGTGGTAAGAATACAAATTGCCTCTTAACCAGCCTGGGTAGCCCGTTAAACCAGTTAATTAATTCAAACAATCAGCCGCGACTTCAGGCTAGAGTTACTTATTCAGGTATATTAGCATGTACAATTAAAAGGATTTTTGAAATTATTTCTTTTTACTATCTTTTTAACTACAATTTTCCGGTTTATTACTTTTTAAATTCACTAGACCGTCAGCCAGATGTATCCTGTTCCATAAAAATCTCCTTGATAAAACCGATAGACCGTATTGCTACGGTCTATCGGAAAATAACGTTACCAATAAAGTATTTCTAAACTAGATTTATTATTCCAGTGAATTTTTTATGACGTGAGATTATATTATGGGATTTATTTTACTATTACATAAGTATTGTATAAAAATATGTCTAATTAAATTTTAATAATTGGTATACAATTACTAGATGATTTTAACATGTCTAAACTACTGATTTCTTTCTTATTTGCAATTGTTGAAATCTGAAATTGTATGGTTACTGTTTGTGCGACAAAAAAATAATATATTTATTTTGCTATGGCTCGCGTCGCAATCGATCTTGTAAAATTTAACGTTAGTGCTATGGAAGGTGTACTTGAAAAGGCAAACAGACAGATCAATAATTAAAACAAAATCTTTCATTTATCATACCAGCCATTAAAAGTCCACTGTTTGACCTAGGCCTCTACAAGAAAGGGGGTATGATGCCCATAATTGCCGCGCTGGGCAACCGTGTTGGCAATCGTAGAGCGCAGCTTTCACGACGAGGAAGTTGCTGCCCATCCCCGCCCTGTACATTCGAGCTGTCTTTTTTGCATGAATATACCGCCATCTGTCGGTTTTGGTACCTAAGTCGCTTCTTACGATACCTGGTACAGGGGGAGGTACTATCCTCCTCTGCCGGTACCTCACGGCTAACTCTTTCATTAATATTTAACAATCCCCATGCAAATTTACCTCTAATGCCAAAAATTATTCTATCGAATAAACCCAACTATCAACATTGTTCAGTCGTATAGGTTCTGCGCTGGGATTTATGTTAACAAAGGATAATTAATTAAACATATATGTGGTAATCATATCCGCAGTCTTTGAGGTCTACTGAGTGAAGTGAACAAAGCAGCCTCGCTGACACGTCTTTAACAAAGCTACTGATACCTGCGTCATTAATAAATTAAAGGGAACATTTCGGAATATAACGCACAATACACTACGTACATTAACATATATCGCTGTTAATCTAAGTTACAATACTATTCGCGAGAGGAGATATAAAAGCGTTGTATGATTTAAATACCTAATTGAACTTTGACCACCTTATTAAATCCTTTTGAGCTGTGGAAGTTTTCTACAAATATTTTAAACATCGCCGCTTACCTATCAACTTGCACATACAAACTAAATAATTAATTTTAATAAAACTTTATAAATACATTTCTTGGCAGAGTAGTAGATAGCTGCTATAAATCCTAAATTCTAAATTTAATATCATCATCATACCAGGACGACTATAGCAGGACGCAGGCCTGATTTCCAATGGGACCGGTGATATGTGACCTACGGCCTGTGTGATCCTAAATATATCTAAATTAATTAAAAACATGGTTATATCTAACACTAGGATTCGTAAAACGCAATCTTACTGAAGCAAGCAGGATTGAATACCATTTTCGTGTTCGTTTTTCTTTCATTTTGTTTCAAAATCTGTACGGCTTTCTTGTCCACTCAATGCCCTATAAATCAGACTGCCCCTCCCCTAATCACGTTGATTTATATAAAGTGTCCGCCGTGCCCGCTAGTGACTGGCAGCACTCGGAATGGGTCAGATATCCGACGGTCCCATCACATTTTGGCCACTCCCAGTCGTGCGCAGAAATATACGACGGCTGCGAGCAACATTCTGAATTTTTTCGTCGAAGTAATATTTTTAGGCTAGGAATAATAAATAGGTGCAGAAAATGGATTGACCATAGACAGAGCTTTTTTCTTGGACTCTTATATAAAATATAGATACATTATCATAAGCTACTTCTATTGCTATAACGTTATCTTTTGTAAACGTAATATGGCATTTCAAACCAATTCTACCCTTGATTGTTCTGAATTCGAGCTCTATTATATTTTATTCATTTGTGACAAACTAAAGGTTTCATACATAACTGAACTCCAGAAACTAAAGACTATTCCTATCGTCAAATCCAAAAAGCCAGTATGCATTATAGGGACCCCGATCATAAAGATATACTATGTAGCAAGAAGCCAGACCGTTTTATGGATGCCATTAGTAAACCCTGAAAATGAAAGCCCGCTGGGAGAAATTACCAGACCTTTTTCTATCTCTGGATCGTTGATTCTAGTCTTTGGAATAATATATTTTTCTTACTTTCTTTTGGGTATGTTTATAACGAAACTAGTGATCAATCTTTGCCATCTTTCCTCTAGTTTCTTGCACCCCGAAGAATTTTATACGAAATTTTATAGAAAATAATACAGTTACAAACATGTTTTAAATAATATACCAACTCAAAATATTTTTTCTGTCAATCTATATCGTAGATTAGTCAACTGGGACATTACTTTGCTAGCGTTTTACTATAACCTTTTCCGAAATCAGAAAATAAAGAGCAAATTAAGTTTCTTACTATCGCTTGGGAGTCTCCGAAATTCGGTATGTAAACACCCAGTCGGCCGGACGACGCGACCCGTGAAATTGGGAACCCTCGCTCTCTTTGATTGCGTTTTACTTGTTACTTGGAGCCTTCGGAGGGATGTCATATAACAAATCAATATTGGGGAGAACAGCTCCTCTTCTTGTGCTACCTCCAGATATACACAGCCTCGTTAACGGCTCGTGTCTTATGTATCTATAGATATTATGTACGTCAAAGATTGAAGCCGAAGAAGTTATAAGAATGATAATATATCGATGTCGTGAATGGTATGCTTCTATAAATACTTATTAGTTCTAATAGTTCAATAATTTTAGCTAATTTCAAAAATTTTGTTTCGTGTTTTCTAAGCTTACCTACGTTATACTCGTTGATAATCCGTAAAGCTGCGGTGGCCCACTTCGGTCGAATGCAGTTGTTCATATGAACAATGCCAAAGGATTTACGGTAAGCCGATACACAGCCACGCAAATATACCTGGAAATTGTTATTTATTCGCAAATACTCAATCCAATATACGGTGTCTATATTGATCTAAAATGTGCCTATTTGTAATGTTATAATATATCTTTTATTAAATATATGAACGTATAGACTACAATTAAATGTTGTGTAGCTCTCGACAACATTTACTTGTATGCTCTAGACATTCTCTCAAGCAATTTAAACGGATTTAAATTGTTGAACACAAAAATATTGAAACCCTTTCGAACACAATACTACTGAACCCTTTTTGAGCCTATCCCAGCTAATAAACCCACTAGACATCTCCTCAGACGGACTGGGAGTGAAAATGCGGGTGGCATTTCAATTCCTTTGCATCCTCCCGTGCCAGGGCACGAGAGACCAGGGTCTCTCTTTGTAGGTTTGTCATGAACTCCTAATGGTGGGCATACACGATCCTTCCGATCGTCTAATCGGTATGACGCCACTGATTGAATCAGATAGAATTTACCGTGTGTGCAAGTAGACTGGAATGACAGTTAGAATTGATGGCATAATCGAATTTCGATTCTTTTGGCTTGATTATATCGATTGGATACTGCTGATTGGACTGTGTATGGCTGTGGCGATTGGCAGTTCAGTACTTTTGGCTTAATTCTCAATTCTTTTATTAAATTTGTATGAATAAACTGTTTCTTTTCATTAACCACTGCTTGCATCCCTGCTCGAGTTTTTCTTTTTTTTTTTGCTTAATTTTCACGGGTGCAATGCCCAAAACGCCATTGCCATGGCTGCAACTGAACATCACTGCTGTTTAAACTGATGGTGTATGGTGCATATGGACAAACTGCAGATTGGATCAAGCCTGCAGTGTCATACCGATTGGACGATAGGAAGGATCGTGTATGCCCATCTTAACACTGACCAAAATTTAAACCACTATGAAACCGACAGATGCCGGTATATGCATAAGAGACAGCGTTACTTAAATAGACACCACAGGGAGGGAATGGGCAGTAGCATCCTTATCGCGAAGTTGCGATCTGCGATTTTCAACATGCATGCCCAGCGCGACAATTATGGGCAATATCCCTCTATCACGGGAAGGCATATGTCCAACAGTGGACTTTTTATGGCTGATAAGATGAAGAAATACATTATATACGTTGTATAAAAATCCTACAATGAATAGTAAGAGCTCATCGAAATGTCCCTCATAATAAATCCAAATAGGCTGAGTTAAAACTTTCTAAGTAAGGCAGCAGTCACGCGGCCATCACGCTGAGCCACGATCAGCCCGAGTGCCAGTCACTCGACGTGATCACGAATCGTGATATCCAACACAAGACAACAGTGCACGGATTTGCGCTAAGTGTGTCTAAGCCAACACTCGTCGACGAAAATACTCCGAGATTAATCACAAGGATGTTCGTAAGCCTTACCTGGGCGGCCCGGTCGGAGCGTGGCCTTGCCCTAGTACGGCGGCCGTCTATTTTTAGCTCACCCCCTCCCCCTTGCAGCTTCCACCCCGCACCCGTCAATGGTGCTATTTAGAGCAAGCCTCCTTACTACAGGTTAAATAAAAACTAAGTGAATCAGACGCTCGAAGGTAAACCTGCACTTTAGCGTTTGCTGTCGCACTTTATGGGTCTCTCGGACCAAATTGTTGCTGACGCCTCGCTTCGTTTTTCTTAAGATGGACGAGATATACGTGTTTTCGAGTGTACCTATTACTTTATATCTATGAAAATATTTTTTGTTTAATATTAATTAAACTACTCTTTTAACGGCTTTAAACGCTGTTTATTTAACTTTTTATATTTTATGTTTGTCGTTTCGATTACCTTGCGCCAACCGTTCTCAAGATGGCGAAAAGTAAAGAGTAGTTTTAATATAAGTGAACAAGTAAGTTTTATAAAGTTTAATATATTTAACAATTCCAGTAGTTATTTATGCCAAATACGAAATGCATTTATTTGATACAAAAAAAATACAATAGGCAAACTATTACAATAGAAAGCCATAGAACTTATGCACGCCCAAAAAAATAATATGTCAAATTAAATGTATTAATGAAAAGAAAACCATATTATATCTAAACATAAGATTCTATAACGAAAGAGGCCGTATTTTAAAATCACATCAAAATAAATTAATGTTTGTATACTATCAGCATCATATACTCAATAACACGCGTTACCTGACTTGTGAAATCACTTTCCAGTGTTTGTTATTACCTCGGTTCGGAAATATTCAGTAATACGTTAATTTGTTTTGCAAACGTTATTAAACTATGCTTGTATTTGTTCTAATTAGAGATTACGGTTATAGGGCCGTTAAGTTTTGATTAAAGGGTCCAGTTGGGATTAAAGGGTCGCCTGAGACAGGGTGCCACTAATACTGAACCGCAGGCCGAAAGTTTATAACAGCTTTTATCGCGATTTGGCACAATAAAAGTTTTTTGGTGCGAAATGGGGCTTCCTTTATGATATAAACTTTGTAAAAGAACATTTATCGCCGAGCCGTTGTTTTGTTTCGTTTAGCATAATTTGTTTTTCACCCAAAAATATACAGTGTTTACATACATCTATCACAGAATTGAACTACTGTTTTTATTCGTGATATTTACCTCGTATTACATGTTCAGTATAAATTAAAGTGACACGGTACAAGTTTCTCCACAATATTTCTTTTCCCTATTTGTTAGTCGTGAGGTACTGGAAGAGTAGAATAGTACCTCTTCCTGTACCAGGTATCGTAAGAGGCGACTAAGGTACCAGAACCGACAGATGGCGGAACATTCATGCAAAAAAGTCAGCTCAAATGTACAGGGCGGGGATGGGCAGCAGCTTCCCCGTCGCGAAAGCTGCGCTCTGCGATTGCTAACACGCTTGCCCAGCGCGGCAATTATGGTCAACATACCCCCTTTTTTGGGGAGACTTATCCAACCGTGGCCAGTCCAACAGTGGACTTTTAATGGCAGGCGGCAGATATGATGATCATGATTTGTTCAAATTGCCGTTGCGAACCAGCACCATATAATAGTACCTTCCATGTACCAGGTGTCGTAATTTCTAGCGCGGCAAAATTCCCCTTTCCTGGGATAGGCCAATGTCCAGCAATTGACGTTTTGCAGCTGCCATGATCATGATGATGATGATGATTTGATTGAATACATGCAGTTAATTTACATTGAATTTTCAAGAGCTCTCTTATATTGCCATTGGTTATTGGTATGACCAAAATTGAGTTCGTTAGTCGCCCATTCAGGGACTAACTGAATATATTTATATACATTTTGTACAGTACATATGGATAAATATGTATACATGAAATCCATTTTATCGGTATAGATAGCGCGTGAACGGCTAGACCGACTTCACTAATTCTTTTTTTTGTTGAGTTTGTGATTGTTAAGGGAAGGTTCTTATAAAAGTCACGCAGATAATTAGGAAACTTAATAAAACTTTAATGGCTATATAACAATTTCTAAACTTACTTAATGGCGTTAGACATAAATGTCAGTCTTTTGTCAGTTGTCGCTATTGACATAATGCTCGCTGCAATTATCGTTTAGAAAAGATTCGTTGGTCAGAATTATATTACCAATTTTATAATATTTATAGGCAGGATCTGTCAAGTCAGCTAGTTTATATTAAAAGTATAAGGAAGTTAGAGAGGACTTTTCACGCTAAAATAAAGAAGATTTGTCACTCCAACGTGCCAAAACGGATATGGATGAAGCGTTGCAGAGAGAGTATTTTACGGGACCCCATTCATTATTTACACAAGAAAAAAAAATTTTTAGTCTCAGCATCCAGCTCAGGATTGCATGGCTTTGTTTAGTCATTTCCTGTATTATATTTTGATCAGTTCTCACATGAACGAAGCAGCGTATTACTTTAAATATATTTTAGAGGTAACTACTAATATATAGAACAAAAACAACTACGTATTTATGAGGTCGCTCGCATAGTTCCCGTTCCCGTGAGAAAAATAAATAATATAAGCCTCAGTTTTAACTCATCAGATCAGCACTCTGCCAGTGAAAACTCCTTTAAAACGTTTTATGCATTTGTAAAAAGCTTTTTATTTGAAATTACAAACAGACACTTCAATTTTATTCGTATTTATGAGATGAAATAAATCAAATATATAATTTAATATAATGTAAAGATAAATACAAAATTGGAGTATCCATTTCTAATTTCACTATTATATCTAAATGCTAAGAGATTATTTCGAGTTCGCTCAGACGTTTTTTACAATCCAATACTTACAAGATGTCCTCGAATAATAGAATGGCGGGCATCGCCGGAAGCAACGGTCTGCGCGAGTAGAAAATTATTTTTCTCCTCTGCTGCCCGCGCGCCGTACCGCGGCTAATATTCGATGCCGACAGAATCAAAAATTGATATCTTCTCAGTTTAAGTCAATAGCAGCGGGCCGCGGTTTCGCCCGCGTTAAATTGTAGAACTTTCATACTTACTTTGCACCCCCGTTTTATCCTCTAAAGAGATGGTTTTCGAAAAAGATTTTACTGTATTTTATAATAATTTATTTAAATGTAAAACCTTTATACTGAATTTTACTTGAATAACTTAAAAACAGCACAGTTTCATACAAACTTACATACCGCCGTGTTAACCTTTTGCGGGGATGAATTTTCGAAAATCTTTCCTTCGAACCATACGTTAAATAGAAAACCAATGCAAAATTTCATGTTTCTCACCCTTATAGTTTTAAGGCCCACTAGGGTAGAGAAGAAAAACAATATTAATTATTCGTTCAAATAAAAATTAAGTGTATGTGTTACACTATAAATTTAATTAACTATATTTTTTATTGAACATATGTACAATATTTTTTTAATATATAATGAATTAGAATTAATGTATACTATTTATAAAATTAACATCTAATTATTATCTTATCAAATAAAATCTTTAGATTAAGAAAAGTTTCTAATTTTATCACACAATTCATTGTAAAATTTTAGTGAAGTACAATAGCATAAGTCTGTAGTCTGTATGTTTATCCTTCATGTTAGAAGATAAACCAACCAAAAAACAAAAGCATTTTTTTAACGTGACAACGTCTTATATTAGGTTGTGGCTGGGAGTCACTTATGAAAAAGTGTAACGCTCGGTAACGTTACGATGAGTCACCGAACGAGAGAGAGGCCCGCCGAATGCCTTGCGTCTCTCTCCCACTCAACTATGATCGGTCTGTTGCGCGCGCAGCACTAGAGAATCAGGCGCATTGAATCGGCGCATGCTTGTGTCTCTGTCTTTGTCTTTCTCGAACGTTCTTGGCGTTGGAAAAACAAGAAAGCGTCATAATACAAGTTCACACGTGTGGTTAAAGTATCGTCAGCTGTGTCTGTAGTGAAAATTGGAGTGCTTAGATTCGTCATTTACAACAACTACAACAATAAAGGTAAATAATTGTACACTGATATTTCATTATCGTAAACTATGATTGATTGATTAATTGTTAGATTGACACAAAAGTTGAGAAACTGAGTTTATAGGTTATGTCATACTATTGATAAATGTTGATAGTGTTAAGTAAATTATTAGTTTTAAATTAATTAATTAATTAATTATTATTTTACAAATTTTCATTAATTTCAAATTTATTTAGCAAAAATTTGAACCTTCGATCTGAAT
>JACJUM010000202.1:6332602-6461459 GCA_020976665.1 Heortia vitessoides
TATATATATATATAGTATTATTGATTCCTGTCTTGTCCGGAATCCGTAACATGAGTGTTTTAAGCGACTCATCTCTGTGTCAATTAGATGTTGTTATTTGTATTATTATAATTATACTGCTGTGGGATAAGATATGGCAAATGACGGTTGTATTTCAAAACCATGAACATTCTTTAACACGTTTTACAGCAGTCTGTAACTTGAACTCAATGCAATAAACCAGATTAAAAGTATCTAAATTGTTTGTTTATAAATCCAGTAGTTTGTTTGGGCGACTTAAAAGTAGCTATATCTCTCGTACTTAAAAAGGTCTCTACGTGATTTATCGCTATTCAAAGAGAGTGTTAAATTCTCTTGGAAGTTTGAATCCTTTGGTAAATAGCAGATGTCCCGCTCCCGACCTGAATACAAATGGAATAAATCCGGAGCCACCTTCGGGCTCAAGCCTAACCCCCGATGGATATTAAACGTGTCAAGCCGCGTGCGGTTTTGGTACAGTTTAATTATTAATGCGTTATGTTGTGATTTTGTATTCGTACATTTCATAGAATAATCCATACACTAGAGGTAGACCTTATACAAAATTTATGTGCATTTGTACCTCACTCTCACGTCAAACATAATTACTATGTTCCGGTTTAAATGGTGAGGGAGTGGCAGTGAAATTACTGGATATATAATATATTCTTTTCAAATCACTGCATTTTATCAAGAGATAAAATTCATTACACTGTATGTATCATATTACTTTTAAGAAAATACAATTTAATAAAACACCTATATAATATTTTCCAACATTGACTCATTCACTACTCTTAATAAAACTGCTCTTTCAACGGCCTAGAAACATATTTTGTTTGACGTTTTAATTACCAGCGGTAACCGTTTTCAAGATTGACTAAAGATGTGAAAAATGTTAAATATCTTTATCTCAAAATCGCAATTTAATTCGAAAATGAATACGAAAATGAATACGAATAAGCAATTTTTTTAAATACGCGGCTTCAATAGTAGTAGACTATGAGACCACGGAACAAAAAATAATGTTAGGAAAGAAATGCAATGACAAGACTTTCCAATTAAAATAATTCCTCATCTAGAGCCATAACCTATAATCTAGCCATAAGCACTGCTAACTATGTCGGTTCAATTGTTTTACAGATTACCAATCACACTATAGGGCTGTTTATACAAGAGTGGCTTCAAAAATAAGTTAAAAAACATTTATTTTAGAAAAATGCTTTTATATTGTAGACGAGTTTATTGGCAGTAGCGGGCATTGCTTTTGAATTAATAAATTACGTTGTTTATTTGAATTTTCTTTAATGTTTAATTGATTTTTGACAAATACTTGTATTCTGAAGTTTTACTCTTTCTTTTGTATTATCTTATACTGTCAGTATTATTAAATCTTTGTTAATAATATAATCCCAATTTAATTTTTCGTATGTCTGTGTAAAATGTCCTCTTTTTTAATGTAATTTTGTGCTCATCATATTGTAATGTTATGTTAAATTGAAATACATACATATTCAAGGTATTAACGGCATTATAAAGGTATTATTATTAAGATACGGACTACTTAACTTTATCATAAAATGTTAAGTCGTCCGTGCCAGTACATTTAATACCGGTAAATAAACAAATTCACAATACCATTCAACAGTACCGATTTCGAAATGGAGTTAATATACGGCAAAAATATTTCCTTTTTATGTTTAGAAATCATTTACTTTATTCACTGTGCTCTTTCCAGATGCAATGCCCGAAAATCTGTATCAACTCGCGATTATCGTTTCCATTCCCTCTGTACTCGATTTCATGGCTGCAATGTAATGCCAGCTGTTCCCATTACGTCATCTAATAACATCGTAGTCTGTATGCCATACGCTCTCGTTTAAGTTACTTCGACTGAGATGTCTTATTATATATTAAAAGTAATGTGATAGTGACTGTATCCAATTCTTTTATACTTATGGTTTTTTAACTAAGTTTTAGTTTCATGCAAAATATACGTATAATAGACCAATTATTATAGATTAGGATACAGAAAAACCCAATTATAAACGCATTTAAAAACCACTACACTAAACATTATGCAAATGGCCACATGTGACCATTCTCTTTGATTTTTTTTATTAGACCAGGTCGACTGTATGCTATTAAGCGTCATTGCAGCCTTTCCTACGCCAAAGATGATTATTGTCCAATGTAAAGTGCTTTGCTAACTGCTAGTTGCTAATGTAATATAAGAAATAAATACTGATTTATGGATAATAAAGACTATGCGTCGCGGTGCTTGTCCGAGGTGAACTTTGAAACTACTGAACCGATTTTAATATTTTTTGCTTAATGTATGTGATAAATAGGATAATTTATATCTTAATTTAAAGATGCAATTTTGTTTTTCATTATTTAATAAATTGATGTACATAGTTAGGACAGGACAACGTGTGTTGGGTCAGTTAGCAATATGTATATCGTAATATGCATACAATGAGTTACAGTCAGGAGTCTCTTCATTATAGTTGATTGACATAGTGCACTGTCTGCGGATATGGAATAACGAAGCAGACATACTAGATGATATATTGCAGTGGCGAGTTGCTTTATTATCTATGAACGTTACGGGAACTTGGTTCGTGATATCGTCAAAATGTAGTTAACACGGGTTTTCCTATAATTATTTTCTGGTGTAAGTTTTACACTAAAATAAACTCTATTGCAATAGAGACATTACGATATCTGTAATATAGTTGATTAGGAGTTGTTCTCATAATTCGTTATGTAAGTAGGTATGTGTATGACAACAAGAAAATAACTGAAAAGGCTAAATGAGTCGACAGACTTCGTACGCGTAAACTGCAAATAGTTTCAGTGCTCCGAACTTAATGAAACAGCCTTGATTTTGCTTAAAGCTAAAAACCGTAAAGGAAAGGTTTCTTTAACTTTATTAAATTATTCAAATATTTATATAAAGAGCGAATAAATGACTCAAATATATTCTAAATCTTAAAATCTTATTCCGTCTTTAAACATAAATATCATAACTAAATCGACAATGCGAAGTCCACTATTGCACATAGGCCTCCCCAAGAAAAAGGGAATTACATCTATAATTGCCGCGCTGTTGTGCGGGCAAGCGTGTTGGAAAGCGCAGAGCGCAGCTTTTGCGACGGCGATGCTGCTACCCATCCCCACCCACCCAGTTCTTTTGAGCTGCACTTTTTGGGTGGATATACCGCCATCTGTCGGTTCTGGAGCCTCAGTCGCCTCTTCCGACACCTTTTACAGTGGGAGGTATGATTATAGTAAGAAGTCGAAATACGACCAATTTGTGATAATGATTGTGTTATGACCTGTGACTATAAAAGTTATAATATGCTACGAACATCCATTAGACATACCATACGGTTAACTCAACGTAGTTATGTTATGTCAGTATAAACAATGCAAATGGTATTATAATTACTTTTCTTTTAGACGGACCCGATGGCGCAAATAGTAGTGATCGTATCTTAAGCGCTTATGGGCACTAGGGTTCGACCCCCAGGAGTAAAATGTATATAAAGATATTTGTGTTTGTTCTGTGTCTGGATGTTTAAAATATGTATTTAAGTATTATATTTGAGTTTCCTCTCTAGCCTGATGTTCGTAATACAAGTGCTGTAAACGATTTACCTCGCAGCTAGGTCGACGTATGAGATGTTATGTGAATATTATTTATTTACCTATTTATTTAATTTCACTACAGATTCTAACCAAATACAAACAAATTTAAGTACTAATTAAAATTGTAATTATATGTGTCAATCGCATGGTATCCTCTATCAACGTAATTTTTGTATACAAGGGTTTCATGCAAAGCTCTTGGTTTACGTACAAATATATAGATAATAGGATCAGCCTTACTTATCCAAATGACCTAGGTTCTCGCCACGGCAGCGCATTTTGTATTCTGCTGAGCTGATTTACGTTCAGGAGGTCACAATTTGCATTTAGCCAGCCAAATATGGGACATGCCCGGAAATTGAAAGCTACGGCTGGAGCCCGCTCGTAAATGAGCAACAGTAATAATATTCTTACATTTTTGATAGATTTAACTGGTTTATTGAAAGTATTGAAACGTATTAAACTAATTCTATAGTATTAACTATCTCCGAGAAAATCTAAGTTTTAGTTCGACTGACTAGCATTCAAGGTTTATGCCCATTCTGATTTCATTATAAAAGCAAATTAATCGGTACGGTATTTACCCCAGGTCTTGGAAGGAGCTGCAAATTAGAACGTCTATGATTTTAAATTTATCCAATACCTATTTAGTATTGTACCTATTTTATGGCATTTAACTGACAATGTAACAAATATTCGTACTGTCTACCCAAAGGCTTAGTGTATTCATAGTCTAACACAACCTCCTTAATTAGATTCCATGATGACTGGCATGAAGTCAACCGTAACAAGTGACGCGCGCAAATATTGACATCATGCCTACATTTTCCATTTCCACTCTCAAATTTCAGTACTAATTCAAGAGTCATAAACAATTTAAAGCAGGTTATTTCCTTACCGCGGCCGAGGCGCGGGCGTCGTAAATTCTACCTCACTTCGGCCACAAACACCCGCGCAGTAAAATATTCAATTTATTGACTAAGACGTCGTAACGAGCCCTATATACGACCTTTGATATTTCGCGAACCCTCCCTGCCGAGGATTAAACAATGAAGGAAGCAAACACGAGCACATTCAGTACAGTACGCGTAACTTCTGTTGGCTGCTCTGAAGTTACTTCTACTATACAAAAAACTAAAAATAAATACAGCGGTACATTTGTGGTAGATGTAAACTACGCCCCGCCTATTCATCACCAGTGTTCGGTCAAATAATTAATTGTGTCACTTCACCATAGGTAATTTACTGTTTTATTCTTTTCCTTTAAACTATCCTAATTACAAACATTAGGTTATACAATTTAGTTTATACATGATTCCTTTTTAATCGGAACATACTACAAAATAACATATAATATAACATATAACATAAAATGTTTATTGTAATGTATTTATAAGTATATATATATATATATATATATATATATTATTGAAATAAATGCTGTAGTTTATGCTTTAATAATAAAGAAATATTCAAATTCCTCATACGCTCGTCCTACCCGTTAGTAGGACTCTTTTTCTACTAACTTTTACTTTTTATATTCGACATTTTGATTGTTACTTTCTTCAATCGTTTTCAAAACTGACTCAAACAATCTAAATAAAACGGATGTCGTCAATAAAAAGTTCAATTATTATTGAAACCCTAAATCTTGGGAAGAAGTTCTTATTGATGTGATTATATACGTTTATTTCACTAACTTTTAATGCACAAATCTTTCGAAGACTAGCCAATTTAAAACGCGAGTACTGTAGCATTCTCCCGACCCCGCTCCTACCAATTAGCGCCCCAAAATTAAAAGCTTGTTAACAACTTCTCCGTTGTTATATTTCTCAATATTTAAATATGAAAAACGGAACCTCGAACTGTTCTCCCGGAACCTTGGATGCAAACGGGTATAAATGAAATATTGTACAAAATAGTTTTGTCCTATATTTTGCGAGATTTATTGATGCGAACCACATGTGTCGCAAACATTACTATTCCCTATAAACGGTTCTATTTAAATGATACAATTTAAGTGTACCTTTATAAAATTGCGAGAACAAAGAATTTATCAAAATGTTTGTTTTTGTCAACTTAGTCAACGGGTAATAAATATTTTTTTGTTTGTAAAAATCTTTCACTTATTATATTCTCTTGGGAAAGGTTTATGATAGAGTTGCACGAAAGGAGTAGTGGAAGATTATGTTAGTATATGTAGTAAGTGACCGTCTGGTTCAGGCATTTCAAACTCTTTACAAGGATTGTGCTGCTTGTGTTAGAATAAACGATGCCTACACTGAATGGTTTCACTTCCATAAAGGTGTCAGACAGGTATGTGTAACATCGCTTTGGTTATTTAACTTATTCATAGACAACCGTCCGTCGGATTTTTAAGCCAGTAAGTGTAGAGAATGAGTTTAAGCACTAATGGGTTACTCGTTAAATATCTTTACGCTGATGATCGAGTAGTTATAGCATCGTCAGCTAAAGAGTTGCAAGAGATGGTAACGATTTTGCAAGATTACTTTAAAAAAAACAGCTACGAATGTGAATCTAAGTAAGATGAAAGTAATGGTGATTGAAAAGGGGGAATGACAAATTGTGATATTATCATCGCTAACATAAAAGTTGAACAAGTGAAAGAGTTTGTGTACCTGAGAGTGTTTTTACGAGAGATGGGATGGAAGGGATGGGAAGTATGAAGAAGATATTGAACGAAGAGTGAAAACTGGAAATAGTGTTCATGACTTTACATACTTTAATAGGCAGCCAAAATGTGTTAAAAAGGGCAAAACTGGCTATTTACAGAAGAGTGTTGATTCCTACACTGACTTATGTTAGTAAATTTTAGGTTTGATCGAAGAAGCTCGCGAGTAGAATAAATGCTGTTAAAATGAGAGCACTTCGAAATATGTATGGTGTTAGTTTGAGAGATAAAAATAAGAAGAGTGTGATTAGATCAATGTGGTCTATAAGATGATTTTTTGACAACAATAGAGAAAGGAATGTTAAGATGGTTTGGACATATGGAGATCATGGATGAAAGTAGAATGACTGCATAAATATACGGGAAGGAAGTGAATGAAAGAGCTGGCATAGGACGACCTAGGCAAAAATAGTCTTAACCAGGTAGATAAAGTATTAACGAGCATGTATGATAGGACTAATGCAAGTAAGGGAAGCGAGAGAGGTATGCCAAGAACGTAGCAAGTAAAGATCCATAGACTCTGCCTACCCCGGTGGGACACAGGGGTGATTTATATATGTACTCGTATGTTTAATTTATTTTGTTTAGAAAAACAAATACTTCATACTGTGGAAAAAAAAAATTATCATTTTATAATCATAATATTTAAGCTAAAAATCTCCAAACTGATAAGGGTAATAATAAACCATCTCTACTTCCAACTATTATTGTCGCAGAAATAACAAAATCCCAAGTGAATTGACTGGATGCGTGCGCATGAATGTTTTCACCTCGCGAACCCCTACAGAAAATATAAAGGATTTCCTTGAGTTATCGGAAGGTGTAGAAAACCACTTACCGGTGGCAGCGATATCTGGATACTGAACAATTCGAACATAGCTACTTTCTTGCGTACCACTTTTCGCTCGGAACGTCCTATATTCGGGAGAATATAGTGAACACAATCTCGTTAATCTATATTATAGACGTTAGAATTAGTATATGATATAGTAAACAGAATAACTCATACGCAATAATTAAAAAAATAATAACGCCCCTACAAACACAGCCGTAAAAAATAAATTATTTCTAAAGACAATTACATGTACAGACAATTAACGCCGAGTTAGTCAAAATCAGTGGAAACACAATCTATTTTATCTTGATGAAAAGTATTATATTATAAATATTTTTGATTATAAATTATCATATAAACTTTTATATATCAATATACTCGTATATATTAATAAATGTTTAAGAAGGTATAACGCGTAATACTTTTAAAAATTTTATTTCCAAATTGGTCGTATGTATTCCAAACCAAACGAACACAATCATTACATATAATTATTTAAAGAAGAAGTATCAGAAATGTCTACAGCTCAGCCACTAAACAGGGTAGGGAATTTATAAGAAAATTCACAGGCACAGCTCACGTTCTCGCCATATAAAACGCGGGATATTGGTGTGTTATCGGAAAGAATGCCAAAACCACTTACTGGCAGTGAAACCGATGAGGCTCCCCTGTCGCAAAATACAAATCTCTCGAGGAAAAAACGGTGAGATGTGATGCGATGACAACCTTCACGAAAATGCTATCGTTTTCTTCAGCAAATATGCATAATCATTGTGTATATAGACTCGATAAAATACGGTTTAACATCTTAACATTCAATATCCGCAGTCATTTATTTTTTAACATTCAAACTATACAAAAAATCCAATATTCCACCCAGTTACATTTTTATTCTTGAATTTCAAGTGAAAATTGGAACGGTAACTTAGCATTTTAAAAAAGCACGAGCTAAAATTAAATTCAGTATCTAGGTGCGCATTTATCTCTCCCACTTCTGCATATTTTACAGCCAGTTATCTCGGCACAGCAAGTTGCAAAGGGCTTTATACCAACATTATTAACTTCCACCCTTACCTATAAGTATGGGCAGAATATATAAAAATGGCGTCGTTCATCCGTGCATAGATAACGGGTAAAATAATGTTCGACGCGTGCGAAAACCTCCATCCTGCAGTCATAAAGTAACACGTGGCAAAACTGTAACTCGTTTGTGAAATATGATTTGTATGGGCGAGCACGCCATGTTGCGAATTTATGTAATGTACTAGATAGAACACTTCCCTACGGTAACATCTGGTTTCATTTGTTTCTATATATGTGCTTTTTCTTTCGATTTCCAAAATTAATATACTGCCGGGTCCGATGGCGCAGATGGTAGTGACCCTGCACCAAAGGCCGTGGGTTCGATCCTCACCCAGGGCATATATTTATATAATGATATTTGTGTTTCTCTATCTCGGTGTTTAATATATGTATTTAAGTTAATACATGTGATTTTGCTATTGTCTGATATCCATAACACAAGTGCTTAAAGCGACTTATCATAGATCAAAGTCTATTTATGTCCTGCAATTTAAAAACAACTAAATTATACGTAGGCTGTTCTCTTTAGTTGGCACTCTGGGCGAAATTGGTGACTTAACCCCGAGGGTGCTGCAGCCCTTACCCGCTCTTTTGGACTTAACCACTTTCTCGAATGGATATACATAAAGCCATCTCTCGGTTTCTGTCGCCTAAGTGGGAAAATTATTACTACACACTACACTATTCTACTCTGCTCGTGCAACACATATATACAAAAAATAATTTTAATTCACCAAGCCTTATTTTCATAATTAATTATCCAATGAGCACGTTTCATAACAAATTCATTATGTGCAACGTACGAGAGTCATTTGCGGGAAATCGAAACTTTGTAATCGCGCTCTAAAATCGAATGAACGGGTAAAGCGACTTGTTGCCGAGTTAGGGAAGAGAATTACTTTCCGGCAGCCATGGATTTATGGTTTCCTCGATAGCGGATTATGCACTTTGCAAAAATTGATTCATGTTTTTTGTTGAAATACAAAAACTAAACATTATATTTAAGTAGTAGTGGTACATCGGCGCAATTAAACGGAAAACTATAATAATACTCTCAATTGAGTCGCTGTTCACCCGATGGGATCTATTGTTCATCACAACAAATGTATGTAAGTTGAGCCTCAGATATGAAACTGATAACTGCAAGTAATGACTTTAATAAAATCTGCAAGTGATGACCTTAATAAAACAGAGGACGCAGGAAGTCTTTATTGGTAAAAGAACAATAGACTGTGCTTATTTATGATTTAGATCGTTTGTTAGGCTCATTAAAGTTCTTTTTTTATTAGAATGACATTTTTAGAATACCTAAAATATAAAAAAAGTATAACTAGAATATTTATTTAAAGCAACAAAACAAATTATATTTCTAACAGTTTCTCTTTTCATATAAAATTATATAATAATAAGAGTACGCGACATAAATGGGGCAATGACAAAGAACAATATTTTACGTGCACCGTATACAACCGAGTTTCAGTAGTCTTGTTGCGAGGACAAACATTTTTAGAACATTAACACCACAGACTTCCCTATGCAAACTCCTTTTAAAAAATTCACTTATTTTTTTAATTTTAAAAACTGTCCGAAATAGACCTGAGTACACCTAATTTAATAAGCGGATCTGCTAAAAACAGTATTATCAGAGAGACTTTCATATTTAAGTCTTAACGGAATACATCGAAAGATAGTGGAGAGTATAAAATAAAAAGAAGAACGCAAAAGAAACACGCATCACAACAAAATATGTATAAGTGCACCATGTTTATACTTTATTTTTCCGTATATTAGCAGAAAAGGATTTGATCTTTCTAACATATAATTTAAACCAATATGTTTATTGACAAATCGATCTATATTTGACAGAGATAATGGTAGACAGTGGTAATCAAATGTATATACATTTTAAATCTTTATTGGAGAGTCTGGTAAAAAATTGTGTACATTTATGTAGTTGTGCAGGTAACAGAATCGAATATATAAAATAAAAGGCCCACCTAGCCCCCCCCCCCCCCCATTGCGATGCAGAAAATTTGTACATATGAATAGGTGTATGTGCAATTTTGCGGTCGGTGCCGTGTTGCAGCTGCGCGCTCGAAATAAAGGGAGCATTGCTGATATGCATTGCAATATTGCGTTCCCGTTTCCGCTTTTCATTATTTCTGTTACAGTCAATTGTACATATTATTTTATAACATAATCGACGTCTATAACCCGATAAGACTTATTACTGGAAAAACAAGAAATCGTAAGGCATGGGATATAAAGTAAATGTTAAACGAAGTTAAATTTATGTTTTATCAGTATACTATTAGAAGATCCATTGTCAGAAGGTAATGTTTATTGTACGGCTATCATTATTGATCTTAGGCAAGGTCCGTTAGTCCGTAGTGATAATAATATATCCCATCAAAAACATAAATGTGAAAAAGGAGGCCAAATCAAATGCGTGGTTGTCGAATTATCCGACAATAAACCTGAAATTTATTTATAAGAACATACAACATTGTTGAATAAAATCAAAATATAAAGCTTACTTGGCTAGTTTTTATCTACTAGTTGTAATAAAATATATTTGTATCTTCTGTATTTAAAAAATTAGTTTGTTTATAAAAACTAGCCAAGTAAATTTATCCTAAGTTAAGAGCGTTGAAACTATCGGAATGAATTGCAAGAAAAAGTTTTTGTTGCTATTATAATTTCAAAGGTAATAGTATATAGGTAATATTAATAAAAATCGATGTTTTCTGATTGTTTTCTTTCTATACACACAATTGCCAAGCTTATTGCCAAATTTCAGCTTTCTAGGTCACCTGAATGTGGGTAATACTTTAATCAGTTAGATCAGATAGGTCAGTCAGTTAGTCAGTGATAAAAATGACGATTTTTTGACGTTAATGTCTAAATTACCGTATAAACTGTATATATGAAATTTTAGATACTTGTCACACAAAGAGGTTTTAATAACTGTACCGAAATTAAGGTTTATCTCTATTAGATTTTGAGTTATAAAGGAATAAAAAGTGGTTCCAAACGGTTCGCGTAAAAATGTACATGGCTGCTGCGACGCCAGTTCTTTTTTTTAAACTTGACTGACACGCTGACTCTTGCATAGCATGCAAGAGTAAATGAACAATCGAATATTGGTAAATGCATGGTTTTACCACAACCGCGTAACGTCATTTCAACATTTTATGGATGCCGCGATGTAATGCCCCGAAACGCAGTTAGCACGCGTGATATTACCAATCGTACTCGTATGTTCACAAATGTGATGTGGTTCACACAAATTTAACACGCATTTATTAAATATAGGTAATAAAATAGGTAAGGACGGCAAACGGAATATTTTTAACTGTTATAGGCACTTTTATATCATACAAAACCTTTTATTATAAGGCTAGGAACTTCAATTGAAATAGCTATCTTTTCTCCGCTGACAAAAGCAGCTAAATGGAGTTGATATGAAATATACGTATTCGGCTTTACCTTAAAACTTTGATTTTTCACTTAAGCAACTTTTATTTTAGTTTGAGCATGCCACTGTTGGTAAAATTGAATCCGCAGTGTTGAATCCGGAAAATCTATTTTTAATGTCCTTTTTTCTTATTTTCTTATACGATAGGCCTCCACAAAAAATGGAGAGTTTTGCCCGTAGTTGTAGCGTTGGGCAGGCGTGGTGGAAATTACAGAACATTGCAACGGGAATGCAGCTACTAATCCCCACCCTGTTGCATATAAACTATGCTGTTTTGGGTGGATATACGGCCACCTGTCGGTTCCTATGCTTCATTTCAGTTACCGCTTACGTTACCTGGTACAGAGGGAGATGGTATTCTACTACTCCGTCGGTGCCCCACGGCCTAGTTTTTATTACAGCTTTCATTTGAACTAAGCAAGATATAATGGTGATATTCATTCAAACGCCAATTTTAAAACTTTTGCAAGGTCAAAGGCAGTATGAAAATGTTGAAAAAATCTTAAAACTATCGTACTGAACAATAGATATAACTTATAATGAAAAAAGCAAATAAAATTTTATTACTTACATACATTCATCACGCCTTTAACCCATCGGGGTAGGCAGAGAATATGGATCTCCACTTGTTACTATCTTGGCATACCTCTCTCGCTTCTCTTACATACATTAGTCCTTTCATACACACTCGTTTATTCTTGATACTTCTGACCTGGCCCTTCTTTAATACCTCTTCTATCTGGTTAAGATATGTTCACCTAGGTTGTCCTATACCAACTCTTCCATTCACTTCTGCTCTATATATTTGTGCAGTCATTCTACTTTCATCCTTTTTTTCTCTATTATGGTCACATCATCTTTCACTATTCTTTAATCTTTCTCCCAAACTCACACCATGCATACTTCGAAGTGCTCTCGTTTCAACAGCATTTATTCTACACGCGTGCTTCTTCTGCTATACCATATAAAATTTTATTAATTTTATTTAAACTTGCTTATGCCTATTCAATATAAAATGAGGTTCGCAATATCAATGTAATGAACTTGTATTGCTTGTACCTATTTGGCAGCGCTCGTAAAGCCGGCGCGAGTGTAGAGAAGGCGCACACGCGCCGAAATATTTTATTAGTGTGAAATTCCAGTACTCGAGACGAGTTCGTACTAGCTAACGATACATTAAGTCGCTGAAGAGATTAACGGTTTACGAGGAAATTTATGTTTATGGCTTCTTGGACTCCCTAAAAACGTTTCCGCTCGAATTAGAGATGGGCGGAGTCGTTTGCGTAGAGTTGTCAAAGAGAAAATATGATGTATGATATGTTAAAGTGAAAACTTCCAATATAATAATGAAGCATAAGTTGTTGCGGTATTCTAATCTATGTATTGCCGTTAACTAAAATAAAATCGACATTTCATCTACGATTTTCTATTCTAAAGATTATCTACGATTCAATGAGTTTCGGCCAGTAAATTAATAAAATAAGTAAATAAATGATACTATATTTACATCTGTTGTTATAAATAACAATTAGCCCGATGGTGCAGGTGGTAGTGATCCTGTCTTGCGCGCTTTAAGTCATAGGTTCGTTCCCTACCCAGTGCATATATTTACATGATCAATATTTGTGGTTATTCTGTGTCTGTTATTTATATGAATCTAAATATTATATTTGTAATTCCTGTGTTATCTGATATCCGTAATATAAGTGCTTTAAGCTACTTATCTCGGAATATGTATAAGATAATATATTTCGATTCCGGTTTCACCTAAAATAGGTTTCAACAGGTGGGTTTAGTACTAAAAGTACCCTCACCGCACTTTACATCCTTGGTTGCTCGATCAATATCAGCCAGTATTAACTTACCTTTTGTTTTCTTTTTGGGGTTTCATCATCATCATACCAGCCATTAAAAATCCACTGCTAGACATGGCCTCTCTATGAACGGACGTTTTTTGCCCATAATTGCCGCGCTGGGCAAGCGCAGAGCGCAGTTTTCGCGACGGGGATTCTACTGCCCATCCCCGGCCATCTATCGGTTCTGGTACCTTAGTCACCTCTTGCGACACCTGGTACAGTGGGAGGTACTATTCTATTCTGCCGGTACCTCACGGTTTGGGGGTTTATCCAACAATAATTTTTGTTTTCAATTTATGTTAAATTAAAACCTCATCTATTATCTTATAATATTGTTTTCTGAGTAAGAAAATTAATTTAAATTCTTTATAAGAAACAAAGTTATTTTAAAACTTTAAGTAAGCACTTTTACATGTATTTACGCGGTATATACAAAACCACATAATCCTAAACGTTTCCATTACGGTTATATTCTTTTTATAACGAATATTCTCCGATAGGTACTATAACAGCTAGCTGGGCACGTCAACTAGCTTAGCATCATTTAACTAAATTTTGCTATATTACATTTTTAAACTTCCACGACAGGAACTTGACTAATGAAATTCATATAAAATAAAACTTTATCAACTTATATGTGCCTGTTTTCTCTTAAATCATATACATTTTATACCCTGTATCAATTGAACTATGTTATTTGACAAAATAGTAATGTCATTCTCATTATCATACTATGATGATTGATGTATTGATCAAGATCAGCTATTTAATATCCCCTGATGAATATAGGCCTACCCGAAAAAGGGAGATATTGCACACAATTGCCGCGCTGGGTAAGCGTGATACCAATAGAATAATGTAGCTTCACGTTGGGGAGGCTGCCCATCCCCGCCCTGAGCATTTGAACTACAAGGTACAAAGGAAAGAATTCTACTTTGCTGGTACTCCTCAGAAGCTAATGTCAATCTATATTATATACCAGCTATAATGCACATTAAAGTTAATAAAAACTAGAATGATTCTGTTTTTCTGATTTTGCAAACCATGTCAGACGGTAGTAAAAAGAAGATGAAACGGATTCCCGAAGATAATGCATGATCTGAATAATATTAACATAACACTTCAAATACACAACATATAGTAAAAATCCCATCCACATTGTCAAATACGATTTTATTTGTGAATAATCTTAGTTGTAGAAAGAGAATGTGGTAGACATAAAAAAAAACGATAATTTCTCCGATAGAACAATGGACTACGCAAAGTTTAAATGTTCTCTATATATGAAATAAAGAGGAATAAGAAGAATACAGTACTGTATGTTCAAATGAAGATAATGCCAGGGAAGGAGGTGGACCGACGAGGAGATCGAACTCGGTTGGGCAGCATTCGAAAAACAACTGATACTGACAACAACTGAGATCAATACGTGTTACCAGCGATGACTTAAAGCAACGAAACAAATTCTTTTAGTATTGCCCTTAGGAGTCAATCAAAATAAACGAACTATGGAAAGCTGAATATTGAACAAGGTGTAGTGGCAGTAGGCATGGTATTTAGTACGCAGAATAGATAACTGATGAAGTCTTAAGGATCTGGAGTCGAACTACGTACTAGAAAGCGCAGCGCAGTCCACAAGGCGGACAGACAATCTTAAACCGCAGAATCTGGACGCAGACCGCATACTGGCTCTTACCAGCAATGGCCCTCCTGCAGCTCACATGATGATGGTAAATGGGTTGTCATGTCACTTATATACACATTCATTTCACCTGATGGTGGTGACATCACTAACTATGTCTTGTTCCTTCAGCTCACATGATGATGACAAATGTGTTGTCATTTCACTCAAGTGCACATTCATTTCACTTGATGGTGGTGACATCACTATGTCTTGTAAAGGGATACATTCCATTCATACATTCCTGTGCATTGGTGACAGAACCTTTCACTAGAAACCTTGATGTAAAACAAAAATTGAAATTCAGTCTGAAATAAATAAGAATTTTACTTTTTAAATAATATATCATAAATATTAAGTCAGTCATTTTCAATGCATACAACTTATTAAATAAATAAATAATAAATCAAAAAAATCCACACAGAAATTTCGGTTATATACTTTATATTCATGTAAAGTTATCCTAAATAACATGTAGTAATTTGCCGTGAAACAAAGACAATAAATCTGAAATGTAGATGGGTCCATTGAATCCCGCGTCACGTCGCAATAATGCGTCAAACTGAATAAACTCGCCGCACCAACCAAGAATTTCTATTAATTCCACTAACAGCCCCATTTGCCGGCAAACCCTTTGATTCCACCTGGGAGCGTATGCTGTGGCGTATTTGTTAATTCCGTAATGCCGGCGGGTAATTGAATTAAATCTTACCATGAACCAAGTATCATACGTACGAGATGTTGTAACGAGACAAACCCATCTAGAGACATAGATAAGGGTCTTAAACAGTGTCTAAATTGTTGAACAACTATTCAGGTATAATCTACGAGAAAATCTCCACAGATATATGTACCTAATTAACTAACATTTCTGTTATTTTGAAACTGAAACAACGGGTACAATTCTAAATCGGTTTGGAAAGTAATAGGTATCACGCTTGTTCTCTTTCTTTCTGAATTGTTATCTCAGCCCATAAATTAGAGAGAAACGTAATTAGTATCGAAGAGAAAAGTAAATCAGTTCCCATAATCTTTCTTGATATTCATGTAACTATTAAGTTTTTTTACTCACACATAAAAGATGACACCACTAGTATATATTTCAATTATAACATTACAACTCCATGACCAATTTATCTTTTGTATTCCCCAAAAATAAAATTTTGATTCGTATCAAACAATTTTCATTGACATTATAATCTTGCATTTTAAAGTGTAAGCTGAATAATTGTTATTTGTGCCATTTAAAAAAATATATAAGAAAAATGTGGGTTTGCAGATGTAAACTAGTAACAATGAATGGGGGCTATCAAAATGGTATCAATGATTAAAAAAAACTTAGTAAAAGTATAATTTGTTACCCTTTTTACAATCAACAATAACAACAATCGACTTCTTGTTCTATACTAGTTAATGATTTTTGACGTTTTCCGTCATAAACTATTATTTTGTAGTTACTATAGAAACTAGTTATTTATAAAATTTGTTAAAGCAACTATTTTAACCAAATTTATCTTAATCGTGATTAATGTAATGTAACATATTTACAAAGTTTGCCTAATCTGAACCTAAAACAGGATTGATAAACGTGAACGTGACTGAACAAGCTAAACGATAAATTATCATAACGGTCTAAAACTGTATCTCAATTGTTGAGCATCTATTCATAGACACGATCAGCGACATACCTACTAGATGTGAAATGAACGTACCAAAGAGTATTTGAAAATTTCTTTTCCTTTTTTTATTTTACATACATTTATTGTCTATTTTAATAATGCCAATACATGTGCCTTGGTTGGTTTTATTTAAGGAGCCATATTTTTTTGGAATTCCAATGTCCTTGCTACGACATAACGTATACTCAGTGATAGTGTGACTCTTAAACTTCTACAATTTATACTACTTCTACTATACTAGATTAAGAAATATTGGTATTTCTTTAAAATGCAATATCGTATGCTTTCCACAGTTGCGACCAATATTTTATCAATTTGCATTCCTGCAATATACTACCCAAAAAAAATAATATTAAAAAAAGTCATTTGTAAACAATATATTTGTATAATTATGTATTGAAGAGTTCCACACAGCGAAATAAACTTAAATCTGCCTATTTATCGTCAAATCAATCAATTTATTTAATTTACCTATTTCTATAATTGATATGTTAGATATTCCGCAGATAACAAAATCAATTCATTTTCTATTTAAACAAATTATCTAAGTTCCTTTGTAAACAAAGAACGCTGACAGCAGAAAATAACAATTAATTCTACTAATAGCCCATTTGCGGGTGACACCATCTCGTGGGCCAACACCTGCCACCGCTTAAACTTGCACTCACAACTTTTAATTGTGGGTGATTTACTGGTAATCCACATGTATCTATGGAACGAACTGTAAGACAAATAAAAATATCAATATATTTTTTAATAATTTCTATTACTGACCACTGGACCACCAGACCGGTTCCATGCGACTTACGTTCACCGTGATCCTTTGGATTTGGTCAGATCGTCTGTCCATCTTTGGAGGACGTCCTACACTGCGCTGGTCGATTCGTGATCTCAGTTCTCGTCATATCAGTTCTGCGTGCTGTGTACCCTGGTCATTGCTAATGGATAAGAACCGAAGTTTTGATTAGTCACTGGGCTATATCGATAACTTTCGTTCATTCGCGGATCTCCTAAATTCTGATTCAGCACGTAAGAAGACACTAAGTATTATTCTCTCCATAGCTCGTTAGTCTGCTTTAAATTGGCTTGTAAGGCCAAGTGAGAGTACGTTTCAATGTCTTAAGTCATCGCTGGTAACACAGGTGTAATTTCGACTTGAGGATCCAAGATAATATTACTAGTAATTTTTCCTGATTTTGTTTTTTTATTATAAAACTGTAAAGAGTTTCCGTACGTATGTAAGTATCAAATATCTACATAGCAGCCTTAAAACGTGGATATAGGCCTCCTCAAGAAAGGTGGAAGTTGCCCATAATTGCCGCGCTGGACAAGCGTGGTGGCAATCACAGAACTTAGCTTCGCGACGGAAATGCTGCTGCCCCATCCTTGCCCTATTGCATTTGCGCTACACTGTTTCAGGTGGATATACCGCAATCTGTCGGTTCCAGTACCTCTTACATCTGGTACAGGGGGAGAATGCTATTTATTCTACTCTGCCGGTACCATAGAGTATCAAATGTGGAAGATAATAATTTATGATGGGATTGTACTTTGAAAACCACTTTTCAAATCAAACACCGCTGTTATGATAACACAACAACCATTAATGTTATGAAGCACGTGATGAATCGCACACGATTGGGTTGTATTTTTACAACTGGTGGTAGTTACGGTCGATTTTCATATTAAGCGGTGTGTTGACATGCAATTAGCCCGCGGCCGATGTCGCGTGCCACCACTGCCGCACGCTACACGCTAGCTTGGCCGGTATGTCGTGTCACGTTGATATAGTGCTATTTTCAATTATTTTAAATTACTGGGTAATGTGATATAATATCTTCAAGTCACTAGGTTAAAATTGAAAAGGCCGTGAGGTACCGGCAAAATAGAATAGTACCTCCCCCTGTACTAGGTGTCGTAAGAGGCGACTACGGTACCAGAACCGACAGATGGCGGTATATCCATCCGAAACAGTGCAGCTTAAATGCACAGGCCGGGGATAGGCAGCAGCATCCCCATCGCGATAGCTGCGCTCTGCGATTGCCAAAACGCTTGCATAGCACGGCAATCATGGGCAAAAAATCTCCATGATTGGAGAGGCTTATGTCCAACAGTTTACTTCCAATGTCTGGTATGATATTGACGATTAGGTTGAAAACGCGGTAGTGATATCCTTATGATATTACTAGCGTCTATAGGCTGTTGCCACCACTATAACGTCTATAGAGGCGCTTACTATCACGCGGACTGTATGCTTCGAACTATAAATATTATTTTATATTATACTCTTTATTGTTCACAAAAGAATTACCTAAAGAAAAACCTTAAAAATTATAAATCAATTGGCTGCTTATCGCTCAGAGCGATTTTTCAGGCAACCTTTAAATGGATATAAACGAAGAAAATGTCATAGGGCAGTACGATGTGTACTACTACTACTATGTGCATACTCATAAAAATAAAATAAAGCAAAAAATATCCGATACACTGAGTCCCTTTCTAAATATAATTTCAGTCTTCTTCAAACTTTAAATTTTTGCACAGAAAAGTAAATGGTTTAATGATAGGAATAAAGGCATTATTATATGAAACACTATTTAATCATTTAACAAAAGCAAGTACATCTTTTATACTGTCTAAATAATATATCGTAAATTACGTTTTTGAATACTATATAAGCCTATATACCTAAGCCCATTTATTAATATTTTCATCATCAACATCATAAGCCACGTCTAAAATCTACGCTAAAATAATCACGTCGCCTGTCACGCGGTTCGCGTCGCTCTATTGACCGCATGCACGCAACTAGTTATTTATGGCTCGATTGTTTCATAGTTACAATGCAGAGATAATGCAGACAGCATTATTGTTTTTGAGGAAAAATGTTCAATTAGTTTGATTATTTAGACAGGACCTACGGAGCAGAGTGCATCTTGTACGCCAATGTCATGGCTTCGATCTCCACCAAATACAGCAAATATTTTTATGACAAATATTTGTAATTGTTCTGGGTGTTATTTATATGTATGTTAGTATTATATTTTATAATTTTTCCATGATCTAATCTGTAACACAAATGCTTTAAGCGACTTTCTTCAGTCAGGTCAAGATAATTTGATATTATTATTATTTGTACTTAATGACATGTAGTGTATGATTTTTTTTACCCTAAAATTTAATCTGTATGTATAAAAGGATAATCTGACTGACTGAAATATCAAAAATATATCAAATATATAATGGAAATAAACTTTATATTTTGCACAGGCGTTTCTTTTATTGAAGTTATTCGAATGAAATTCAGTATAAAGGTTCTTCATTGAAAGTCATGAAAAAATATATTTTAGAAAATCATCCCTCATATATATTAGTTCTACATCTTAGCGCGGGTGAAACATATTTTACAATGCATTTTTTGTAACACATTCTTTTTTAAAGGTCTAAATGCTTAAACCGCCTATTTATGAGCTATTTACATTCGTAAACAGTGTGTAACTTTATAGAGAATACGTACAAAACCTTGGTAACAAACATAAACATTACAGCACACAACATTACAGCACACAATTAGAAAGTTTGCAGTCCCGACTCGAGTTTTAAATTGTAGCATTGACAAAACGCCCCTAGGTCAAACTACGTTATGAAATTAAATGACACGATGTTAAAAGATAACAAATTTAACTATAAAGGTTTATTTTTTGAACTACTTAACTCATAATCTAATAACAAAAGATACTGAACTTTCCAATATCTGCAAGGGACATTCTCGTTTTAGAACTTTTGGAGATTCATATCTGAAGAGGTTGTTTTACCCAAAACAATGATTGCTGGAAATCTTATTTGTATCAAACAGTCGGCAGGCATGCCAAATCCAACCCCATAATATCAGCCGTACGCTACTCAACTTTTCGAATTCCCTTTAGCCCTATTCTACTGTAGTGAGGTACCGGCAGAAGGTCAAATTCAACAGGGTGGGGATGGGCAGCTGCAATCCGTCGTGAAGCTACGCTCTGCAGTTGCCACCACGCTAGCCTAACGTATTTATTATTGGCTATTATGAGCAAATATAAGGGGGATTTTTGTTACGCCTCTTTCCAGCAGTAGACGTCCATCGACTGATATGATGATAATTCAACTGAAGGTCTTTTTAAATTTCTCTTTAAACATGAATATTTAACAGCCCTTTTAATATATTTTGCAAAGCTAATAAAACCATTTCGTCTTGTAACAAAATATCTACGATAGCAGCTCTTTTACAGAATTCCATTAAAAATACAGTCTTTCAAAAGAATTGTTCAAATAAATGTCTTTAATAATAGGCAAAGCATCCACTCAAGCTTGGCCTCCAAATGGTTTCAACATGGGCCCGGGATACATCGACGACATAATAAATTGCGATCTGAAATGCTAAGCAGAGCCCGTTTTAAGCCCGTTTATTAATCTCATTTGAGTACGATTGCCGCTCTAATCAGCCGAGAGCGATTTTCGGAGGGGTTCGCGAATCGCAAACGTTTTACTCTTATAACAAGTTTTCATATCCACACCTGATGTCGTTTTTCAATATCTTATATATTACGCTGACAAATTTACAATTCACAACCCTTAATAAATAATTTGTTGGAGTCAAAACGTAACAAAAAGCCACCAAAATTTACCTATAGCTAATGTTTCCTTGTATACGAGTATTAATGTGTGTTTGGAAAATAATAAAACACTACTGTCAATACCTCAGCAATGTATAATTATATTGCCATAGTTTAAATTGCAATTAAAATAAGAAATAGAAACTGAAATAGTTAATGTACGAGTATAGTAACATCACAAACATATTTTTACGTATATTTCAACAGCTTAACTCAACTGCACAGGTCAGAGATGGGCAGTTCTGTCTGATGTGTCTACACCTGCGATTGCTGCCACTAGCGCGTCAATTAAATAATAAAAATTAAAAAATCACACATCTTATACGCCTGACTCTGAAATAAGTCGCTTAAAACACTTGTGTTACGGCATCAAAATAAATCAAATATTATCATATAAATATTGGTCCAGGATGGGGATCGAACCTCCGACCTTTGGCGCACAAGATACGATCCTACTATCTACGCCAGTGGGCCCATTAATTATGGTCAATCACTCTTGAGGAGGCCTGTGTTGTCCAACCGCTCGTATGATAATAATGAAAACTATTTCGCAACTTATATTAACATGAGGTAGACATCATACAAAAGATCGTCTGCATATTTCTACCGCCAAATAGCAGTGTTCGCATTTCTATGTCGGAACAGTGCTCGCATTGCTGTCTTTGAAGGGTAAAAGAGGCAGTGAAATTACTGGGTAATGTGACATGTCATCTTCATGTCACAAGGTCAGCAACGCGCTAGTGATATTCTTGATATTACGAGCGTCTATAGGCTGCGTTGATGTCAATTGTTTGCTTCTTTGTCGACCTGGTCTAATAAAAAGAGATAATGCATAAAATAGTTTAATACTGTAGTTACGAGGGTAAAGTTCTGAGCTTTCCTGCGTTGTGAAGTGTAAGTTATCTAATCACTTTAATTGCATTCGCTACGCACAAAAGTTACCTATTGTTTTCATAGACTTTATAATCATATTAATGTATTTAATTATCGCATTTAGTTGAGGAAAAAAGGCATCGTAATTAGTCTTTTTCTCGATTGAAATCCTCTTTCTGTAATTAAAGTGATTTTAAACAGTGGAATAGAGCTTGAGATAAAAGCAATGTGTAGCCGCGCTAATTGCGAATACGGTTTCATAGTTGGGAACCGCGCCGGTGGTCGAATATCAGCCCAGGGGAATGCTACTGTTATCAAGCTTCCTTATTTTATTTCAAATTTAAATTTGTAATAAATTCGAACAAGCATAAAAGAAATAGAGGTTGTGTATACCGATATCAGTGTCTACAGCTGTATTTATTTATTTAGTACAGGTACACTAACAGATTACTTTCACAAATACCAATATTCTTAATGATATATAATATGTATTTAAATATTAATTAAAGATGTGTACATGATATATGTTATTTTAGCTGTGGCAGTAGACTTATGTATGATATCAGTTATATTTTAAACATTTACTAATGATTTATTAATGAATCTAGTTAACTAAAGCTTAGAGAAAGTATGATGGCTACAAGTTCAAAGGCATAATGTTTAAATAATAACTTGGGTATATGTATGACTTTTTACTTATTACACTCCATAGTATATATGGGTGAAACATTAATCTTGAAACATTATATTCCTAAAAGCATTAAATTACATGATACAACAGAAGCTAGATGTATATTATATAGATCACATTTGTTATCACATTATTTGCACTACATCACCCTTTATTACACAGTATCACTTAATTATTTAATTATAAATATAGCCTTATATTTACAACAAGCAACAGCAATAAAACCTTTTTACATTTATGGTCAATACAGGTTGTAAAAATGAGGTTTTACATACAAGTGTCATCTGCATCGTTCCTCGTGGGCGTACAATATTTATTTATACTGCAATTATTATTGATCAATTACTAACAAGTCAGGCTCTACAACACTTTTCAATATTACACTGAAACACTTGAATTATTCGAGAAACACTGAGAATGCTCATGTTAGATTCAGAGAGCAGTGATATGTACGTAGGTCTAAATCACATCATTCCGCCGTGTTGGCCCAACACTCGAGCGCGCGCTGGCCATCAGAAGTACCCGATATTGCTCCCTGAGGCATGCCTCGCTTCAACCTATTCCTGGCGAGTAATGAAACCATTGTTCCTGTACGATGTACACGAATTTTGGTAGATACAATCGGTTCTGCGTACGTTCGTTGATATTATCTGTTAGTGATTTATATTTCTTTTTTAATTAATAAGAATAGGTATATTATTTGAATTTTAATTTATTTTAAATTGATAAATAAATTCACACAAATCATGAGATGTAATACTTAAATATATATTTAACAACCAGACACAGAACAAACACAAAAGTTCATCATATACATAAATGTTTGTCCTAGGTGAGGACGAACTCCGGACCGCAGGCGCATAAAATAGAAACACTACCAAATGGGCCAACGGGCCCTTCAATAATAATTCATATGAATTATTATAATTTGAAATGTTAATAAATGCTAATTTATTTAAATTGCCTTTATGTAGTTAATTCACTTTATTAACGAGTTAAATAATGGAACTTCTATATATGTATATATAATTATAACTTAAGTAAACAAAACCCAAATTTCCACAAATTATTTGGTGCTCCATATTACTATGTTCATGTTTAACCCTTACCAAAACATGAGCACGGTTGATTGAACCACTATCTCTAACACAAAGCCGCACACAGTAACGTCTATCGCCCGGCCAATAGACAATCGATCTCTGGCATTTCGTAATTTAATATTACACCTCAGCGACCGCCCGAATATATTGGTTAACATCCTTTACAAATAATATTCCAAGAATTATGCACGGCCATATATAACAGATACACTAGACTGGTTAATCCCATACGAAGGATAAATAGTTTTTTTTATTAGACCAGGTTGACAAACATGCATACAATCCGCGTGATGGTAAGCGCCACTGCAGGCTATAGACGCTCGTAATATCACTAGGATATCATCAACGCGTTGCCCACCTAGTGACTAGAAGATATCATGTCACATTACTTTCACTGCCTTTCTCACCGTTTAAACCGGAACCCAGCAATGAGACTAACACTGCTATTTGGCGGTAGAAATATGTAAGAGTGAAGTACCAATGCTGGCTACTTTTGTATGAGGTTTTTAGCAATAAGTGCTAAATTACTGAGTAATGGCTATAAATCATTATCAAATAGAAGTTTTAAACACGCCTAGTTCCTGTATTGTCTTTGTGTTTAACTGAAACTTTCTATTCGGATTTGAAAATATAATTTTATGTTAGATAGATTGGTGCGGAATGCTGAATTGGCAAACTTGGATCCTAAAGAAAGAAAGATCGGAATCCACGTAGATAAATTTAGAACTACAATTCGGAAAATACATAATTAAAGAAATAACTAGCACTATATTGTAAATATAAAATTTTATCTAGATAGATGTGTCAAAGTCGTGTTTTTATACGCCAGATCTCCCAAATGGACTTAAATGTTTTTATTTTACTATTAATTAATTATTTCAAACTAATGTACGGCTCCAGTAAAATAGAAAATATTCTTCGTTATTTTTTTAAATGAGGTCGATAACATTTTATTGTTATAGAGAGTCAAAGAGCCAGAGTAAGATACAAAACGTTTGCTCCCAAAGAATGGCATTTCCCAAATATGTTTAGTTTTTTTCACAGAGGGATAACCAACGAACAAAGTCACAAAAGACAGCTTTGTTACATATATTGAAAATACAATGCGTCTCGATTTTTAATGTGAGTAAATATATAACCATGTAGCCAATATGAAAATATAAGAAAGTTTCCATAAATGCCTCTTCTGAAACTGGCACTCTAAAATCATAAGAATTGTAAATACATTTCTGACGAAGAGGAGGAGGAGGAATCCTGGTATAGAAGGTGTACTGTCAATATTTTTCAAGTAAATGCCACTCTTTAGTCCATTTTTGAAAATAACGAAATTACTATACCCAACAACGGCCTCTTGACCCAAGGTCCGCCCTCGGAGGCTCCCTCGAGTGGTAATCATCGGTCTCGTTCCGATCAGGCATAGGGTTGCTCATTAAAGAGCGGCCGTACCAATCCCTCTGATGGCGCTGGAATAAACGTCTAAGCAGTGCAGCACAAAGTTAGTTCGAAAAACAACACTGATGTAAAAAAATAGAAGAAAATAAGTAATTAATTAAATCACCACCCAATTATCCCCATTTCTTCAACATGCGTAAAAAGTGCTATATGATGATAGAAATGACGAATAGATAAATAGTTAGTCACAAATGAGGCGTCCGCTCTCGTTAATTTGCGAGTACCAGAGTGAGGCCGAGAGCCGAGAATTAATAATTTAATGAATGCCCCCGCAAGCTGTCTTTGTACCCAAGTGGCTGCAATAAATTACCGGCAACTTCGTCATTTGGGAACGCTTTTTAATTACCTACCTATTTAGCAACACTAATGAAGAAATACAACATGTAAATATTAATTGCATGCTGTGATTACGTTTATTTTATGAGGTTATAACCGTGAGGTACCGGCAGAGAAGAATAGTTCCCCTATACCAGGTGCCATAAGAGGCGACTAAGGTACCAGAACCGACAGATAGCGGTATATCCATGCAAAAAGTCAGCTCAAATGTACAAGGCGGGGATGGGCAGCAGCTTCTCCGTCGCGAAAGCTGTGCTCTGCGATTGCCAACATCTTGCACTGCTTTATTGGGGAGGCCTATGTCCAACAGTGGAATTTTAATAGCTGGTATGATGATGATGATGTTATTACGTTATCATTAATACAGCAGCATAATTACGCCAGGACATAATCTTCCAAGCTCAATTCAGTTTACAAATAAAACTATTTACTACAGACACAAACCTCTTATTACCTCGGTATAGGTGTACCTCACATTTATTTATTTCTACCACTAAACAGTAGGGCTAACATTGCTGTCACACGTTGAGGGAGGCAATGTAATTTGTCGATGCGCTAGTGATATCTTTATGTTAACACGATAATTTAGAGGCTACGGTGACGCTTACCATCATGAGATCCGTCCGCTTGTTTGCAAGCGCGACGAAATAAAAAAGTTGATATGAATATTGAACTATAATAAATTATCTATAAAAAATCTTAATTTTTAGTAGTACTATATGACAGACAAAACTTGACTTCATCTTGTCCTATTAGGGTAAAATATATAGCATTAAAAGTAGATAGGGACTACAATTGATGATATAACCATGATTACCTTACTGTTTGAAGACTTTTTACATTACCCTTAGAGAGACTGTTCATCATAAAATCCTCACTCGCTACATGACTTTGATTACAACCTGTAATGCTACTCCACCTGCGTCTTAACACGTCAATTGAGGACATTACGTAGATTTCGCCAACATCTGAACATGTTAATTTAATTATGATATTAAACCTTAAGCGATGGTTCTAGCGTCGGATCTCTTAAATGATTTCGACTACATAAGAGATATGTCGCTTAAAACACTTGTGTTATTGACGACACAGTTACATATTTCACTCGCTGACACAGAACAATCACTAGTATTCCTCATATAAATATTCGTCCGGAGTGGGAATGGAACCTACGACCATTGGCGGGCAAGATAGGATCACTACCATCTGCACAATTGGCCCCAACCGAATAAATAAGTCAACATATAACGATAGGAATTCCATCTATACCCTCGAAGTCTCCATCTATCTATTTGTTATAAGGTCGTGCAATCGAACGCGTGTGCGCGGGCGCCGACGGCGCTGGCATGGTAGCGGCGGCACGAGCGCTGCTGGCCGCCGTCACCCGCGTACTGCTGCTCGCTGACATGGTCGTCGTGCGGCAACTGCTGCTGGCTAAGGACAAGGTAAAGCCTGATAAACTCATTTGAAACGACACTTTCATCTCCGCAAGCTGTTTTTTGGTAGCATAATCATCATACTGGTGTAACTTAAGGTAGAACACTACTTAAATTTCCCATTCACATTTGACAACAACTGAGATGTCTATTATAGAAAACTAGCACCGCCCCGCAGTTTCGCTAAGTAAAACGTTCAAAATAACTTTAAACCCCCCTTTCAAAAATATTTATAAAATCTTTTGAAAATTAAGGCATGATTTTCAAAAAAATATTTATCACCTTTCTCTTTCTTTTTTCGAAAAACCTTTCTAGTAAATTTAATTCGAAACTTAAAAAACAGCAAATTTACATACCTACATTGCATCCCCGTTCGACCCCTTTTAAGGGGCGAATTTAAAAAAATCCCCTGAGTTGTAAAATGAAGGCCCCTGTGCAAAACTTTGATGTTTCTAATCCTTATAGTTTAGAACCTGCGTTGATATATCAGTCAATTATTCAGTCAGTTTCTCCGTATATATATATTATACAGATATCATACAACAGATCACTCTCGGCACCCCCAGTAAACACAATTACCAACAGCACCTCAAAACTGCGTAACCAGCTACAGTGCAGTTGCAGACTTCGTTACGAGTATCTATTTCGGCAAACTGGGAAGTTTCATCCTGTAACTTGGCACTAAACGCCTCGCGAGTTAGTTTCGAACTAAGTGATACGTCGATGCAGGTAGCTCGGCGACACTTTGAACATCCTCCAACAGTGACCACAAACATGTTTATTCAAGTTGATTAAATTATATTGTACGTTCAGTTCATTACCATCAGTAGTGAATAAGGGTAATAAATATTACCCCAGATCCCCCAGGATAATAATTATTACTATAAGTCTACAACAAAAATGCTGTCTGGATATTTCCAACTGATTTCTATGTATTTAGGTGTTCTGAAAACAAAAAAAATACTCAAAAAAATCCAGAACATAAGATTTTTTTACAAAACAAGAATTATAAAAAATACCAAGACAGCTCTCAACTTTTTTTTTGCAGACTTGATAATCTAAACGTATTTGAAAAAAAATTAAATACTATGATAAAATAATAAAATTAACAATCATTTTGTTACAAAAATCACAGACAATGTTCTTTACTTGATACATATGGTATTACAGGCATGTATAGATAGATTTTGTTATTTTATGATCATATTATATCTCAAACCTACAAACGATTACTATGACTACAAAAAAACACGGTTAATTCAATGCATCGATGCAGGTTGCGCGGACCCTCGACCGATTGGAGTCGGTGTCCAACTTCGCGGAATTCGTGCGCGCGTTTACGGAATTCGGTGGGGGCATGGTGGAGCTGGCGCGACTGACGGCGGAGCGACGCGCGGACCTGCGCGACGAGCGGAGGCGGGCCCAGGTCGCTGCAGCCAGGAACGTCCTCGAGCGGTCAACGCTCATGCTCCTCACCTCGTCAAAGGTACATTATCATTGTCATATCAACCGTAGAACGTCCACTACACGCGTAGTATAAACGTAGTAAGGGTTTCGCTAAGCCGTGTTTATCTTCTTAAACTTAAACGGTAACAAAATCAGTAAGAACACACATAAATTACTTCCAGGCCTCTAGGCTGTATTAAATTTAACACCTTGACCTACCCGAGGGATTGTTATTAACACCAATGGATGGCAATAAATTTCCAATCCCAGTGTCCGGTGCGGGTGGTTCGCGTAAATTAGCCCTGTCGAGCTGCCGCCGATCAATTATGTACACTCCAGACAATTCGAACCGTTTCGTCTTCTCAGAAACTTAATATTATTCATTTATTACGCATTCGATGCGATTTTGTTTTTCTCGATAGTCTGGAATTACACATAAAATACTTTTTTTACCGCAAAAGCAAACTTTTTATTTTTATTTATTTTTCTTTATGGAATTGGCACTTTTTACAATTGAGCAGACTGTCTCCCTGTAATAACGAAAAATCCTTAGGGATGAGATATAGAGAAAAAACATCGCGAACGAAGCGTTACCAATTTACGGGTTTCGTGTTGGTATAAAAAAGAAAAATGTATTTTTTTATTAAATACTTCTTTTACCTTTAAACCTCAATATAAAACCAAGCACAAAATAATTGCAGCAAACTTGTGGCAGGATTCCGGCATAAAATATTCACAAATGACAAGCTTCGTTACGACTAAGCGCGAAGATTTACCATGAGCCCACATAATGGTACTTTTATTTCCATAGGATTTCCGAAAGAATATTTTAAGTGTCCGTGCGTCCTCGACTTTAACATGCCGAGGGCTTTCTGAAGAAACGACAAGACAATTTCGCCTTATCTAGGTATCTTGCTCGCAAAGTGAGCGAAAGTCTTCCTTAATCTTCTTAATGGCCTTATTTATTGTGCCTCTGAGACGCGGTACTGTACTCGACAATATGTATAATCGTTTATGCCCATAGTAAATGGAAATGAGTAGATGAAATTTTGTTTTAGACGCAAGGTTGCAGGAGACGTACTTCTTTTTGTAGATACATTAGGAATCCTTTAGGATCCTTTGCTTTAAATATTCCGCATAAAATGTATCTGAATGCAATCTAGTTTAACTTAAATCTTCTCTATCGGAAAGTCGGCCTAGAGGTACGGACTTTGAGCCAGGATGATAATATAATCTAACTATTATTATGCAAGGGGTTTTGCTTACACTTCAATAGTTTTGACGAGCCTGATGACGCTTTCGGCAATGATCCTATTTTGTACGTTGAAGATCGTGTGTTCGATTCCCAAGGCAGATTCTTATATAATAAAAATTTGTGTTTGTTCCGTGTGCGGGTTTTAAATGTGTATTTAATTACATTTGAACATAACAGCTATAAGCGACTTAATTGAAAATAAATTCCCACAACATCTTATACATTGACCTGACCTCGAGAAATGTCGCTTAAAGCACTTTTGTTACCGACATCAGTCAACGGAGGAATCTCAAACTCATATCTAACTCACTCTATAACGAAGACAAATGGTCATCACGTATATATTTGTGTTAGATGGGGATCGAATACACGACCCTAGGCACACAAGATAGGAATTCTACTAAATGTGCCATTGTACCTGTCAGCACGGATCAGCTCGGAGTCAGATCAATAGATGAGATGATATGATGTCATTTTTTTGTCGTCATTAACTACTTTACAGAAGCCTACGAGTATCTCAGTTAAAATCCACCACATACGTTCGAATTTTGTGATCGCGTATGATTTTTATTATTATTTTAAGAGGCAGCAAAACATGTCGGCCCGATGAACAATTCGCGTCGTGAGCAGCCCTCGCAATATGTCACCCCATCCGCGCCGGTCCGCTCCGCTCTTTTATACAGGCCGGCATTTTTCAGCAGACTCCGCACTTCTGTTTACCACTTTCGATAACAGCTAAAATACTTACTCTTTTTAATAGTGACCTATAAAACCTGCTGGAATTGTAAACAGAGTTCAATAGATCATCTCTTTTATCACAGTAACTTGTTTATCAATTAATTGTATAAAATTTGGCACAAGTAAGTTTTAACCATCCTCTTCTTCTTTAATTTATCTTCAATCTTATACATAAATTCTAAATGTATTTGTGTTTATGTATTAGTTTTACCGTCCGATAGCGCAGCCGGTAGTTTCCCCAAATCATCTTGTACGCCTAAAGTTCGATCTTAACCCAGACTAGATATTTGTTCTGTCTCTGGTTGTAAAATATGTATTAACTTATATCGGAGTGAGGTCAATGTATGAGATATCGCGAAAATATATTATAATTTAATATTATTACTTTACATAATCTTAATTTAGTCATATATTCAAGTATTTTTTTTAGGTATGAAGTTTTTATCATTGCCGTGAGGTGTAGGCAGATTAGAATAGTACCTCTCACTGCACCAGGTGTCGTAAAAGGCGACTAAGGTACCAGAACAGATAGATGGCGGTATATCTATCTCAAACAGTGCAGCTCAAATGCACAGGGCGGGGATGGGTAGCAGCATCCCCGTCTAAAAAGCTGCGCTCTCCGTTTGTTAGCACGCTTACCACGCACAGCAATTATGGTCAAAAAACCTCTTTTCTTGGAGAGGCCTATGCCCAGCAGTGAACTTCCAATGGCTGGTATGATATTGATGAAGTTTTTATACTTACCATCCATGATAATGAAACTTAGCTTAAACTCAGCTTAGTTAAATAAGGTTAATGTTAAGGTAAGGTTAAGGTTAATACTACTTACAATATCTCGACGAATACAACAACACTGTACCACGTGTTTTCTTATAATGAGCAACAAAATATATCTCTGTATATACACAATTATTATTTTTCCCTACTGTTGAATGTTCATGTAATGAATCAAATCATTCTGCATGAAGATAACTTAGAGAGTATATTTTAATAATCGCTCTGCGAATGCCAACTCGCTTGCCGAGTGCGGCAATTATGGGCAAGATTCTCTCTTTTTAGGGGAGGTCTATATCTAGCAGTGGACTTCCAATGGCTGATATGATAATAGAAAAAGTGCGTTGTAACAAAGCAGTCCTCATAGAAGGAGGTTGTCTGCATTGGCTCTCACCTATTTCTACCGCTAAATAGCGGTTTTTATTCGGAGAACCTAATGGTCGACTACTCAGACGTCAATTTCAGCGCCATCGCCTTAGCAAAGTTTGCGGAGTCTGAGCGGGATTGATGGCGATCAACCGAAGGCGCTTTTGAGGTTCGACCTAGGCTCGGGTGCCTAAAGTTGGGGGTGAAGTTAAGTTTTTTCAAAAGAGAAATGAGTGAGCCGGGCAGGGCCTGCACATGTTTGCCGCCGAACACAGTTTACTGAACACGGTCTATGAAAGAAATGTGTGTAAAGTGTATTTGATTGTTGAGTGCCAGTGATAAGGTGACGCTAGGAAGTGTTTATAAAAGTTATGCTATCGGGCGGAAACCAAATAGCAGTATTCGAATATCTGTGTTCCGGTTTAAGGAGTGAGAGGGGCAATGAAATTACAGGGCAATGTGACATAATATCTTCAAGTCACGAGGTTGGCAACGCGCTATTGATATCCTTGTGATATTACGAGCGTCTATAGGCTGCAGTGACACTTACTATCACGTGGACTGTATGCTTGCTTGCCGGCCCAGTTTAATAATAAAAAAGAAGTAGATTTGCACCGCAAATTGTAACTTTATTGAAATACTGTTCCCAAGAAAAAAAAACAGTGCGATTAAAGCTACGGTTAAAATCTACTAACAAGTAAAACAGATAAATTATTAATTAAATTAGAATAATTATTTACATTTGAAAAGAGTTTTTTTTTATCTAATCCGATTACGGTATGTTTTTGTACATTTTACTCGTTATATGGAAGTATTAAACTTTTGTTTGACCACCGTATGAAGTAGGTCTGTGACTTAAAAAAATCATAAACCTACTTCATAGCTCTGAAGTTCGAAAGTTCTGTAGTCTCTAAATTATTTAACTGCATACTAATATTAGATAATACAAATTGACCACGCAAATTTTCAGATTTCATAGAATTCCCACGCAAACCTGGTCTGGGCAGTTACAAACACAACAAAAACATATTATTAAAAAAAATTGACTCGTTTTAAAGTTCAGAGTGCATATACATTTGGCTGAGATTAGATTACGGTGGCATCTAATTTGTAATAAATGTAATAAAAACTGCGCCTTTACGTGAAATACAAATCAGCCAATTGGATCCCCCTGCAGCTACTTACAGCGAAATGGGTCAATTAGAATATGAAAGCCGAGCAAAACCTTGTTTGGATAATACAGCTCGTCTATCTGCCTACTTGTCTGTCATTATTCAATGCCTTTATGTTGTCGGTGAGGGAGAAGAGCTTGAAAATAAATTTATAGCGTGTAAGATATATAGTATCCACTTGATATTACTGAATACATATGTAATATATACTTGTTCTTCGATAGAATGCGTTTTCCCCTAGTTTAGAACTAGTTATTAATGTATGACTTTGTAAATACTTGAAGTAACTAATACTTAAATCGAATATCAGTTAAAACTAGTTTCAACTGTTATAGCTCGTTTCGCTCGCTCGCCTCGTGCGCTGTGGTCGCAGTTCCGAACCGAAACCGAACCACCATATTGTCTCAGTTGACCCCCCTACACATATTATTTTGTAAAAATATGTATATTTTGTAACACGGGACTTGTAACTAACTAGGAAAAACGCGGTCTACACAAGTTTATGTAGATGATACGAAGTTTATTATAACTTAGTAAAATATTAATTTGGCAAAGGCAAGGTGAAAAATTATTGCGGCAAGGTCTTCGGTTCGAGAACCCCACGAAAAATATTTATGTAATGAATGTTTGTAATTGTTCTGAACCTGGGTGTTAATGTTTGTATTATTCTGAGTGAATATATTTTAATAATTTATTTAATTTAGAAAATGTAAGTAAAATATTTTATTCTATATAGTAGCCGTATAAGGATATAGGACATAGGCCTCCTGAATAAAGGATAATTTGCCTGTAATTGCCGCGATGCGCATGCATTGTGACAATCGCAGAGAATGCCACCACGCCTGTGCAGCAATGCTGCTGCCCATTCCCGCCCTGTTAAGTTTTAGCTATGCTCACTTCCGGTACCTCGGCCGCCTCTACGACACCTGCTACTACTGAAGGATGTTTCCTATGATAAACCTAACCAGTTAAACTTTAATTACCAATATAACCATCCGCTAACCCTATAAACAAATATAATCACAGTTAATCTACATTTTTTTGTTTTGCCAGACATGCCTACGACACCCGGGCAGTGCGTCCGCGCGGGAGAACCGCGACACGGTCTTCTGCCAAATGCGGCGCGCCATGGACCTCATCCACTACGTAGTGCGCGACGGCTTGCCCGGCCACGAGGAACATTCACATGAGGTTTGACTGTCATTTATTTAGTATCATCAAATAAAACAGCGCATCGTATAAAGGTTTATTATCTAAGTTAATAATACAGGTTTGCCAGTTCAAGTTTATTAGCAGCTGCATGTTTTTAATGCTGCGTTGTGATTTCATATTATCATCTGACTGATCAATATCAGTCATGGCTCTTTCAAATAAGTGATGGAATCGACTTCTGAGTACGTTACGTCCATTATTGGGGTAGTCCGAAAAAAAATAAAAAAATGCTAAAATTTCGTCCAACAACGTCATATCGGTCGTTTGCTCTTTCTCTCTCATGTCAATCTTTGGGGTAAAAAACAATTTTTATTGGCTACATCTATTTGCAGTAATACATATATATTCTAAAATAGAATACATTCATTTTTTTTTATTGGTACACAAATAATCATAAATTGATCGTTCCATTTAAATAAAACCTATATTTGAAATGGACCGGCGTCGGTGCTTAAATTCACATCGCTGAGTGCAGTGCAAACTTGCAAGCTGTTAAGAGTTCTAATGAAATATTTGACTCTTAATATCACACTATCGTTTTGTGGATATCTAGGATCATGAAGTGAACGAGTGGGGTTATAAATTTTATCTTATTTAAAGTCGTAAATCAGGCTTATTTTATATAAAGTCACAAAATCTTTTCATTTTCCTTTTTGCGGATTGTGCCTACATAATGTTAAAAAACCGAAAACATTAGAATTGTCGACAATTAATATATTAAACCGTTGCTCATTATTATATCCTTTAGCGATAAAAATAATAGTAGAATATGTCAAGATTTATATTCTTAAATATATATATATATATATATATATATTTAAGAATATATACACACACATATATATATTGGAATAATATATACAATGATATTATTCCAATAATTGGGATAAATGAAAAAAGAAGTAATAGCGTTTCTCTGTAATAGTGAAAGAAACAACATTAAAAGCCTTTACTTCAGGTCTTTTTACAATTAAATCCAAATAAATCCTATTGATGCGAAATATATCACAATTACATTTTTCCATAAAATGTCACGACCGACGGTTGTCTAGCCTGTCAACAAAAAGACAAAGACAAACTTAAGAAAAATGATCGTTAATCAAAGAAATTTTCTTTACATATATTTATAAAAGCTATCAAGCGTTACAAATAGAAGTAAACGAAAGGCTTGTCACAACTACATCGTACCCACATACATACAATCATAATTCCTCTTGGGTTCCGTATTAGAATGTCTAATCCCTAGGTATATTGGCTAGCAAATTACAGGTTATACAATCTAATGAAGTATTTGTACTGCGGCCATAAGCTAAGCAGATTACCGCAGTGTTCGCTTGTAAATCCCCCTATTATATGGAGGACAAATGCAAATTGAACACGGTAGACAATGGGGCGACAATGCGGCGTGGGTTCATAGGAATTTAGGTAAACACGTCATTTCATCGATTGCCTACGTTCAATACGTAATCTAGACAGATTATCGACAGCGAATAGAAACAACAAGGTATCGATATCTTTAATATTTAAAATGGCTAGTATATTTTTACTGGTTTTGTCTCACTGTTTTTGTACCGGCTTTGTACCGTACGATTCAGCAACCGGCTTTAAACTTAAGTACAAAGTAAATATTCGGCGTATACATTACATCTTTGTGCCTCAGACTAACAACTGTGTTTTTTTTTATTCTTATTATTAACGGTTTTTGTAAAGAGATAAACATATACCACCGCGATCTATTTTGTGTACCTTTTAAACAACAAATTACAACAATACTGTCGAGTTCAGCCAACATTTGTAATGTAATCCAAAAAATATGTTTTTACGACATCACATTGGAAACCTCTAAAACTTGTCAGTATTTCTCTACTATATTATACATGTAATATACATTTAAACCTTCCTCTTGATTCACTCTATTTATAAAAAAGCGCATCAAAATCCGTTGCCTAGTTTTAAAGACGCGATCGAAAAGCGACTTTGTTTAATAATATGTAGTGAAACGAAGAAGTTCAGAAATCACATTAAAATCAGTTAAAGCTCTCTTCTATAATTAGACATGAGAAAATAATGTTGTGTCATAGAGCATAGAAATTAACAGTCAACCTCTTGACCAACCTCCTTGAATCGAACTTACGAGTACGTTATTATAGAATTCATTTAATGCACACATGCACAGACTTACACCAAACTGGTTCTATTGCAGTACACGAGCTGTGTTCTACAATAGTAATTTAGTTTAATTGGAAGACTGAAGTTAACATGCTAATAGGTGTACCTAAGGCGGCTATTAGGGCCAATTTAGAAAGTTTCAGGAGTTGACACAAACCTCCCGTAGCAACTTGGGCGACACTCAGCCTGGGCGCCGGGGCCTGAATACAGGGCATCGATAAATGACGGGGTGCCCTGAAATACCCTTAGATGAACACGATACAAAATTAGTTAGGTAACGGCGTTGCAGCGTGTTAGTGGCGCATTTGTGTATGTACTATGGATGTATTCCAATAATAAAGAGACCTAACAATTTGAAATGGAAAATGTTATTGCAGCTATTTCTGATCTACTGCGACTGGGTTATTCAGAAAGGTTGATTAAACACAAAAAATACTTTTATAAAAGCTTGTATACATATACAGTTAAAAAGTTTTCTACATAGTTATGAAATTAAATATTTCATTTTGGTTTTCGTTATGAACACGTAAAAAATACAATTTATTTAGCCCAGCGAACCGCCGGCAGAAACTCTATAAGGTATATCAAATATATGTGTCATTAAATATTTCTGCAACATACACAACGTAGGTGAATTAAATATGAAAAAACAATCATGTAAAGGTCATTGACTTCTGTTTCTCTTTTTATAGTTCGAAAAATCAGCAGGACAAGTGTCACAAGTAAGTAATAAAGCATGCCGCTTATAATTTTGCAATATACGTTATTATTTTACTTTATATCAAAATGTAACTTATAATAAGTTAGAATAATAAATATACGGTTATTTTACAATATTGGTAGCCCGTAAAAAGACGTTCATTTAAATAAAAGTATAAGAATTGGCAGATTACGTACGTACGTTACGGCAGGTATAAGAATTGGCACTTTGGTTCCACGTATATAAATTTGTTAGTTCTTGTGTTAGGAATTTCAACTGTGCTGAAGAGAAACACTACAGTAATATCACGTTGCCTTTACGTTTATATAAATATTTTCAAGCGAGTTTAGACGACGCGCAACTACAAATGTAGAATACTTATTCTACATTTGTAGTTGCGCGTCGTATTCTACTAGAGAAACGATAAAGTGAATCATAGATTAGGTTATTGATACAGTTTATTTAATCCTTATACAGAAGACCAGGTTGATTTTGCGACTTTTACAGGCTCTATTTAGATTTACTTAACAAATCGACTATTTTTGTATTAAAAGACTGTAAGGGTAAACGTAAAAGAATACAAGTCCGTTAAAAAAGTCTCGGTACAGCCAGTTCACGGTGTTTCCTGTCTTTTAGCTACGAAGGCACACGTAGCATGACACAAGACGCTGAGAGGTTTCCGAGATACCACCGGAAGAAGACTTACCTCCGCCTTTAGAACAGCCCAAAACCCACCCTTGTCGATAAAACCTTTATATTTTTTAAACGAACAATATCTGCGTACGATCGTGTTTAGATAAGATATTTTTTAGAATGAGAGCGTGTTCTAATTAGTGTAATAAGAGTTTAAAGTGTTAAATAATTTGTTTTTCTGAGCATACAAAGGCAAAACCAGCAACTTTTGATTCAAGATAGGCATCAAGGTACAATCGCGATAAGTAAATTGTACGTGGAGGGAGGATGCTCCCAGACTAATACACTTGGTACTCCACAGTCGTTATCATTTAATTACTTCATAACCTTTAGCGCACACGCATTGTGTAGCCGTAGAGCACCTTAGTATCAACCAATCTCGATGATCAATAAACCTTTACGATGACTTTAATAATTAAACGCTCTCAAATTACTAAGCGCGCATTTTACGATGGGCTTTGGATCTTATATGAAGTTACGCGATTAGATAAAAGTTCAAACAGACAATGCTGCTTTATTTTAAACGTAATATTTAAGAAGCTTTATAGCCCATAAGTTTTTTTTTATCCGAATAATTTCAATTAAAAACTTTAATGATGATACACGTAATGACAGTCCAAAGAGAATACTAGATTATCTAGCTTTTAAAATATTATTGAATATTCCGTTATATCCGGAGCTGATTAAGCGTAAGTATCGCATAACTATTGGCTTGCCCTATACATTCTATCTTGATGACTTCTGTCCTAATAGATCATCTGTCTCCTTCTTTTCTTTTCAACATGGTGCAATGCATAAACGCAACTTTTCTTTTCTTGTAGTTGCAACCTTTCTCGGATAGTCATGAACAGGTACAAAGTAATCAGTGTAGGTAGACGAGTGCCTTCCACTATTTATGAAAGTATGCGTAATGTACATATTAGAGTATGTTGCTTATATTTTGATCGTAGTATTGCTTCCTCATACATAATATTACCTGAAGGGACAAAGTGAATGATAACTTCCCGAAGGGATATAAAAATCGCAGTTTCCTTTTTTTAATGCAAGCCTTAGTATAAGGAAGCATTTTCCACGGCTCATTAAAGCACTTATATACTTTAATTTAGCATTTAGTAAATCAATTAAATAGCAACAGTCAGAAAACTAACACTAGGTTCATTATCTCCACCTATTTCGCTGAATATCACGCTCAAAATTGGCCAGGTTTCAGGCATAGTTAAGCTTTATGCTAAAAATTATTTCAATGAAAAACCACAATAATTGTATAAGCAATAGATTTTTGTCCGTGCCTAAAACGCACGAGCTATGCTTTTTACACTTAAATGGTGAACAATTGGTGAGTAAAATGCAAGTGGTAGGTACAACGGTAATTTCAATTCTTTAATTTTTTTAAAATAGTCCAAACGCTTATTGGCAATCTAGTTTTGAAATAAAAGTAGGTTGTTAAAACTCATTCTATAAATTAGATTTTTCTCTCTCACGCCGTATTAATCTTCCTATTTTTCTTTTTATTTTTATAAACCAACACAATCGTAATTATGATTAAAGATAAAAAAAATTAGATGGACTTAATTAACCAATGTCCTTTTAAATGCAACTATTTGTAGGCTGCGCAGTGGGAAGCAGGGACGGCCTTAGGAGCCCTGCGAGGTCTAACGTCGCAGGTTCGAGCCGCGCGGGCCCGAGGCGGTGCCGACGCGGCGCGGCGGAGAGCTCTTGCCGGCACACTGCGCGCCCTTGTCGAGAGAACACACGACTTCACCGACTCCGCCTACACCTCCCACGATCATAGGCAAAGGATACTCGCTCTCGCTGAGAGAATTGCGTACGAGTTGGAAAGGCTAGTCGCTGTAGCCGTATCTATGGTAAGAAATTACAACAGGTCCGCATAATTACTCATGTTTAAGAGTATCGTCTTTTCTTCGTTGCCAGCTCTGGATTGCAAACTGCTAAGGTAAAAAGTCTAAGCCTGCTTTTGTGTGTACTCATAATTTGATTCTTAGACACAATCTTATTAGTCTTGAAAACTTTAATCACAAATAATAAATAGGAGGAGCAAGGAGCAAGCGGTGCCGGCGCTGCGTTAGAAAGCGCATGCGCCGGCGCTGCTAGCGCGGCCTCTGAGCTTGAAAGAGCTTTAGTGGTCGCGGCGCGGGACCAGGCCCGCGATCTCGCCCCGCTCGCGGACGAGGCACGCCGCCTCGCCTCCGACCTCGCGCACATAGGTAACCTACGACGGAAAATAGGTACAGCGGTGCTTTTATACGGAGCGAACGCTCCTGTGTCATGGTAATGCAAATGTTAAATCCCTCCTCAATGGGAACAAGTCCTTCTCGTTACCACGACACAGAGATGTTCGCTCCATATAAACCACCTTCCCACGCATCTACTAACAAGAATAACCACACCTCACTCACATATTAACTAGTCATCTATTTTTAGCTAGTTCCTGTGGTGAGAGAGAATCTGAGAGACTGCACAATATAGCCGGCCGGCTCCATGAACAATTAGATCACATAATAGAGGTATTGTTTTTACTTAATTAATGTTGTGGTCTTTTTCCATATTATCTAAAATCCAAGTGTGTTTCAGGTTTGCAAATTATTAAGGCATATAGCGATGTCAGAAACATTACAAGTTAGTGCAAAATTCGCGGAAATAAACCTTAGGATATATGGACCGCAAGTGGTGACAGCAGCAAGAACATTAGCAGCGCACCCTGGAAGTGCAGCGGCACGGGAGAACCTCGACGTGTTCGTGGATATGTGGGCTTGGCTTCTGGCAGACGCCGCGCGCCTCGCCCGCGAACTACTCGATCTCACTGACGACAGGCCGGACAAGCAGCAATATAGCAGCTTACCTAGACCAGGGGTAAGATCGCTTGTGTTTCTATATTTTAATTTTTATTTCTAAAATATCATCGCATAATTTGGATTTTAAGTAATAACGGGCATTTGTAAAAAATGGTCACTGCGACGTGCTTCTTTCAGAAACACGGTACAACGAGTAAACCTTTAAAAGCAGTACGGCTGGATTCAGATGAACAAGCAAAAATTGCCAAGTCGGGTCTGGAAATGAAAATGATGTCCTCTGAGATGGACGCTGAGACTGAAAAGTGGCAGGGCGCTGCCGCTGACGAAAACAACGACATTGTGAAGAGGTACATATATATATATGATTGATACAATAGTAAAAAATATTACTTATGGATCTTTCTTATTTTCACTTTTATTTCCACTGTACGTGCATCTTTAACTTCCCAGGGCTAAAAATATGTCTTCCATGGCCTTCGCTATGTACCAGTTTACAAAGGGCGAAGGCCGTCTAAACACTACACAGGACCTCTTCACGCAAGCAGAATACTTCGCAGAAGAAGCGAATAGGTTATATAAAATAGTACGACAATTCTCTTATCAGGTAAAACACGTTAACACCTAATTACGTCCGGTAATATATGCAGCATAAGTTCCTCAGTACACTAAGACTTTGATTTGATCACAAGGTTCCAGCAGGAACGACGAAGAAAGAACTTTTAGAACATCTAGATAAAGTTCCCACGTACGTGCAACAACTGCAGTTTACCGTAAAAGAGCCGACTGTGGGGCGCGCAGCCACTTTCAGCAAAGTAGACAACGTTATCCAAGAGACCAAACATCTAATGAACGTCATAAGCAAAGTCGTAACCACTTGCTTTGACTGCGCGAATAAGGTGACCATTCCTCTTTTTTCTTCTTTGAACATGATTTTATAATTGTAAGACCTTTTTAAGCAACACGTGGCACTTTTTGAAAGATTAGTGATTTTTCTATAGGAAATATAAAGATGTTAGTGCATTGGAACATAATGTTCCTTAGGTACCTTTGCCGTGGGAGGCCAGTGTGGGAGTGGTTAAAAGGCACCAGAGTGTTGCACCTGTTAAGTACTTTACAGATTCTATTTCATTCGTGACTGTTAGACTTTCGGGAAACCGGGGAAACAGTGTGATCACAGTTTCGAGATTTATTCTTGGTTAAATAATAATTTCAGAACCTTCCATACCTTCATGTTTGGAACGCCTTTAAAGACTGAAACAAGAATAAATCTTTTAGTTTTTAGATACTAGTTTGTAATAGTAATAGAGAAGTTAAAATACCAATGCCCCATTTTAATTTATGTACAGTATGTTTTATTTATTTTGTTTGTTTGTTTTTTCCTTTGGCCATGCACCGGGCGTTTCGCCACTCCAGGGTCTTATACCGCTGGACAAAGCGATAAACAAATCCTCAGCGAATACAAGGGACGACTCGGTCTGTCTCCGTCTTGCAGTATTATAACACATTCCCGATATTCATGTCCTCTCGTACTTCTGTGTGTACCTATGTATGTAGATTACGCATGTTCTGTGTTCTTACGCTCATTCCTAAGAGCTCATGATTTAGATGCGTCGTTAATGCTATTCACTGATTAATATGCATACATCCTATAATTTAGATATGCTAGGTCATCAAAAGTTGTTTCTCTTCTATTTTTTTTAACATGTTACTATCGCATAATAATTAATTGTCTGCATTTAAAAAGATGGAAACATTTTTATTATTTTTGTTTAATTTCTGTTTTATTTTTATTTTTTGTGTTTATTTGATTTCGTATTTCCAGTTTTCCCTGTGTATGCCTGAGAGAGTCCCTATGCATTGGAAGCCAAATTTACGAAAAGCATCCACATTTAAGAGTGAAAATAGTGTATTGAATGGTTGAAGTAGGTATTTATGTCGATTCAGATTGTGGTTTTCTAACATACCTGACATCTTCAGTTTGTATGCTGTGAAATAACACGCGAACTGATAAAAATCTACTGTAACCGTGGTTTATTGAAGTTTAGCGTAGAATTTGTTTGGTGGTGTATCCCATAGCTAATATTGAATGTTGTTGATGTGATGTTGCAATGAATTTTATCTAGTTTAGCATCTGTGTGGTATTTTAATCGTTGGTCTTAAAGTTTATAACTATTATAATAAGCTTTAAGTAATTCCCTTTTTAATGTAAAGCTAGACTTTATTTTTCTAAAATCTCTCTAACTGAAACAAGACGAATTCTTGAAGTGTTCGACCAACCAAACGATCTTGATCGAGTTGAATCGATCATAGCATCGACTTTTGCTTTGTGTTACTAAAACTAACGCGTGCATGGTGTTTTCCGTCATATCATTGGGTACTTAGGCGTTGCGTAGTTTCCGAAGACTGACCTCGGATTCGGCAACGGCAGGCTTTCAAACTAACGCATTCGATGTGTTTTTGAGAAATTTGAAATCATGCATTTATCGAATCCGAGTTTCGGATGTTGCTGTTCTTAGATTCTTGGGGACTAATATTAATGTGGTATAATGCAGTACAAACTGGACTTCACCGGTCTGTCAGCGGGTGGAGCGGGATCTGGTGGTGGGCGGGGAACTTCAAGGGACGAAGACGGCGGCGGCGGAGTCGGCGGCGACGCGAAGCCAGGGGGGAGTTCGTCCGACACAGCCATGTGACAGTACGGCATGGGCCGGCGCGGCAAGGGCGACGCGCGCCGGACCAGGGTCAGCTTCCTCTTGTTTTAAGGACTTAAACGTCTCTAAAACAATACGTCGCCTAGCGCCGGGAAGACCAACATTGATCTGTGCCATTCGGAACTCTCTCTGTGAATTCTGTCTACCTAATATACTTACGCTCGGGTGACCTTTTCGTAAATAGCTCCATAATTATTTACGTACATCAGTTATTAGCCAATCAAGGAAAATATAAAGTACTTAATAATACTTGTTCTCGTATATATGCTGGTAAGTTGAAATCTCTATAATACAACGAAAGAACTCCTGAGAGAATTCTGTGCGTCCAGATTAAAGTTAGTCCTGGGGACCACACGCATCTTCGACTACATTATTTACGAATAACTTAAATGTAGACATTGATACATGTGGTACTCCGATACCGGCTGAAGAGGCTGACAATCCGTTTAACATCCAGCAATGAACTATTGCGTATGTTACGCGGTTTGCAGCTTATAATATTAAAACTAAGATGGATAGTACGATATACGAATTAAGTCGAAACAGCACTTGCGACACACAAATACGCCAGGCGAGAAGGCGTAATATCTAAAGTTAGAACTCTCTATTTAACTAACAAAATCGCAAGCGGCGCGTGCGCTACGCAGTTGGCTGTGGGTCTAAAACCTCTACTGTTGTTTATTATAATAACTTGTTACTACTTAGGTCTATAGCGTTAAACACCACATGTCATATTTTTCCCATTCGAATTTCTGTAATACTAGGTTAGATAGGCATACGCAGGCACTTGTTGCAGTTACAAATTTTTGCGTCGACTTAACAAATTTGTGATCAATAATTTAAGAAAAGAGTGAATTCGTACAATAATTAAATACTTGTTACACATTCATAATGTTACATTATAACACATTGTTACATATAATACGTAAACAATAACACAAAAAGCCTATTTTTTTAATTTCCCCCCTTTAAACCTATTTATATAAGTAAGTCCTGTACCTATATATAAAATCTGTATTTACCCCGCTCTGTTCTATGCTTTTCTATACTGCGCACCTTTCTGCACATTCCGTGGTCCTGCTGCACATTGGTTTCCTTACTGCACGTATTTGCTTCCTCCATATGGTTTTTGCATCGATGGCTACCGTTTATTTACTATACATGCTAATTCTACCACATTTTACTTCATACCTACACCGTGTTACTCTCGCATTCGATGTTACCGCATCATTAGTCGTTTCTCTTTCAACGAGTTCATGTAAATATATTTAGAGGACGGATAAATTGTTCGCGATGACGCCCGATGGCTGAACATTGCATGATTGTGAATCGAAATAATAGATGTGTGTTGCATGTGTGTACGTGATTATCGTAATGAATGTCGTACTTCATCTTTCCGACGGAGAGGTGTTTAACATTAAGATGAAGGAACTTGACTCTGGTGGCTGCCCCTGCAGCACCCACGTCGCCCGGAACCGGCCAGTGTTATATAGACGGTGACGCGCACCGAGCTGGCAAGCCAGAGGGCCGGCAGGCCTAGGTACACAGCTGTTGCATGACTTATACACCAGGGCCGTATCTAGTCCCATCTTCAAAATTATACGCTCAATTATATCTAGATTTGAAATGAATCGGCAATAACAGCCGATTATAAGGACTATATACAAATTTATGGAAACCTCCATATCATATCAGAACAAATAAACAATACAAATGGGTATTATAATCCGTACAAGGTCTTGGGAAAAGAAAACAGTTACACAATTGGCAGTAAATTTGCAAAAAAGGAACGCTTACCTAGTTACGGTCCTGCATCTAAGACTGGTTGCTGTCTTGAGCGCTGATCATATCACGCGGCATGTCGCATCATCGTGCATACCTGCAATGTCGCTGATTTACTGATACATTACGGCAATAATCAACATATCACCTAGAATTGTTAAGTAATTGTTACTTCTGCATACAGATACGACAAAGTCGTTATTTAGTGTTTAAGTGTTAATTAAGCGACCGTCTGACGTGCCTCGGAGTAAGTGAGGTACTGTTGTCACATCTAAGTGGCTTCACCTCAAGCAGGTGCTACACGCAAGAATACAGAATAGTGGTTTAAACCATATGAGTGAGCAGTGATATGATTGGACATTGTTATGTATCTATTTACCTAACTGCACATGTATATCTCTCTTCAAATGTACTTATACTGACAATGCAATACTATTCTGTCGTACCTTTAATTTTTAACTCTTATTTAGCTGTCAATTAAACCTGTACCTAAAGTTGTAATGTTATAAGCTTTCACGCATCTGCTGCCGCCTGTCGTTTGGTTTTCCCGCCGGTCGTCTGGACTCGCTCTCCTCTAGCGGTCTATATAACACTGCTTGTTTTACTATCGAGTACTTACTCTTCAATCTTGTTGAGGACGATATTGTCTTTCGTTTTATATTTGTAACTTTAAACGACTAATCTTACTTCATTTATTGCCTTCATGATTAATTTTACTGTAATGTACTTAGACTAATAGATAAGTCGGTTTCAATTCAAAATGATGAATTAGGCTAGTTACTCACTAACAATATTTGACTAATGTAAAGAGCTTGATGAAGCTTTATATTAAAGTGTTGTGAATCGAACTCTGTGGCCATGTAACATTAGATTTCAAATTTAGCATTAATTGCTTTGACTGTTAAATCTTACCACTTAAGTTTGATAAGATTTTCACTGCCGTGGTTATATGATTTTGTTAACCAACAACTTAGCACGGGTATAACGTATATCCACATTTCAACACTAATTTGCCACATTTTACTTTGAGTGAATTAATTTATCTTTGTCTCCTTATTTGAAATGACACTCTTGTATTATTTTCTTCATAAAACATGTTTAAGATACTATGTCAAATTCTAGTTCTTGGATCATGTCAGAGTAAACACGTGTTGTTGTTGTTGCTCCCTTAACGAGCGTTTCTCTTACCTACACTACTTTTTAAAATTCTATCTAAATCTGCAACTCGCACGAGTTATAACGCTACGCAAAACTTTTATGCATTAAATTTTATCTAGTTTTACAATTTTGAATATTGTCCTGTGTAATTTAACACTATCAACTTGTTCTTCTGAGCACCGACGTGTCACTTTAATTGTGCCAAAACAATTACACGTATTTTAACAATGTTATAACGTAAATTCAATAAAAATTTACTAAAAAATTTAAATCTATTTATGATATTAAGATTACGGTATTTCATAGGGTAAATGATTTGCTTATACTAGAATATTCACCTAAACACGCGACGCAACGACATTTGCATTAGTATCGTTGCATACAATATAAAGGTACAAGATGATGTCTAAGGATCAGTAGATAATTATAATGTTGAGATATGTAGATCATTTAATATACAATAGCTGTGCCATTGTGCCTCCTCACGTAGTAATAATGTTGGATTCTACTCGCGTACAATTGTCAGCAGCGTCATTGCCACTCGCGCGTACTATATTGAAAGAGTGTAAGGTTTAAAAATGTCCGAACCCAATTCCGGGGGCGTCATATGTGAGTGAAGAAGACACTGAGCTTTTGCAAAGAAATAATATAATTTATTAATTGTTATAATTATAGATACATAATATGCAGTTTTCTATTGACGACAGACCGTTGTGTTCACTTGAAAGAATTCCGAGATCATCACGTGCGGTTGTTACATGTTTTCAATTTAACAAACTTACAATCGTTTATTTACACTCTTTCAGATAGTTTCAGACACAATTTGACTTCCATCGCAATAAAGATACCATAATTTATCGGTTAGTATATAGTATTAGAGATACAGTGATTTGTGATATTACAAGATACTTATTGAGATTTAGTACAACGTCCTGTATAATTTCAAAGTTTTTAATAGTAGTTTAAAATTAGAGGGACACGACAAGAACACCAATAAATAAATAAATAGTACCATAATACTAGCTAGTGATATTATAGTAGACAAGGCGAAGCTTGCTATGAGATTAGAAAGGAACGCGATGGATACCTATTTTGTTTTCTTCCAACACCAATATCCTACTGGAAATTGAACGTACACTTTGTTACCATTTTGCAACTTTTAGCTACCTAAAAAATATATATTTCTTGAAACAAACGAATCCCTTATTCTGTTTAGAATGTTAGAAATTTCCTCGATAATGATAACCTAAAGAAATTAGATAAACATCTCTTGACAAATAAGCTCGCGTAGCCATTCATGACTTACTTCTACTTGTAGTATATATAAGAAGTTCAATAAGCATGCCTGGAAGGGCGAACCTTCAACTTACCATGTAGAAACTTCTGAATTTTCATCATACCTTTCCCTATTTACCCACGCGTGGTAGAGTTTGAACGAATCGGTGATGGAAAATAAATGAACCAAAGTGTGTAGAATGATTATAATTAGCCTAATAATGCAGACATGGTGTAATCGGAGGTGCAAAATACCTACTTGTAATAATGATATTTTTATTGTTCTCTTATATGTAATGTGTAAATGATTGTAACCCTGAAGGAGTAAAACCCCGCTAATTGATTAGATAATGTAAATAAAATTAATTTTTATAGAGTATTCAGAATGAAATTAGTTAAATCACGTATCGTCGAATATTTTAAATCAATTTACCGTTAATTTATGTGTATAAATAATAAAGATTGTATTGTCGAGAAACTGTTGTGATTGTTATAATAATATATTTGAAGTTGCATTTTCATTGAAATAATTAAGTAGAAGTATATTTTCCATAGTGCTGCCAAAGATATTATTAATATTAAACCTAGACGTAGCTATGTTGTTTACATAACAGAATATTTTGAGGTTGTTCGTGAATTTATGGATTGTATTTTAATGTGACAGAAGAATGTATGACACTGTGTATGTGATCTAATACATCACCAAATAAAATGATTCGTACGAAACTGTTGTCTCATTTACCGTTCGTGGATATGGAATAAAACATAAGTCGCCTATATATTACGTATTTATTTATATTCAAAGGTACAATATATTACATCGTCTGAACTTCATTGCTCACCCATCATACATCACATATCCATTGTAATGGCTAAGCAAATCATCTGTATGGTAAAGTGGGCCGGGACCCTACACAAAAAAATACAAAATTAAGCATAATCTTACCATCTAAACTCCTAACTTTAATGCGGAAGTCAATACTGTAGTGTAGGAAATAATACAAATTTAACCATGGCATGCTGATTAAATAAAGATTATGCATGTCTCGTAAATTACATAGGTATGTATTAGTAGAGTAACTTGTATATATATCTGTTATATAACCATAATAATGACTAACGAAATTATTTACATAAATAGGTAATATATTATTGAGAGGAAGATAGGTGTGTGCTTTTAAAGAAATAACAATAATTTATAAAGGTAATATAAAGTGTTGTTTCATCCTGTTATATTGTACCGAAACACCCCAAATGTTTGCTGTCAATCAAAATCAAAACAAATTACTCATTACGTCTTAATTCAAATAAAACGAAGTGTTGGATAATAACGATTAGTATTCATGATAAAAATGTTGGATTACAGAATTTCAAAGAATATTAAAATTCATGCATATATCACACATGGTGAGTAACAAGTGTTCGCGACAATGAGAAATGTTCTAGTGATCCTTGCTTCTTACCCTTACTCATTACAAAGAAATGCTAACACCTAGCTAGTGCTAGAGTCTATGTCACAACTGAACTATGAGCATATTCAATATCACTAAGCACAATATCCAATGGATACAAGTCGAGTCATACAGAGTGTCACGCTGAGTCCAAAGCCAAGGTAGTCAATTAATAATATATATTGAAAAAAACATTTAAAAAATGATTTAATCTAAGCATGGTCCAACTGTCGTAAAACCTCATGACTCGACCGTATTGTTACAGACGCCGTGCGATTCAATAACTGGAACAGTTATTAGAATGCACCGATTAAGCCGAAATTGTATTAAATTTAATTTGTAATGTTATAGAAGTAAAAAATATCTCTTATCTAATTTCACGTTAAAATTTAGAATGGTGTTGTCCTAATTTAGTCTCGATTAACTACAGTACGCAACATCTCTACTTGTAAATATAACAGTAGGAAAATTCGTAGCTGAAGAATAATTAGAAAAATAAAAAGTAATTTTGATGATAGTACGATGCTATATTTAAAAGTAAAGACTTTAATGTCTATTTTTATTTTTACACAGAATTTGAGCTGGATTAATCACTTCGCTGTCTCTAAGCCGTATCTAGATTTCAGCAGTATAGTCTATCATCGATAAATAGAGTGACGTATCAGACACATCGAGCCCATAAAAGCGGATCATTACAAGCTATTTGGCATCTTATTGGACGTAAACGTCGTAAGTCATAAGCTGTAAACCTTTTGTGCTTTCCAATTATTTTTAACATCTAGTTAATACTCATACAAATGATACAAATCATAAATAACAATACAAAATGTGTTTATAAAACGCCTTTGGAAACTCAAATAGTAGAAAATTAGGCCTTACTTATCCATAATAAATGCTTTGTCATGGAAAAAAATCTTATAAATAAATACATAACAAGTTCAAGTAAAATCGTTTAAGTATGTCGCTATTATGTCAGATAGTTATTACGTTCTGTAGTCTTTATAAATCGTTGTTCCATTATGCTTATTACCCATAGGACTATAACTCGCTAAACTAGAATGGTGCGTAGTGCTCGGACGTCTGTCCCAGTTATATTGCTATTGCCGTTGCAACACTCTTAAAAGACCAATCTGAAAATTACACAGTACAATTTGTATTGATTTTAATACAATAATTTAGATAGGTTTAGATTTACAAAAAGAGAGAAATAGTAGCAGAAGATTAATTTAACAACAGTGTTATTGTATCGCGTAACTGTTAATATATTTACAAAAAAATAATTTGTCAGTAATTTTAACTTATGACATACATTTAATTTAAACAATCTCTTACAGTAGTTGAGTCGTGATCAGGTCTGTCTAATATTATTATGCTTTCTAATAAATATTAATGCCATATTGCGTTTTACATACAATTGCAAATACATGTACAGGCAGATGTAGGTCAGACAGTTCTGATTCCATTAGTTAGACAACACTTCAAGTCAGCACACAGTAAATCGCTGTACACAAAGCAGTACTCAATCAAAGATTATACTTGACAAACAGTTAGTCTACACGACACTAGCGACACAGGTCACAACACAGAAAATGGCACTATATCCCAGAATTAAACATATAAATTAATTTAAAAAAAAACTTATCTCAAGACAATCTCATTAGCGTCAAATTTGCTCGCTTTTTAGTAATACGCTTCGATGAATGCCACGAAACCTATGATTTTCAATAAATTTCGAACACGATATGTACACTCCCATAGACGAAGCCGGCTACGCGTCAATCTAGTTATAATCTCATTAAAATCTGTATACAATCTACAGCAACAGGACACGGTTCAACGAGGAAATATTGCATTTCGAAATTTAGTTTAAATTAGCATAGGTACTTACATGGTAGTGAGTACTAGAGATATATTGGCCGTAGTGCGAAAACTATAGATGTAATGTATTTCAATCGCGATACGTTCGCCCGACAAGCCTAAGATCCCTACAAAATGTGGTTCTATAAGTGTACCACCAAGTTAAAAAGATAATTAGTAATGCTGACGGTACCGCCAAATTTTATTGGCAGAGACCAGAGCACCTGGTCAGAAAACGTGCAACCTAAATTCAAATTCATGTCGACTCAAAGATTGATTTTGGAATATCCACATTAAGTACATCAATCTATAGGCATGACTGGCATAACGTTGTACAGCGGTGACGGCTTGTTGTATCGTTTTCGCAGTGCAGCCTGTACAGGATGAAGGGCGGCGAGGCCGCGGGTTAGTCACGCGGGTACGGTGGGTGCGAGACCGAAGACACATCGCGTTTAGAACAAACCTTTCTTTTTCTTGTCCTTCTTGTCTTTGCCATCGACGGTCCTGAAAGTGAACATTAATTTGTTAGACAAACTTGAAAGTTGGTAATCTACATGCATACGTAGCAGACAGCATAATATGCGTTCGAAGAGATCGTAATCGTTGTTTGTCACTGAAGAACACAATTGAACAAAAAAAGCGAGAGGACTGTCGTCATAATCAAGTAAGTCCCTAAATGCATACAATAAAGAGACGTGCCCCGCCAATGTTCAATTGCAAAATTAAAAAGTCGATTAATTATCCAACGGTTTGAGTAGATTCACTGAAATCGTGAACAAATCCGATAACATAATGACGGCTGGATGCTTGCGCCGTCGATATATTCGGTCCACTGTAGCCCTTAAAACACCGCTCGGTCAGCGTTGAAAGTAGTGGACGTTGGCGTGCGCACTCACTCCTTGCTGTTGGCCTCGAGCGAGCGGCGGCGCAGGTCGTCGAGCGACAGGCCGGTGTCGCGCTCCCACGCGGCGCGCTCGGCCTGCAGCGCGCGCTGGCGCTCCTCCAGCTCGCGCGCCTGCGCCTCGAGCGCGCGCCGCGTGGCCTCGTGCCGCCGGCTCAGCTCCGCCTCCGACTCCTTCAGCTTGGCGTGCTTCTCTCGGACTTTCAGGTCGAACACCTGCGCGGGCGAAGACGACGTTACGAACTCTACTCCGAGATGCGCGGGGACAGGCACGCGCTCTGTGACGAGCTTTTACATGTAATATTTAGGTGTGGATATGGATTATATCGTCGCTCGCCTGATGATGATCGAGTAATATAGACCGACTTTTCAGGCGAGCCAAAAACTGAATTCGCATATTTAAAAACATCGCTCATGTCAATTACTAGTGATATTTGATATCAACTAAATGTACTAACATAACTTGTAAGTACAAGTCAAAATACACTGATAGAATTCAGCATTTAGTAAACCCATTTTTAACCTTAGAACATAGGCCTCCCTAAGGAAGTGGGAGTTTTACCCATAATTGCCGCGCTGGGCAAGCGTATTGGCAAATGCAGAGCGCAGCTTTTACGACTAGGATTCTGCTGCCCATTCCCGCCCCGTGCATTTGAACTACGCTGTTTTGAATAGATATACGGCCATCTGCCAGTTCTAGTTCTTTAGCCGCCTCTTATGACATTGGTTCAGAAGAAGAATTCTATTCTACTCTGCTGACACAACATGGATTTGAACAGAAAGGGTCTTATACGCCAAGCTATGGGGTTCGATCCCACTTAGCAAATTATACATTTATATGATTTATTTATGTTTGTTTTATATATGTGTGTTAGATATGTATAATAATAATATAATACACACGCAATATGTCATATATCCACCAGACAGAGGAATTACAAATATAAGTATTATATTTCTGATTCCTTTGTATACATGAGGTAGACCTCATACAAAGGTCGTCTGCATTGGCACCCCACTTTCACCTATTTCTACCGCCGAATAGAAGTGTCCGCATTGCTATGTTCCAGTATGAAGGGTGAGCGAGGCAGTAAAAATACTGGGTAATGTCACAAGGTTGGCAACGCGCGAGTGATATCCTTGTGATTTACGTATATAGCTGTGTTGACCTGGTCTAAAAAAAAAAATCTGATGACTGTAACACAAGTGTTCTAAGAATTTTTTTCCGGATTCAGGGCAATGTATGAGATGCTGTGTGAATTCTGCCGGTACTCCGGCGCAAAAAATAATATGCACGTCAATAATTTGGTGACAAACCTGCTCCATTTCACTCTCCATCATCTTCATGTTAAGATCGTGCTCTCTCTTTTCCTCTTCCATTTGAGCCAGAGGGTTCCTGAGAACAATTTATTTATAAAATAGTGTTTATCATACTACTAACAATCCCACAGCAATAATTACTGACTTTCAATCATTATGTTTATAATTTTATAATTTCTGAAGATATTTTTAATATAGTTTTTAGTTACTTATTACCTACCACATAATACTTCCATCAAACCATGCAAATAAGCTACAGCAAAGTTTGCTACATGCAGATCAAATATATTTAAAACAAACCCACAAAATAACGTTCATTGAAATGTTAGTTCAATAACACAAAGTCGTATTAACAATAACTTAAGTTTACCGTTAATATTTACGAAACACCTGTACTCTGTCATTCAATAACAATTATAAATACATAAGAACAGTCCGAAATATAATGTTGATAAGTTAAAAAGCTGTTTATAAGCGCAACTTCACAATACTTTCTCATTCTCACAAACAAAACTGGACGAGTTTTGTTTTAAAAAATAAAAGGGTGAAAACAAAACCTATTAATATGTACATTTGTAATTAATGCAAATATGTCACCATGCCCCTTTCAACTGCATTCACGTGAACAGTTTCGGTGGGTAGAATGTAGATTGAAAGTACGCCAGCAGTATAGAATGAAATATCAGAACATGCTCAGTATAACTAAAAGCAGGCTTACTTTACATAAAAAGCAAACATTTGACCATTCGCTATGTTTGTGGAATGAAATTAAAGATTTATTTATAATCGACAGAACGTCGTGTATACATGTTGAAAGGTAAATAAAAAAACAATGATTGGGGAAGTCTATTGCGAGTAACATTCATTGAAAATCCCAATTACTGATTCTAAACAACTCTAGACGAACGGAAATTCAACCGGGCTTGTCCAGTAACATTAATTTTAAAAATGGACCAATAAATTATATGATAGAAAACCGTTAAAAAACCAAAAATATTATTAGTTTTGATTTCACAGATTATAAAATCTACATTAAACATAAAACAATAGTTCATTCAAATTAAGGTTGCATTTATAATTATTTCGTGGAATAATTGCGAATGGTAGATTTGAATAGAATCAAAATATTAAAGTCACATTAGCGATGGACTGATGTGAGTCTAAATATATAGCGTCTAAACCTTTAGTTATGACAAGTGAAATATCAATAGGCAGAAGTCGTTGTGTATATTCTTTTGTATGTGTTTGAACGCATATAAAAAAAATATGCCTAATAAATTAAAAAATAAATGATAATGCATACACGGTGCTACAAAAATGTGGTGCTTGTCAAAACTTACCAGATGGTCATGAAACTGTTCATCAGTCCTTGCGGGCACAAACTGAACACCAACACAACCAGGGTTAAGGCACGCCGGTGCGCACACACTCGCGGTGGCATTCGTAACCGACTTACTCACACATTCATTCAAATTCATTTGAAAAATCTCATCTAATCTTTAGTTTACCGCTCAGTTTAATATTTCATCACCCTTACTATTTATTTATTCATGTACCACTTTCTTGCTGCCGTGCTTAGAAACGCTGACTATGATAAATTGAAGCCAACCAACCATATTTATTTCTTTATAATTTTACTAACCTTTTATTATTATTATGATCACACATTTATTCCTAGGCCATTATAGCATTAAAAAAATACCAATAGTATTCATATTTGCTTGATTATATTGTTATTTAATTACGGAGCTAGTTAAAGTTTTGTTAGTCACTAATTGCTTAATAATCTCTAAACACGGCAGGTAGTACTTCGATGTTATAAATAACTATGGTTAGACAATTAGAGTAGACAATAGTAACCACAACTAAATAAATACATAAAGATAAAAGCCGTGGTTAAAACACGTGAATCAGTGGTTTTATTTTAGGAAAATAAATATTATATAGAAGTTATGATACATATAACGAACTATGTTGCGTATCTGTCTCGACACACGAATGAAACAGGAATGATGTCAACGTAACAATTCCTGTCCGTCCAACACACTTGCTTATAAGCGCATAATAAAACCAATCACGCAGTGCACTCGTGTGCGACACACGCAAATTGCTGTAATCGATTTGCAACATTCATTGGAATAAATGGTTCAAAATAAACAGTTATTAAATGCCACCGTAAAAGCGTATGACTGCAAGTTATTATGATTTATGGCATTTATCATGAACGTTGTAAACACAAACTGTTCGCTTTCATCAACTATATAATTTTGAACATGTTTTTAAACATCGTTCATGGTAAACGGGATGATTATGTTAACAATGAGTATATCATTTCTGCATGCCCAAGCACAGAACATTCACGTAATTAAAGAATGTCGTATGCAGCTATTAGTATGTATGTCTAATAACATATGTCAAATAAAACATCTGCGGCACACAAATGCGACAGTTAAAAGAAAAGGAGTCAACACAGTAGAAGGTGACCAGACATGCAGCAACAATAATACAAGAAGAGATCGTACACTAATCATATTTCAGTTAGAAAATTATTTCAATCGAAAATGTTTCATATTAGATTCACATTTAAAGTCTGGTCACCTTAGATGCGGTGACAACAGTATTAAATAAAAATCAATATAAAGTTAAAATATTAGTAAATATTAATTATTATGATCTGCAACCCCGTCTACTTAGGTTGTTAAAGTAACTAACCATGCCTCTTCAAATATATAAACAACGGTATATTACTCATTATTACTGACTGTGATACAGTAAATAATTTACGTAATCATGATACCTCAACATCGTACTGAATCGTATGAAATAAATTTGAAAAAAAAATAAAACTGCAATACTTAAAGGTGTACCGACCAAACAACTTCCAATCGATACGAAAAAGTCTCAATTCAAAAACCGTCGCGTTTTACGAACAATAATGCTGTAATCACGTTCCTTGTTTAAAACGTGACCACAGGATTACAATTAAAGAATTACGACAAAAAACAAAAGACGATAATTAGTACCGCAGCGGGCATCGGTAATTAGTCGTTTGGTCAGCCTTCACTTGTTTTTTGTTGTTGTTGTACATAGCAACGATGACTGTGTAGACATACTTGTTGGAATTGATCCGGTGCGGTTTCCCGTCATGCGACAGGCCGGCGAGCTTGCGGCAGCGGTAGTTCTCATAGTGCACGGAGCTGGTGACGTCCTTGAGGTCCTGTAGGTGCGTGCGGATCACCATGTTGCGCAGCGCCAAGAAGTCGCAATGTTCCAGGTTCTCAACTAGAATTAGACGCGAATTTGTAACTACGCCGGTGGCATTAATAACATTTATCATATTAATACGAAATGTGTTAAAACTGACTGTTCATTGCATGTTCGTCTTCAACGCTTGTTGTTTTTGTAATCGGCCACCGATTAATAGGACTTGCTTCAGATAAATAATAAATCGCGTTATTACCAGTCTAATTCCAGTGCAGTCATCGTGCACAATATACCCTAGTGAGATTTCCTGTGTACATTGCATAACACATTAATTAAATTATTTCGGCGGTGTCTCAATAGCGAAAGTTTCTCGAATAAGTCTGTTATCTGATAATGAGATCTTTGAAGCTACTTCTTCCCAGTATTGTTATTTGTCTCTTCCTAGTATGAAGGCAATCTAAGCACGCAACAAACATGTAAATGAAGTCTTTATCATAGTGCCAACAGTGCAATGCAGTTAAGTTACCTCTATATATAGAAACGATAAACGACACGGAACAAATGATTTACGTCAGCCGACACTCACGTATCGGCAGTGTAACGAGAGAAGACAATGGCAACTGACATCAGATTAAGAAAATAGTATTATTGTTTAATTCTCATTTAATTTACCGTAACCGTTCTATGTTATATATATTTTTCTATCTTTACTAATTTTAATTAATTAAAAACGCGAAAATTTATGAGCTGTGGATGTATGTTGGCTATTGTTACACGCCGGAATGGCTGAACAAATCTGGATGGAATTTGGCACAGCGATTATCGGATACAGAGATATTGCATTTCTAGTTTTTCTTGCAGGTTCCTTTCAGATGGCTCGTGTAATAAACCTGCATTATATTTATGCTGTCAGACCCCCCTGGTGCCGGCAGACTAGTACAAGGTAGGCCTAAATGATATGTTGGATGACTTACGATAACCCGTGCAGTCGTTGATTTTATTGATTGTCAGGAGTAACACGTCTACTTTTTATCCCGAAAACATGATCCCGATGTATTTTTTATATTAGTTTATGGAATCGGCACGGCTTTGTGGAGAGTTTGTCTATCAGGGAGCAACACAGATTCTTCCCGAAATAACAAGAGATCTTAGGGATGAGATATAAAGACCTCGTAGACAAAATAGCGGGCGAAAAGTTAGTGTTGAAATTCACATATTTTCGACTAATAAAGCAATAGCAATATGTGAGAATAAATGTAATATTTTATTTATTATTCAAACAAAGCACCTTTCAAGTCTTAATTATAAGCCAAAACAATTATCATGAAAACAATCAATCATAAATGCATCCATTTATATCCGCTGAAAGGAAAACAATATTATCACAACATCCTCAAAATGTTTGTCACATGTCACACCAAACATGACATGAAATTTTTGCATTGCTGGTATTACATTATCACGACCAAACACCGCAATGAGATCTCCAACGAAACCACGATTTGAAAAACTTCTTAAATAGGATAGGACGACGTAGACTGTACACATAAAAGAGAAAATAATGTAATCAATATAAAAAATGAGACAACACATACATTGTTCTAGAACCAAGCAATGATTTTCTCTTGTACAATAGCAAGTATGCCAGTTGTGATGTGAAAAACAACACAGGTATCATAAGTCTCATTTTTAAACACTATGATTCTTTTAAGTATAGACAGTGTACTCAATACCGTTACACGAAAAAATATATGTTTACATAAAGGTGGGTGGTATATGGTGTATTGCTATTGTTAGGTGCTGACTTTGTACTGTCTATGTAACACTCGGTTCGCAGTAGATGCTGTAAACAAGACCACGGATGTAAATAACACTCATCAAACACCTGTTCTAAACGGGTCATCCAAAAATACAACTCGAACGCTAGAGTTCTCGGTTCACTGATATCAAAAAGTTTTTATAAGCTTGGGAAGCATATTTTTTTATAAGCAGATTTATTGTACCAGATGTCGGAAGAAGCGATAAGGTATAGCGGATACTAGATTCATTCGAAATAGAGATGCTCAAATGCAAGGGCAGGAACAGGCAGCTATATAGCCGTCGCGAAACTACGCTTTACGATCTCCACCACGCTTGTCCAGCGCAACAATTATAGGCAACTTTGCTCCTTTATCGGGAAGGGGCTTACGTTTACATTGGACGTTCAACGGATGATATGTTAATGATAAACAATTTTTTTTATATATATCCACCCAACATGTTATACATTGACCTGACTTCGAGATAAGTGCCTTTAGAGCACTTGTATCACATAACAACCGGATAGCACAGATACAAAAAATCATCCTACAAATTTTTGGTCGGAGTGGAGATTGAATCCACGACCCCTAGCGAACAAGATAGGATCACTACCATCTGCGCCGCCGGGTCCATCAATTAACAAACTGTCTCTTCTATGGATATCTAAAAAATCGACAACAGGGGAACTCATATCCGCCGTCCGCGGAAACCCGAGGCGTCGTCACTGGGAGGAATCGGTTCAAAGACTCACCTTCAGCAATGCCCCAGGGGTACTTGCGGCCGCGCACGCGCCGGCCGTCCTGCTCGATGACGGTGTTGGCGCCCACCACGGCGAAGGGCACGCGCGCGCGCAACGACCGCGCCGCGTCCGCGCCCTCGCCCTCCTCGCCCGTGCTCTCCGGGAAATCGTAGATCTTGATCTTGTGCTGCCCTATCTCTTTCATTATCTGCGGAGGATCAGGACGGGCGCGATTAGTCCGGACGACTGGAGCCGAATCTAAATATCGGACACACGCGTCTCCGACGCGCCTTTTCGGATAGATTCAAACGATTAGTAATCTAAAAGAAAATCTAAGACACACTTTCTATCCTGATCTGTACGATGCCTGTATTGAACGACGGTTTGAGTAAATTTGTCTCGCTTTTGCTTAGGACCGGCCGAAGTCGCATGCTCGATTACGTTCGGGCCGTATAATATTTTCGTTGTCCCCACGGTCGAGCGTGAATGTACGAATCGTTTTGCCGCTAATTTCGACGGCCGCTTATTGTATTCGAGAGAATCAAATCTTAACCTGTTCTTTGAAGTCCTCGCACTCTTCGGGAGTCATGGTGTCAGCTTTGGCGATGACCGGTATGATGTTGACCTTGTCCCCGAGCCGCTGCATGAACTCAACGTCGAGCGGCTTGAGGCCGTGGCCGCTGGGCGCAATGAAGTATAGGCAGCAGTGCACGCGAGTGTCGGGCGGCGCCGCTTTGCGCGTCACGCGCGATTCCGCGTTTAGAAACTCTTCGTATTTCGATTCCACGAAGTCTATTATCGGTTGCCAGCTAAAATGTTGATAGACATGCGTTAATAACCTTAAATTACAGACTACATGTTGTCAAATCAAAACTATGTGATTTCAAGTCAATACTCCATGGATCAGTTATATATGAATGCATTTAAATACAAGTCTTAATAATGAAGTAATAAAACATAGAAACAATTAAAAAGCATGGTGAACCAAGACCACCACCTATGTTTGCAAGTGGAATTAAGTTAAAGGGCCTCACCAATTGCTGTTGTCAACCGCATCACCGAAACCGGGCGTGTCGACAATGGTGAGGGTGAGATTGACCCCGTTCTCCTTAAGGAGTACCACGCTGGTCTCCACGCCAACCGTCTTCTTCACTCGTAGCGACGGCCCCGGATGTTTGTCCTTGTCGTAAACGTCCGTTAGGAACAGCGAGTTTATTAGTGTCGACTTACCGAGCCCAGTCTCTCCTGGAACAAAACCGAGTCTCTTATTAGTCAACAGTCAAGAATTTATAGGAATGACTGTTTCATCAAATCAGCTGATCGCGTGACAGAGTGCAAGAGATTTTTTGTTGCCCGGGTGACTAATCAGAATAGTTGGTGAGTGATACACCTGGTCTATTTGTGTAATCTTAAATTCGCAAATGTGTGTGTGTGTGTTCATTATGTATTTGTCAAAGTAAATTTACTTTATTAAATCATACCGTGTTTCACTTACCTACAACCATTAATGTGAATTCGAACCCTTTTTTAACTGCCTTCCTGTAGACCTGATTCGGAAGATTTGCAAATCCGACGTATCCATCTAATTCTTTGGTTTTTGGTTTCTCTAACTTAGGTAAATCTGGTTTTGGTGCAACTGGTGGGTGATCTGATTTCTGAAACAAAAATGTTATAATAAATAAATATTTACATTATAGAGGAAAGACATGGAGTACCGTATACACTTTTCCATAAGCTGTTAATTTATAATTACAAAGAGATACTTAAATTTTATTTATATCATTAGATTATTATCTATAAACGTTTTTATTGTACATCACAATGTCTAAATGGATTCATGTATACGTACATGACCCAAAGATAACCCTATTTTTATATAAAAAATTTCAAGACTTCGTTTGTTTAGCTAATCTAATTTAGCGCTAATCTGAGCTATACTCTTATACCTGACTATATGATAAAAATAAAATATAGCTATATGATTACAATTGACGGGCCTAATGGCGGAGATGATAGTGATCTTATCTTGTGCGCCAAACGTCGTGGGTTCGATCCCCACCCAGGACAAATATTTATGTTTTTCTTTGTGTCTGGTGTTGAATTATTTAACTATTATATTTCTGATTCCTCTGCTGTTGATGTCCGTAACACAAGTGCTTTAAGCAACTTATCTCCGAGTAAGGTCGATAAAGGAGATATGATATGAATTTATTTATTTATATAAGAGCACTTAGCCTTTACAACACAGATGTCAAATAAAATGTTATTAAAAATTAATTTGAAAACACATTAGTTTAACAGCTGTCATTCTATTCAAGCTGTATATAAAAGACTATCTAGTAAGATAACATAATTAAATATACCATTACAAACCAAATTATTAGATTTAAATAAATAATCAACTGTACAATCGATCTCATCCGGTGGTCCTATAAAAATATAGCATATAAAAAGAGTATTAAAAAATTATCGACTGCAAGCAGTTTCCATCACGTGAAAAAGCTGTTTGTTTGGGTATGCTTCAGTGCGTGTAACAATTATTAGAACGCAAATTTATTATAAAAAAAATTATAAATTCTAATTGGATCAAATTAGATTATTGCAGAATAAACTTGTTTATCTATTTCCTAAATGATTATTTACGACATTACGTCATGACAACATTTTAATATATAGCCAAAATGTAGAATGCTCTATTGAATACTAAATATGGTTTTAAAAATACATATTAAATATTTATTTTTGCATTATAGGAAACGTATAACCTTGAATTTGTATAACTATGTATACATGAGGGTATTATCAGCATCAAAAATCTATCCACACTTCAGAACCTTATCATGATGAAATAACAGTCTAAAGTACAACGAATAATAGTAGACGTACGACTAGTACTGTGACAAGGTATTATTGCACAACCATGAACACTATTTACTTGATATTTTTACTGGTTGGCACTAGACGGGGCCGTTGACGCAAATGGTGGTGATCCTATCTTTTGCACCAAGGGTCGGGATTCGATCCCCCCTCAAGACAAATATCTATATAATTAAATATGGTATATGTTCTGTGTTTGTGTTTAAATATGTATTTAAGTATAAGTGTGACTGCTCAGTTGTCTGACGCCCTGAACACAATGCTTTAAGCGACTATCTTATCGAGAAATTCAACGTGTGAGATGTAGTGTGAATAAATTATTATTTATTACCTTAGCGGTGTAGTATGGCTCCGGCGATTACAAGGATTAAGGAAAGGGAACGAGCAACGGCCAACCATACACATAACCACAACATAAAATACCTTGATAATATTCTCTGTACTCCTGAGTGGAGCAGGCACCGATGGCGGCGCGGACGTGGGGACCGGTGGCGCCGGCATCTGTGGTGGGCCCGATGTCGGCAATTTGGGCGCGTCGATAGACACGCTGTTGCTCAGCTTTGCCGTCGCCGTGCCGTTGGTCTCGTGGTGGCTGTTCTCATGGTCGGGGAGTGTCGCCGAGCGCTTTGCGAGGGCATCCTTGAGCGCGGAAGTTGGTGGCGCTGGCGGCGCTCCAATCGGCGGGCCAGTCGCACTCACGCCACCGCTACCCACTGAGTCTGACTTGAAGAACAGCTCGCGTTTGCTTTGTAACTGGAAAATAATACAATGGGATATTAAATTTAACGATATTATACGATATCTTTAACTTCAATTCGGAAAAACGGAGAATCTCAGTGCGTATAGAACTGTTCACATCGTGTTCTGAGTGAATTTTGTTCGTATTAAAAGTAGCCGATATATCTTAGGTACCAGTAGATTCGAAAATAGTGATACTAAACTAGATAACAAGCAACGTTGAGAAAGTAGTATGTCTAAGGTTATCATAATCGGTTAGCAGTCTCTTAAAGTGATAGTGGTTGATACTGTCAGGTTTTAATTATTATAAGAACTGTACTCATTGTCGTTTATAAATACTTTACAACCAGCTTTCCCCGAGTCTCCGTCCGTATACTTTATGCTAACGTATGAACAGTATTATCAAATATAATCTATTAAATTGCATTTTTGTGAAACAGCAACAAATATCAATTTCGAACTTTCGCGTCTCTAATATAGAACGGCTGTACCTATATCTCTTATCTTTCAATAATCTCAAAATCTTTATATAAAAACTTTAACGTCTCTTAAATGATGGTACTGAACTTTAATTAATCACCTAAATATAAAAAAAAAACATTTGCTTCATAAAACATCTCATGAGTCACACATTCATCCTTAGGCAGTCATAAATTATGCAGTTTTAAAACCTAATGACGTCACAAGTCGACCGCGAGACTTGCGCCGCGTCGTCGTCGATGGCAATAATTCTGCTAATGAGACCACGCCGCAAGTGTCTTAAATTTGCTCTCAAACTTCACAAATGCACTGGAGAACGGTAATGGATCGCTCGTTCACAAGTCTAGCCGGCTCCAAGAATGAGTCATCGATAGCGGGGCAATGGTACCTTGCCTACTCTACTCTGTCTGTATATAATAAGTAAGTATACGAATGACGCACGGAACGCGTGCTTCTTTTGGGAACCAAAGCACGAAAGTCACGATGCCATTACCATTACCAAACACTCGAGTGACCTGCTCTTACTTCGCTTCGAATGACATTTAGTTATAGTCGAAAAATTCAATATTTTATATAGGACGATATTTAACCTGCCTTAAAAAATATTATAGTGACAGGTTAATCTCTAGCAATTGTTTTTGAAGTAAGTTGTGATTGGAGACCTATCTGGTAATAAAATTATGTAACGTTTGTGTCGATAATTCTTTTTTCAATCATATAACCTAGAAAAAAACTAAACATTTTTATACAGAACGATATAAGGTGAAAGGTAACAAAAATAAAAATGGTGAACCACGCGGAACACTATTGATGCATTGGACAACGAGTGAAATTGGTGCACTTCTTAACGAACGCAGTTAGGACCACAACGCTGACACGCGTGTGTTAATTCCTTTAATGTCCGAAAGGTTTCTCTTTTTATGAGTATAATTTCATTAAACTTTCCTTGTTAAAATAGTTGCATATTTATTTTCAACATTAGTTTTAAACAAGTTTTGTTATAGAATAGACCTTTTTGAACTTGCGATGCCCATACAGAATCAAGTCATCTACTAGTTACTTCAAGTGTACTATATAAAATATAACATGCACTCTTAGTTCAAGTTGCCGATAATAAAATCTCCATAGTACGATTGCACTGATAAATATTTCCTGCTAAGATTTCTCCCCGGCATTCAAATGTCAACTAGTCCGACAATTGAAATAAAACGATCCAATCGAGTTCTGGTAAAATAAACACATTCGATGGTTTATATAAATATTTATACCGCATTTCTTATTTCTCACAAGCCACGCGATGTCCACATATGGTATGCTTACTTGAGCAGTTTTGCCAAGTGTAACGACCCTATGCGCCTGCGACGGTTGAATCTATTAATATCTGCCGGAGATGTTCCAACAATGGCAAGTCGCACGCGCGATACCTCTACTGGTAAATCTTTAATATCACCTGAATGCACCGAACTTTGCGAGTGTACGAGTATTATGTTGGTGAAAGTTATTCTCAGTAATATTGAAAACGACGACTGAGATGCCATATAATCACCACTACTTTGGCAGCATAAATGTTAAATGAGGCTTAAGAACGTATAAGTGGCATATTTAAAAAAAGCCCGCATATTAAAAAACATACGAAAAACATATGTATTTAAAAAAAACGTTGCTTTTAGCGTCTCGTGCAATGGCGTGAGATAATATTATTATTCATTGAAAATACGTTAGTCACGAACACGAGCATACACAACTTACTGCAATGAGTTTCCGAATCCTGAGTCATAAATTGTCTATAAAAGTATTTCTCAATCGGATCGGATAATACCTGAATTATTGTCTATTAATAATTAATTAAAACCGATGTAACCTTTACCTAACCATCTCGAAATTGCTAACTCACTCACCAACACATAAACAAGAGCTGTGACATCGAAATCCGGTAAACGTTTATTATCGTGCCGGCTCAATATCGTAAATAATAATAAAACCAGTTCAACATTAAAGAGAAATCCGTTTGTTTACAGTAAAAGCACAAAACCGATTTAACAAGACTTATAGCAAATTCAAATAGAAATTTTTAGCACGGTTACTTACAGTGTCCATATGTTGATATTCACAAGTAACTATCGTTTTGGATTTCCTCTTTAAACTCATACTATTCCACAAATTTCTGAAAAACATTTCTGCTATTTTCTTATCTCTGCGGAACTAAATGACACCTTACATATTTAACACAATAATTTAACACTTCAACACTAGTGTCTTTTTAACACTTAAAACTGCCGAAGTACAGGATAAACATATTACAAACGCCTCGATTGTAAAAGGAAACAATGTTGCTGTAAATTTAAATTAACGCAACCTGGCCGGTCGATGTTTACTGACGCGAGGAATATTCTACAGTAATGACCATAAAGTAGTTTCAACAATATCGCCGTATTGCCGAACATACGGTGACTAATAGAGCCACGTAATTGGATGTTAAACTGCTCCTGCACCTAATTATTAACGAGAAACATTACAAGCAAAAATATTTAATCACCTAACTTAACTGGCTTTGGGTACTGAACCTTAATATTCGGCAAATTATAAAAGTCATTTTTAACCGGTCTCACAACATTTGTAGAGAAATGTTGTCTATGGTTCTGACTTCTTTTAGCTTTTTTTTCTTTGCTTCCACCAAATTTATTAACTTATACTAATGGTTAAACGCGCTAATCTCTTAAACTACTTGCCAACCACTTTTTTTTAATGTTAGATGGCCTTGGAATGTTGGATGGAAAGCTATAGACCATTCATAAAATAGCACTTTTTATAGACACATGATGTTACTTGCATTTATTAATATTATGGCTGCATCATCTAACTCTCAAATAGGAACCTTATCGAAAACCTTAAACAAAAGACAATTATTAAGTACAAATACGATATCATCTGTTTAGAGCCACTCCCTAGATAGAAACGGACTGCAACGACAATTACATTGTATGACATTTGTAGAGGTACTTTTATTGCGAGTCATTACACGATCGATTGGGTTCGACCGACTCATCCTTTATTGTTATTAAGTCATTAGTATCCATCGAGGTACCATTTTAAAAGTTCATTTAATTTCAAAATTAGACCAGGTCGACAAATAAGCATACAGTCCGTGTGATAGTAAGCGTCACTGCAGCCTACAGACGCTCGTAACGTAATATCACAAGGAAATCACTAACGTGTTGCCAACCTTGTGACTTGAAGATATTTTGCTACATTACCCAGTAAATTCACTACCTCTCTCACCCTTCAGACCGGAACATAGCAATGTGAGGTCTACCTCATGTACCAGTGCATATTGTTTATTTTTGAGAGCAACATTTGTTTAACTTTATTTTACGAGTGCGCTACTTTGACTACTACAAGCTAGTACAGCAAAAAATCGCTGCGATCCCCACCAACTAAATTTGCAATTCTTGACTAGCGTCCGACGGTTAGACCGGACATTATTTGCCGCCCAGCTCCTGTGGCAATAGGGATTGTCTGAATCATGAATGTTTCTCAATTTAATATCAATGATTCAAGCTCATGTTGACAACGTTAAAAATGTTATACATCCTTAGTAGTATTATATAAGGCTAGTCTTATATAATACTAGTAAGGATATGCAAGTTTGTAAGCATGGATATGTCTGTTAGTCTGTCACGCCGAAACAGATCTATATGACAATTATTACAGAGATTATGGGTAGTCTGGAATAAGATGATAGCTAATATTTGTCCTGAAAACATCTTCACTTGGAATAGATAGCTATTCATTTTTCTCTGATAAGTCTTCACGATTTTATACACAGTTTAGCTGTAAGGGACCGACTTAGGATTATTCTCGGAAAAACTAGTTTCTGAGGAATACGATAAAGATCTCGCGAACAAAGTCGAGAGAGGGAAGCTAGTAAGATTTTATAGAAAAATCTTGACTGTAACATGTGCACAATCGTGTGGTACCAACACCAATTATGTACAAATGATGTTAGTGTGCAATACAATTCGATCTGCAGTGTGTTTAATGATTCCAGTGCGGCATTTCCAAAACAATGAGTCGTTCAACAACAATCAGTGTACGATAATAAGCATTACTAAATGAATATCTAGATTATTTTAGGATGTGCTTATAGTTTATCTACATTCAAATAAAATTGGCAAAGATTTGTTTAGTATTTAAAAATTAATAGATAATCAGGATATTTGTAGTTATGTAATTACTACCAATGCTATTTTTTAAAGTATTATACTTAGTTTTTTACTTTAAAAGTTTACCTTCTCATCCGCGCAGGTGTGCATACATGCTTGGTTCTTGCTAGCCTTGGTTCTTAATAGTATGACGGGATACCAAAAAAACGCAAACTAAATTGAAACCAGTATTTGTAACGTATTAAATGATTAATCAAATTACCAAAAGTCAACTTATTTCAATGCAACAATTTCATTTTTCAATATAGATAAAACAATTCATTGCATAGTACCGTACATGGCTGATCAAAAGACGGTAGCGACAATTTAGGTCGACGCGTCGGTTCATTTAACTTTACTTTCTCCATACGATTCGCGCAAACGACCACGTTTTCAGTTCCCAGACATTGTCAACACTTGCTAGAGGTTTTATAGAGCTTGCTGGTTTCAGATCGTATGTATTATTTTTAATTACAACATAAATGAGAGCAGTAATTCCTAAAATATAGCTTTAATTTGCCTTAATAGATTAGATTATTGCCAATGGGATTTATTTAGAAGAAACTATTTATGCAACAGATAAAAACAAACCTGTGCCTACGCTGTTTAGAGGAAGTATTATTAATTTGGCGGTGGATGTATGGTTAGTTGTACACAAATGTGGGAGGAACGTGTAAGATCCCAAGCGTAGGCGAAACGTGAGTAGGGGCAAATGGATTCATATAAGGATCATAGTGTATTTGTGTTAATATTTTATTGGAAAATATATTTGAATAATATACTATATTTAAAAAATATATTATATTAAAAAAAAACTAGTTACAACTAGAACACAGTTTCTTTTATTTCTGCAACAAAAGCTTTGAGTAATTGACGAAAAGCATTACAGTGTTGTGGTAAAGTAACGTCTGATTTCATACAATATACGAAAACAATGGCAAAAGAAATTTATGAGAAAGAGCTCTGTATTGTGAGTGTATAATAAGTAGAACATGTCCGTGTCTCACTCTCGGAAGGAAATAACTGGCCGAAGAAATCAATACCACTTTTTATGGCGTGTACCCACCCGTGTTGCTGTATGGACTAAAGCCGCATAATTTTATAGATAACATAACTAAGATTCAACATCACATTATAATAGCAAGCGAATCTTTCTAAGCCATATCTTTTTAAATTATATATAATACTGTACTGATACCGAATGGGATGGGCAGAGATCCTTAAATACAGTTCAAGCTTAATCTCATATCGGAACAATGTAATTTATTGGCATTGAACGGAAATGGTCTTAAATATTTATATATTAGGTATATAAATCTACTGTACGTATGTATGAACTCCTCCAAGCAGTAAGACCGATTGGAATGTTTTTTTTGTATGACACCCAATATCACCTATTTGAAACCCTGATACTTAGATTGAACCTCATAAATACTAAGGCATTATTGTTAAGATAAGACAACACGCTTCTGTTTCCAAGTCACGATGAACGACCTCTTTCCAAAGATTTTAATAATGAACAAACAAGATTAGATTTTATGCGTACAATGTACTGCAAATGAATGAGTTAATGACATGAGAATTAAGACCTCATTCAACAATGGCCTTGAATTTATTTAATTGAGGTTAAACTAATTGTCCCTATTAGCACCGAGGACTTGCATATTATGCATATATTAATCCCGACCTATGTGACATCTTTAATATATAATGAAGCAAGTTCTATACCAAGGCATAAGTATTTATGTTAACAAGCACAAGTCACGTATCATATTACTTATCTGTATTTGATTATGTTATGAACACCTCTAGACAACGCTAATAGTGTGTCCCTGTGATCAGTAATTGTAACAGGCCCGAATCTATAAACAATATCTTAACCTATTAACCGTCAACTTAGAAAAGTGATTTAAAATTTGTTAATGACGCTACTGATAATTTTAATGTTTACCTATTATATAGTAACTTTTAAAGCTACGATATCGTTAAGAGTGCTACAATATTATTTAAAAAACGAGTCTATTTTTAAATGTAAGTTAAGAGTATGTATTCGTCGTATGTACTCATTATCTCTATGAATCTATAATTGCAACAAAACAAGAGGCAACCTAAAAATCTTAGTGTCTAATGAATGCGAGAATTAAAGATAATGCCAGTGACAACACCACTGATAATTATTATTTTTCTTAATTATTGCGTTAAGAAGATTATTTTGTAAAATCTTTAAGCGTCCAAAAGAATTAACTATCATAGTATTTCAACATCATATCATGAATATTAAAATTAAATTATATTTTATTTAAATAATAAAAATCTTTTGTTACTATAACCTAAACAAAGATCTTAGCACACCTAGACAATAAATAAAATATTTCGCTATTTCATTTGTAGTTTTTTTCTTTGATGATGATGAGTTTTTTGTATCACAATACAAGTTTTACTTAATTTTAGAAAATAATTGGAACTACGATAGGTAATTTTTTTCTTACTTAAGTACTATTATACATTTTTGTATAATATCAGATATTTTACATATGACGTATTTGCAGTTAATTACAGTTTAGAAAGAAAATAAGGGTTAGTAGTTAAGTAACGTACGTTAACAACTTGTGGAAACAATAAAGCGGGAATTCTTAAAACATTGTTTGTATCATACAATTTTAGGTTGAACTTTACTTCAAAACCACTCGATTCAAATGAAACAATTCAAGTAAAATTTCGGATTCACTAATAAAGATTTTACGTCACCTGTAACTAAAACCACTATTTTTTAATTTCAATTTGGACGCCATCGTTGCTTTAATACATTCAGTTGCACTAAAATATGGAAATTTAGATTAGTTTTTAAAACAATTTTTAAAGTTAAAGTTGGATTGCCTTTTCAATTTAAAACCCTTTTCGTCACCTGTTTTTGTATACCAGAATGATTTCAGATATTTTATTATTAACTTGACTGTTTTGTATATTGTATCATAATTATATGGCGAACCATAATTTAAATAAGAAATACTGCTGGCGTTCGAGGTAAGATTATATTCCACGACACAGCGTTCTGTGGGGTTAAATAAGACATCTGAGAAATCAAAACTAGCGTATATTTTTGTTAAGAGCTATTTAAAAACATTCATAGCTTTATTATAGTTTCACACGTGCTCCCAAGTTCCGCGTTGATAGAAATAGCTCATTGATAAAATGGGCGCAACGAACATGGTGCAGTTGGGTAAACATTAACACTACAAATGACTTGCTTCATTTGACTTAGGTAACAGTTCTCTGATTTTCTATACATTGAGCACCAGACTAATGCGATTATACAACTAGTGAACACTACAGCTCCTGATCAAAGAACCAGACAACAAAGTATGAGGAAACTAGGGTTAATTTACATTCGCTTGTGTGAAAGAGGAGCTTAACTCATTAAGCATGTTAGAAATATTATGAAAAAATGTCCATATATGTAAGCATTAATATATTTACTAAGACTTTTTTTATAAAAGTAATAATTTCTGTTCAATAAGTTCTAACTTTTAATGTACTTATTTCGAGGGTACTTCATATTACAATAATGAAGTAAAGGAGGAATATAGTACTTCTTTTTATGCTTGCAATTGTGTTGTTGTTCATATTGATTGCCTTTTTCTAATGTTCCAGATAATATTACTAGTGTTAAGTTATTAGTAGGAGTCTAATGCTAATTGGTTTATACCTAACTACTGCTGTAGTGTTCATGCAACAAGTCGACACAAGGAATGTAAGATTTCCCACGTATCTTGGAAGTTACGCAAAAATGAATTGAGTATGCAACACAGTGCAACAGGTAGATAAAGGTTTCAAACGTGATACATACTGTCAGTTGTAGCAACTGGCATGGCGCTGGCAGACAGTACACGCGAGAATTTATTTGTCATTCCAATGAGTAAGACGATGACCTCGTTACGTTATGTTTATTATGCATACATTTAAATGATGATAGAATCTTTCAAAAACCGTATTTCAGTGGACGATTGGCATTTTTCTAATTACTAGTTATTCTATTTTGTATTATACAATCCACGTACTAAAATAAAAACTTGGTACTGTCCTAATAAATAGATAGATGATTGTCAACAGCAAACTAATGAAGTTATTCATTCACGACGTGTGGTCGTAACTGTTCTATTAATAGCTTATTTAATCACCTCAGCCTTTCTCCGCAACGATAAGTTCCTCCAGATATCTCGAGGACTTGTCCATCCAACTTTAGTTTTATCAGCTCCGCCGTCACCGACGCTGCTAGCGCATCTTGTTATCTTTGTTTGGTGGACGACACCGTTAGGTACAGCGCGATTTGCCATGCTAAACACATCCAAGAATACGGCAGAATAACGTTGACCGCACTCAAAACCAACTTCGCAGGTCTCTCGCACACATTTACACGAAATGAATGAAAAAACACAACAAAGAAACGTTCACGTAACAACTGACAAACCAAATTCACGTGCTAATGTACCTATTGATTGAACACTGGCACACACAATTATCACAATTGGAGGTTAGTATTCTTAACGTATTTCACACAAAACTAGAGAATACAACGTTCTGTATCTAACCTAGTGATACATAAATTTGTTTTAAAACAAACAGACTGTTGTAATATGAAGCACCGTTCACGTCTGTGTCAGTTTGAGGTTAAGTTACTGGCGATACCGGCTGCCGGCTGGCGGGGCAAACAAGCGCGTCGTATAACTGACACACAGGGCGAAAACTTTACCCGTAACCAACGTATCTCCCAATTTATCATATCCATCTGTTTTGCATTATCGATCACCGCATTTTTCTGATTACTTAATATTATGACGATAAAAGAATTAATATCATATTTTCAAATACCCAAACAATGATGTATATATATTGACTGCAAATATAAAAGGCAAAGTAAATAATATAATTTTGTAGTCTCTTGGCGTGAGAAAACTCCACATGCCGTTAAATAAATTATATTTAAAGGATATAATAAAAAATAAAAGACATAAAATATAACAAATGCATAATCGCCTAGTGTGAAAAGGTACGCGTTAACTCAGGTACGGCTCGAGTTAATTATGGTTATAGCTACATAGCTGCAAAAGGATCCAGGCCCGTCACACTCATGCCCACCAGACACACAAAAGCAAGAAGGGCCAATCGTTTCGAGTAACGTAAACTTGAAAATCGACAAAGAGCAATTTGAATCTTATCCAGACGTACCAAAGTACATAATTTCACGATCGTTTTTGTGCGTTCGGCTTTTTGTATAACGATCAGCACAATGCAAGGCGAGAACGTGCCCCAACCGCTTTTGCCGGTTAGTGAAAAACTGTGAACCAAATCCGTTTTCAAAAGAATTTGCACTAATGATATTTTACAATGAAATGAGAATTATTAATTCTAGTGTATGTTTATATCGCACTATGCAATGTTAACTATCTTTGAGCTTTCTTGACGCACCCATACTGATAGCGTGCATGTGATAAGAAGCATTCCTAGAAAACGGCTGCATATAGATAATGGAAAGGAACCTTTACAAACAATATCAACGATATGTAAAGACTCGTTGATCTCTGAACAAACAGTGTTCTAAATAAATAGTATTTATTCATCGGAGACAAATAAATCATTATAGTTTCTTATCAACGCTAAAGTGTTGTTAGTTGTCCCTTTTACAATCGTCTATTAGACTCATAATAATATTAAATATAAGTCAGGCAATAATGGACTCTTTATACTTGAAATGTGCAAGGGTGAAAATGCAACTATAGCTAGACTACGTTAGATTGAAAGAATTGCCTGTGCAGGATTATACTTAATAATATATTATAATTAGTACTAAAGACATGTTTAAACTTCATAGATGCGTGAAGGTAAAAAGAAATAGCGATCCCGTTAGAATCTTGTCTAAATAAAAATTTGGAAATCTTTACATCATCCTGATTTTATAAAAAATGACATGGTTGAATGTCAGCAGCACAAAAGAACCAATTTCAGATAATTCTTGATGCATTGATTGATCTCTGAGAATAATGCTACCCCTAATTAAGATTCTTAGAATTTTCAGGTCATGGTTCGACCGTGAAACAGTTAATGTCTGTTTACTGAATTCGACACATGCGAGCAGAATGGCCGCCCGATGCATAAGGTTATTTTTAACCCTGTAGACATGGGGTCACTCACCCGCTAACCCCTCCCGCACCACGAACCAGTCCTATCACATGAGGAATTGCGTGGGAATATATGGTGGGATGCCAGCAATGTCCTTACCGAGGAGAGCAGAAAGACAAAACAGCAAAAACCAACGGAATATTATTATGATGCTGGTCACGACACTGTCTAGTCGTGGGTGATAAGTATTATAGTCGTGGTTTAATTATAATGACTAGCAGTGAAGAACATTCTTCACGATAAAAAGCATCAAATTCAACTCATGTATCAATTTTACAACTATAACAACAGGAGCTTAGCTATCTATTTATTATTGGAAGGTATGCGACTACGATTATTATTATTAAAAACAAAACCTTAATACAGTACTACTGTTTACATTTAGCAATGTCCTTATATCTATTGAAATACAGATAAAAGTATCAGAAGAAACGTTACATACTAATAAGATTATAATTGTATGTCTTAGTACCTTCAACATGAGCTCTTGATGTAACATAACACCTGACATGGTTATGGTATCAGGATGACTGAATGTAAACAAACCCATACCGAGCGAGCTTAACGACAATACAATAATTATAAACATTTGTCATTTTACAAGTTCACCATAGTAAACGCATACCAAAGTTACGTGTGGTGTAATTTTAATCGTAGAACTTAAACTACCAAATAATTACACCGGGAAATCTTAAAAGCGCCTCACAAATGGAAACATTAAAAAACATCACGCTTACTTTCGAACAGAGGGTTGGACTTACTAAAATAACCTCCCTATTTCGGGGTGCGCTAACTTCGATTAGGGGAATGGTAAGGGTGAATATGTGCCACAAGGGGACTCACCGTGGCCGTGTCGGTGAGGGTGACGGTAGCAGAGGTGGGCCCGCCGTTTGGCCCTGCGGTGTTAAGGGATGAAGTGATCGACACCTGATTGTTAGCATTCTGTTCGATGATACGCTGGCGTAAAGCCAATTTCTCAAGGCTAGCCAAACGATGTGAACCTCCAGTTCCCTCGCGATCGCGCTCTCGCAGACCTGTTGAACTTCCAGCACTGAACGATCCACTGTATTTGGGAAGTGTCGGAGGTGGCACAGGTCTAGCCGATCCACCACGGCCTAGCAGTGACCCACTAGACGTATATGCATAACTACTAGGAGTCCCAAGTGTAGCAGTCCGTGGAGCTGTACCGATCCCATTGAGGGCTCCATTAGTACCGTTGACGGCGCTCCCATTCACCGTCGTCGTACTGCCGTTCATCTCCTAAGTTTTTTTTCCGTCATGCGAACAAAATCACACACTGAGTCACCAAGTGCGCACTACGATACGATCGCGAGTTGAAGCGATTGAGGTAGGAGCGTTCAAGCCGGGTGCCCGTCGGAGGCGGTTTGACAGCTCGAGCGGTGCTGAGGAGGCGCGCGGGCGGAGTCGCGACACCCCGCACTCGACGCCGCCGTCGCCACTCGCCGCCGCGTCGACCCCACACTGGATCTCAGCATTATTGCTACACGACTGCCGTACTAGAGGGTTGAAAATGCATTGCTGCTTATTCTCTGTCAAGGTCAACATAATGAAACAGACGTAACAATGTCTCGTACAGGATCGCTTTAATTTTGACCTTGTTAAAAACTAAAAACAAATTAATTTATATCCAACATACATTGAGATTCCAATAAAGGCAGGTTTTATCTTTGTTATAGACTAATATTTAATACCAAACGAAAACAAACTTAAAACTGGGATCAGAGCCAAGTCTTAATATCAGTGAAAGTTACGAGATCGGGATCGTTCCTTGACCTAATATTTCTTATCAGAGATGAATAGTACATTAAAGTCCCCTCAGTGACAACAGTTCACCAATGCTTTCAATAGCTAAAGGAAGTGACAGTTTAGTTCATTGACCTGACCCAAAGAAGTCGTCGAGGCGGCCAGTAGACTTTTAACGGAAGTACTTTAAAGGAATACTGTACACTTTGGCTTAATATATGCATTACAGTAAATAAGTTACAGTAAAGAAGTTGTTACTTCATCAGCGGAAACTACATTAGCCCTTAATACAATTTTCTTTATTGAATGTAGGCATTTAGTTTTTAAATGGAGGAAGCACGTGTTCGCCGCATGTATCTCTGATGTCCAGCGATCGACCGCCCCAGAACGCATGCGCGTACTCACCCTCGGTCCACCCATCATGTCTGCACACTGCACAACCCCCAGTGCAACTCGAATGCTAATGACTAAGTATAAATTCAACGTGCCTTTCCCCATAATAACTTTTATTGACCCAGAAGAGAAAATACGCACTGCTTGTATGAACGACCTTACGAGTAGAAAGTAAACTCGAATTTCAGGTAAAGTTTGACTTTACTTTATCATTATCTGCACGAATATGCTCATATGCGTCTAATTTGTAATGTAAAAACCGATCAACCGTTAAACTCTTGAAATCGGTTGCCGCAAAAGGTAGTCGAATCGCCAAACAAAAATGCCTAAAATTATTGTATATTCCATGTAGAAAATATAATAGATTAAATTTCTTATTTATTTTTTTATATGAGAATGGGATCAAACAGACAAGTCACTATCACTGACCACAGACACCTGCAACTGAAAGACTTACAAATGCGTTGATGGGCTACAAATCTAATTAAATTTCATCTACATCCGTTCTCCTGTAGGGGAAATCAAAACATCCAGACTTTACACAGTAAAGTATGATAAAAACTAAAGCGCCATCTAACGATGCTTTCATTTAACAAGTGTATCGTGAGTTGCATTGTCTCGCATATGGATGTGTTATAATAGCACTCACTACACATTAGGAAGTTTGTGGCAATTTCTGGTAGATGGCGTTAATGACCGGTCATTATTAACACATTATATATAATTTTATTGATATGATTATTTTAGTTATCTAAAAAACTTTATTCTTATTCAACTAGATGAACTTTTAAATTAATACACAGCTGAATGTACTATCACAATTGCAGAAGCCATTTTAAATTGAATGTGTCCGAGTAGGTAAACGTCTAGGATTTAATATCTAATACTTAACACGATAGTATATTTTCACATAATTGCTGTTTATATAAGCGATGTTCGAAGCTTGTTAAGTGAAAGTTCTTTAACAATCAGATATTTGCAATTTTAACTATGCATTAATAGCTGTACTAGATGTATTCCAGCTAATGTATAATTAGAGTAACGACGCAAGTAAATTAGCTTAGCAAACACATGCCCAGATACAAGGAGAGTTGTGTACTGTAAAAGAGTTGTTGAACCGTAAACATGTTGAAAGATACTGTAAAGATACGTTTCGGCGGTGCCAATGGCACTGTAACTAATAACACGGAAAAATACTTTTTATGATTCAAAGCGAAAGATATGATATTTTGTTCACATTTGCACATATGTGATTACAATCGTCGACACACACATCGAGAGTCACATAAATCATATAATTTAGTGACACGTTGGTTGGGTATTTTAATTTGGTGCATAGTATTATTTCTGATTTAGGTATTTCACCCATACATTTTTAGCTCTTGCACAGCCCAGTAGTGTTCAATCGAAACATGTGATGATTGTGTAGACCAGTTGGCATACTTCATTAAGTAATTTAGTAACTGCAATTGATGACATACATTGCTCTGTTAAAACAGTTGACGCTCCTGTTTTCAATTTAAAATTTTACGCAAATAAACAAATGGGCAAATAAACACATTCAATGGTTTTTTAATAAACATATATCGCACCACTAAATGAAGACTGCAAAAATATCAGTAAAACTTTGAAAATTGACGTTAATCGCATTAGGGACCATGATTCGCACTTATTTAGGAAGAATAAAATTTTTACTTGTTCTCTATTGAAATCTTCCTGAAAGAAGAATTGGTAGTTTGTTGAAATTTGCAAATAAATGGCGATGTTTTTAGAACTAAGCAAAATATATTATTATGAATTGTAGATTCACCTAGATGTATGAACTAAGACATAGTGTTGAACCAAAAGTAGTTAGTTATCTAGAATGACAAGCCCACAAAGATAAAGTATGCTACACTTTGTTAATATGTGTACACATTACGATACGATAAAACTATTTAGGTTAGTAATTACTAGGGCCCAAGTGTTACTGATTATTGGTTACGTGCGTCAGTGCCTATAAGGAAAATACAGCTTGGCAATGAATAATTAACGTAGCAGCTATCCACAAGGGTAAATAATACCTACGACTATATCCGAGGAAAACTCAGGATGGAGTCCTAATGAAGCGGCTTCGTGTTTTATCACTCACGAGCTGTAAATAAACGGAACTGTGGCCGAACGTGCCGTTTAGGCGAGCAGGCACGTGCGATAGCACAAACAGGCAATGTTTCTTAAACAAAATCCAATACACAAAGCACCAACGTCTGTCGGTGGTTCGTCGAAATTGAACTAGGTCGGAAATAGAACTAGTCTCAAATGAAAACTGATTTCGTATAACCAATGTTCGCGGTAATATTAATTACTGTTAAAGTTGCAAGGCATTGAATACGTTACAACATAAACTAATGAATGCATCCCACGTTTAACTGATAAAATAATGTGTTTTCTATGAGCGCCACAAAATAATGTTCAATGTAAGTACATAGTGGGAATCCTACGCAACTCTGATAGATGGTTCGAGTATATTTAAATAACAGCTCGCCCACAAATCGTTTATCTTCTTGAAAGTGAAGCACGTAATATTTGTTGAAATAAAAGGAGACAGGAGTTTTAAGGTTAACTCTGAATGCAAGTATTAGCATGAATGCGTTAGTCTCAGAATTATAGGTCGAATTGCCCACGTTCAAGGTCAATAAAAACGAGTCAGTTTAGATATTTTACGTGTTCTTGACGTCGGTATGCATACATTCGTTACATTCGTTTCTAATTCTTAATTTTAAAATAGTACTACGTTTGGAGAGTATTCAGTATAAGAATCCTCCCCCCACCCCCCAATAATCAATCTTAGGAACCCAAATTTACAACCAATATTAGCACAATAGACAGCAATATACCAACATGCGTTTTCCATATCGATGAACCTGTATATGGCTAACTAACTAGGCAAGACATTAGTCATGTACACATAGAACCTTTTCTTTTGTTTAAAGTTTGTTAAAGCAACGTAAACAAAGCACTAGTGCGAAGAATTTACATACAATGTGCTAGAAATACAAAGATATGTGCATAGATTCATAGACCACAAGGATGACCGTCACGAATATGTATAATTACATACGTTGTAGTAAAAGGTTTACTAAAAAGTACTGGAGATTTAGTGACTCCTACCAAGTTTATAGCTTAGTTTCATACATCATTGGATATTGAAAGACTATTTTAGTCAACAACTAATATAGCAAGATTACGACTATTATGTTAGTCACCGCGATAAGTTATCTTTCCACATTCTTCCGTTAACTTAGAGATTAATTAGTTAATGTTATATTGTATTGTAAGTTATTTACAATGATTTTTTCTCACCTGGTCCTTGCTATCGCTATTTGGCTTATAGCGAGCCAAAACTGGTCTATTCCTGGACCTATTTAATGGCGATTCAGACACTGAAGTCATTTTTTTTTAGAAAATCTCACTGGTATCACTTCACTAGTATTCACGTTATTTAAATATATAAATTTAAGTGGATTGACGCCCGTTTAAGATGGAAACACTGGTACAATTACTGCAATATGTGGCTAACGCGATAGCACATTTTTCCGTCGACAAATCACATCCGGAGGAGTGTACGGCTCGCCCGGTTGAATCAACCGATTACTACCACCGCTCTTCTAAACACTAACTCTGATAAACAATGACGAGATCTAGTTTAGGCATCTGAATCATACAATCACTGGATTCCATGAAAACACCTACAGTAAAACCATGTATACAGAGATAGATGGTTTACTAATTCCAATTATTTAAAAAAGTATCGCAATCTTTCCCATGTAAGTAGTTTACCGATGAAGCAAAAATAGTCACACCGGTTCATTGGAATACGAACAGAAATAGTGCATCTGAAGGGAACGCGGCAATGAAAAACGACCGGCAAACACTCGAAAAGTAACAGTTAAATATAAATTGAAATAAACCACAATACGACGACCGTTCAACGATTACTAATTTGCAAACTGAAACGACGATAGCGAAGTGCGAGTGCGCGTTGTGGACATCAAACGCGTTCGTCACTGCAATCAGCGACGATGTGCAAGTGTGGCGCTGCCGAAGCGAACCATAGGGACTCTGGTATCGGTGTCACGGTGCTTGCTGGACGCCCACTGCCCAGGGCCAAATAGCGGTCGCGAATTCCTACTCGTAATTCAAACGACACACGCAACACATACGTGCTTAGTGGACAAACGGTCCCGTCGACCTAATAACTCAAGACCGATATCGCTTATTGTAATTATACTTACAATGCCGGTTCACAACTTATGTTTAATAATAACAAATAAATTCGACTTACCGCTGCGTATTTAATTTCGTAGACAGATCAGCACATGGAACAAGAAGAAGACACGTTAGATATAGGTAAACTTTGAAAAATATAACTGACTGTCTACCTTCAGCTACTAAATTAAACGACTAGAATTTCTTATGGATCTTAAAAATATTCCGTACCTAAACAAGGAAGACAACAAGTACCTACGTCTTCGAGACTGTCTGTGCTTATACATTCTTCTTCCATCAAAGTTTATAATGGTAAAATAAAAGAGAGGAATAAAATTTTCAACCATTCAATATTAATTTGAAATTGCAAAATAACACGCACGTACGTGAGATATGAGTAGCAGGACATACTGCTGCATAATATGAAACGATTAAGTGAATCATTAGGATTGTATGCATTGTTTTTAAATCCGGATTGTTTTCAAAGTTGATCAATCCGTATACATTCACGAAAGAAACAAATGACGCTACTAACAAATGTTCAATAACAAATACATTTTTTTCATTGTAACACATGTCACGTCGGCCGATTATACACAGTGTAGATTTATACCACATAGCAAGCCAACTAGTAACTTAATGAAAAATTAATGAAAAATATATCTTACATGTTGTAAGGCCAGAAATTTCCATCGCTTCCTTAATCCACTTACAGCGCTTTTACTTGATAATTAATTATACAATATTTAATTAATCACTTTCATAATTACAAGTAAATATTATTTACTAGCCGTCAATACACAACAATCAACCTTTGGATTCTGTAGAAATATAGATAAATAAACTTTATATATATATATATATATATATACATAAATCAGGTCACTGTCAAATAGTGGTAGTGAGAAAATATTATTTAGTATAGAAAGATACGACACAGACTATGACTATGACTTGATGTTTACGTGTGAGATGAGAGTGCGTAGCGTTGACAGAGAACAGGCGGTTTGAGCGGCCGTACGCGGTGACTGAGCTGCATTTGCGACCAACACAGAGCGAGCAATTGCACCACAAGCTATTTCAATACACGCAGGGAATTCGCGAGTCGGCAGATTCCGCTGCGTCGAGGTGGCCATGCGCCCCCTGAGGTCAAATATCTTCTTGGAGCCACTGAACTATATCGCAATATGTTATTTTTATATCAACTAATGTGTGTTATTTTGTCTACTACATATATATAATTTATAATTCTATTATATAATATTGATAACGCGAAAAGTTTGTAAGTATAAAATGGATAGATGGATGTCACGCCAAAACGGCCAACAGTTCCGGATAAAATTTGGCACAGAGGCTAACTTTTATCCCGAAAACATGTTCCCGTAGGATAGATCCAGGTTTTTTATTTGTCTCTAAGAAATAAGCAGGATGTTTTGCACAATTTATACATTTCAGATAACGGCATAAGAGCTCCTCAGGGATGAAATACAAAAGTAAAGCCCTAGCTGACTAAATCGAGGGCCATAAATTATAATTTTAAACAGAAATAGTGTAGTAAAAAATATATGTCTGTCTATACAATAAATGAACTGAATACTTAATCAATCCTGGTTCCGAGTGAAGCTGACGTTGATTTTAGTACTAATTCGTAACAGATCATTTGGTGTGTTGCTTACCAATTAGATTACAAACATGTTGATATTGGCTAACAAACTTCGCGACCGAAATATAAACCGAAGTAAAATTTTTATAGCTAATTAAGAATCTGTTGCAGAGGTTTGAAGGTACAAACCTGATATATTTTTATAGAAGATTGAGAATGACGAAATCTACGTACTTTCAAACGTTTTAATACCTTGCAATGATTGAAGGTCAGATTCATAACGTACAATACAACATTTATCTAAACGACCAATTAATTACGAAAGGACTTCTATATGAATTGAATAACTATAACTCAAAAGAAGATTGCTTAGAAGACCAGAAGATTTTCCTTTTCGAATCTGATATTTGTATAGAATGTACTTTTAGATATTATACAAATATCAGAAATAATTAGAATATCCAAATAACTGTGTAAAATAAGTTATAATAAGTCCTGTTTTAAGTCTGAACATTTTATTTATATAACGAACTTTTGTAGAATATGATTAAAAGAAAGTATTTATACCACCAGTAAACGATAAGGCAGTGTCGATTACATGAAGTGGCGACGACGACGTCATGGCGGTCAGGTTCCTGGCTCAGTACCGGGATGAGGTCACACGGTCCGTGAGCACGACACAATGAAGCCCTCACCAAGAAACCACACATGCACAAAACTAAACACACCGTGCTCAACAAGGTATCTCACATCTAATAGTCAGGCCGAAAGAATTACATAGATAATAAGATCGTTGTACTTACCGTAAAACGAAGTATTTTTATAATTTGTATAATACGAAACCAATCAAAACTATTGATAAGAAGTACATAATGAACATTCTGTTAAGATACAACACTTTGCGAAAACAATAATAAATTTAGTAAATAAAATTATTGAATAAACTTTCGTAAATATACTGACATCTAATCTAATAGGTTATCAATTTGATTGATACGCGTTAGTAAAGGACTGTAGGCATGTAAATAAAATCCTGTCTTAACAAACCTTTTAATGTAGTTTTGTAAATGTCATACATACAAGATTTCAGATTTAATAATGGTTGCTTCTTTTAATAATGTTAGTAATAACATGATTAAGAAGTGTTCATAACAAAACATGGCCACTTCTGGGTCAATTGATAAGAAATGCCCACTTATTTCCTTTTTTATTGTATGCAAGAATTTGTAACAAATTAAATAGTAGTATATTAAATATAACCCCAAGCAAATACATTTCAAAAGATTAGAAAAAAATTAGCAATTTCAATATTATTTTAAAGCTACAATATAAGAGTAGTCAATGGAGTTAAGAATTAATTATTAGAATTTATTATAATGAATTTTCATAAACATACAATTTACATATTCTAAAAAGTAACATTAAAATTTTGAAAGAAGTAAAAACTGATGGTTTTAAAAAGTGTCAATTAAAAAGTGTACATAGACTTACACCTACTGTGAACTGGGATCAAAGATATTTGATTGTCATTTGCATCCATCCAGACAAACTACCCTGTTTTACTTGATTCTCTTCATACACAAATACCAATTGATTGCACTAGACCATTCAAGTTATAAAGCATCTTCAACTTGGTCAGCACCTTTACGAACTGCTCTATTCTATTAAGATATAGCATGATGCAAAATCCCTAAAATGTTATACTTTATATATAGTGATGATATAATTATATGAAAATGAGAGTTCTTTACTACAAGATCTAACTTGCACTTAATAACTTATTTTAATCAGAAATATTTTTAATAAATAATTCTTATTTAATAAAAAAAAACACAATTTTATTTATAATTTTTTAACTGGCATATATAAAAAAATGCCGATTTAATTTCTTATTACTATGATATTATATTTTACCTTCATTATGATAATATGTAGAATATTTCTTTCCATAACAACTAGGGTTTATTTGTTCAGCAGTTTATAATATAACTGATATTTCTTTACCTAATATTTCAAGAATATGTGAGATTTATGTTAAAATTAAGAGGAGTAGTTTAACCAAAGTAATTGATATCAAATAAGTACATATTCTTTTTAAGAAGTGTGAAATATTACATCATTCTGAACTTGTTACTCGAACAATATTGCACATTACTGGCCATTTACACTTAATTGATTAGCTGTTCATCTAACTTTGAGTGAGATGTTTTTATTTTAATTACTCATATTGTAAATAATATGTGAATTGTAAGACATCATTTAAAATCAGATATCTGAGTTACAATACTACTACTGCCACATCTCAACAATATGGGTTCCACAGTAGATCCTTTAATTTTGTTATTCAGGCTAAACTACAAGATAAAATAGATAGAACTAGACAACAAACATAAGATAAATGGTCTGAAATAACCTCAGTTCTTTCTAAAGTATCATTATGATAAAAGAATAAAACATAGTTAAAATAATGCAATACTGATAGCTGGCAATAGAAATTTAAGAACTTAAATGGCATTAAGGTATGCCTAACAAGGATTAAAATTTTAATAATGTAAAATCTACATGTAATATCCAAATGGTTGAAAAGTCATGATAAAGCAGACGTTCTTTTATTTACTACATTAGAAATCGGTCCATCAATTCATATTACTTATTTTTAATGCCTAGTTAAGTAATTTTTACAATAAATTGACATAAATGAGTACATAACTAGTAATATTTGTATGCCCGGACACAATTACAATATGTAGTGTTTATTTTTTGCAAGAATAACCATAGTTATTAATCGGATAAAATGCCTATAAAACGGACATAGTAAATCTTGGCGCAAATAGACATACGGAACCACCTTCAAACTAACATGATTAATTAGGAAATACATTGCATTTACCTGATCTCTGCATACTGATTTTGCTTTGATATTTATTAGTTCAAACTAAAAACATGTCTCGAAGCACAATTTTCGTTCACTTCACCAAACTGTCAACAGACTCGCCCGCCCTAGAACCGGGTAGAAATTGATTTTTTGAAATTTGTTGCTAGTGGTAAATAGTGATTTACAGCTTTTCTCAATACATATGCCTAAATTTTGAAAAACAAATATTCTTGACAATATGTGAACTATCAATGCTCGTAAATTATATTAATACAAACAATAATAATAAAAACCACTAGGGACAATAATGAAATATAAATGTAAATGAAGACTATATGCATTATGCTAAATGTTTGTAAAAATATAACTCTCAAAGTATCTCAATAAGAGTAAACTCTCCAAGTTCTTATGTGTATCATACATAACATTATATAAATAGTTAAATACAAAAAAGTACCTGTTCAATTGTGTTTTTTCGTGTACAGTTGCGTTCAGTTTATAAATGTTTTTTGTTATAATCTTATGTCGCTCTATGTGATATATAACATTGTAATGTCAAACCACTCAATATACTGATTTTAAACAAAGGTTTAAAGCCATTTTAATATTGCTCTACATGGAAGTGTTCTTTGGATTTGACGTAAAATTAAGAAGCTTAGTGTCAATTTGATGTTAATTGTCAAGCTATATGATTTTAATATCAAGTAGGCACATTAAACAATCAGTAAAAATAATTATAAATATACAGTTCTAGAGTTTACTTTTATTTTAAGATTTAATTCTGAGAGAGAATGTCTATCAATAAATTTACACCTGTATCTCTAGCAATCTTAAGTATAGTATCCAAGAGCTTTAAGATTGCTAAAAGCTTTTGTACTTTTAAGAAACAGTCACTTCAGGTTAGCTATTAAGCATTATGACCGTGGCCTATATTTGTAAACTTTGGGCGTTAGGTTTATTCATAAAAACATTTCCTTTACAGTGTAATCTATTAGGCGCCAAAACGTTTTCAGTCGCTTTAGGATTAGCATTTGCATGGCCTATCAAAAGAGAGAAAAAGGAATTGACTAATAATGCTAATGGTAATAGTGCTATCTTAGAAAATGCTGACAAATTATTTGAATTAGGTTGTTATGAAGAGTGCCACAATTTGCTCTCCAGTGGTGAGGTAAACAATATTAAATTCGACTTTTCAAAACTATGATTATACATATGTAGATACATACTTCTAAATGTTTAATAGAGTACACCACATATTCATTCCATTTTGTTATGAACTAGCTATGCCTGCTTCATCCTTGATTTTGCATTATTTTTGCATAACTTCAATGAAAGCTCTCAAAACATACACTTTTTGCATGTTTGTCCACATTTTACGTTAATGCATTGCTTTTTTTAATCATAGTGTGATGTTATGTAGCCTAAATTACTCCTTATTACATCAACTATCTGCCATATAGTATAGTTAAGTGCTTTTCTGAGGATGTCCACTTTAAACATATAAGCATTAAATTTTACAGGAGCCAGATGTGGAATTAAAATGGCGTTTATGCAGAGTTTTATACAACATGTCTAAAGAACCTAAGTATGATAAAACATATAAGAAAGAGTTAATTTTCAAAGCATTTGACATAATATCTGAAACTCTGTTAAATAATCATGATCATTATGCTGTACAAAAGTGGTATGCTATCTTACTAGATGCAAAATGTACATATGATGGCATCAAAGAAAGAATAAAACAACTAGAAACAATAAAGAAACACATGGATGTTAGTATTTTTTTTCTATTTTAGATTCCATACTGAATTGTACAATATTAGCTTGCCCAAATTTCCCATGGAATTTTCAGGGATGAAAGATACTATAGATAACATATCTGTATAATTTCACAAAGACCAGTTGAGTAAATAAAGCGAAGAGGTAATCAACAAACTTACTTAAAAAATCTAGAATAATGTGCCATCAGAATTAAAGTGTTAAGAGGCAACAAACAAATAAAATTACTTTCGGAACTATATTTTACCATAAGCATTTTGTTTGTAATTTATACTAAAGTGGGTTGAGAAAATGATAACATTGGTATGTCCAAACTCAGCTAGTGCTAAAGCTAATAAGTTACCTTATTTTATATATACTCAAACCATCAAATAACCCACTCAAATAGCAGTATTTAATAGAAAATTTTTTGAATGTAAAAAATGTTTTTATTATCTTACAGTTGGCTGTCACACTCAATCCTAATGATGCAACCACATTGCATATGTTGGGAGAGTGGTGTTACCAAGTTAGTGAACTCCCTTGGCATCAAAGGAAAATTGCGGAAGCATTTTTTGCATCTCCCCCGCAATCTACTTATGAAGATGCTCTTGAATATTTTTTAAGGGCCGAAGCTGTGCAACCACGATTTTATAGTCTTAACTTACTCAGACTTGGAAGCTGTTACCTCAAACTGCAAAAGGAAGACCAGGCAAAATACTATCTCAATTTAGCAGCCTCCTATCCTGCTAAGTCTAATGATGACCTTCGTGCTAATAAAGAAGCAGCTGAGCTATTAAATAGGCTAAAATGATAGTTATTACACATTAAGGTGATTTTGTGAGTAGGGTTGCCAACTCTTCTTTAGCAAAAATTATACAAATATATATTTGTTACATATTTAATTATGTCAAACAGAATTAAAACAAGTTAACAGTTTTGTTATCTAAAATAAAAGTGGCACATGTATTATCATATAAAATTTTCAGATTGTTGTTAATCAGAAGTAGAAATTACTACTTTTGTAATTTTTGTGAATATAGTATAATTAGGAACTATGCATACAGATTTAAATATAATATACTGATTGGAAAATCAACTTATATAAATATATTAAAACCTGTAAAACTAGAAAATTTAAGTAATCCCGTTCAAAATTGGCTGTACAGAATTATATATTTTCATATGTCGCCCTGTGTGCAATATGATTGGCAAACCCTATTATCGGTAGGCTTGACTTTCTCGTATTATTATTTACCAATCGATAGTTAATATTTTCTATATAAAGTCTTTCAATACTGTAAGCTGAGGTTGCGGAATGAGCTCCCTACGAAGGTTTTTCCAGAGGACTAATCCTCTGGGAAAAGGGATTAAAGAGGGTTATAAAAGGTTGGCAATGGGTAAATAATGCCTTGGTGTTGTAAATGTCCCGGCGTTGCATGCGGCTCGTGCGCTTGTTTGCCCTATTTGTGGTATAAAAAATTAAATATTTAAGTCTACGTAAGTAAAAACAATACACTTGTAATAGGTACTAAGGATTTATATGTTTATTATAAAATATACACGTCGATAGTTTTTGATTACAAACCAGAGGGCTTTTTTTATAAAATATTTTGTAAACGCAAATCTCAGGAACTTGTTCACAACAGGCCAGAGGCCTGTAGAATCTATAGATAGCTTTGTAAGTATCTGATCTGACTGTAATCCTAAATATCTTGGGAGGATTAGACATGCTGTGTCGGCAAAATGCGATACTAATTTATTAATATTATGAATACAAAATATCAAGAAACATCCATCCATGTATGTTACTTTTTTTTTCGAACGAACCTATTGCTGGTCTACTTAGACGTCAATTCCAGCGCCACCAAAAGGAGAGGGCGGGGCCTCATAGATAAGAGGTCATTTGTCCGTATTTATCCTGCGTACCCCGCGGCCGCGACAGTGCGTTTAGCTTCGGTCGCGCCCGCAAATTTCGCGGGATCGACGGTGTTGGGCCGAGGGCGGCCATCGTTGGACATGAATTAAATTTTGAAATATAGCAAAAGACGGCAAAGAGGACAGACGGATAGAGCCCGACAGCTCTAGGGCTGCTGGTTATCGCTCATTGGGGCAGACTACACGTGGTCGTCAGCGAACGCGGTGTACTGCTCTATTATATGAATGCATGTGTAGTGTCAATGATTGTGTTGTGCCAGTGAGGGCGGGGAAGGGCTACGATTTTCGCGGTAATTTTATCGGGCGGGTTGTCTAATACGTGACACGGTCTACGATGTCGGACGTGGTATATTACTTATTTGCACAAGAACAGTTAAAGACCTCGCTGAGATCCAGCGAATCCTCGGTGTACGTACTATAGACCAGTAGTAATCCACAGCAAAATTTTTACACGAACAATATTAACTAAAAGTGGATGAACTTGTGGACGTTCATAAAACTAGTGGTTGATTTTTTAAAGTTAAAAAATCTGCGTCTGGTTTTTCTGAGATGTGGAAAATATTATGTAAATAAGGGCAATTTGCTTATATTATTATTTACATGATAATGGATATAATATAAGGAAAGAAAATAATGATGATAGAGAAGATGACCCTTTATATTATATTACACTTATATGTACAATAATTTCTGAACTATTACAATAACTGTCACGCACATGTCAATTCCGTTTGGCTTTGGCATTTGTCATATAATTCAAAACTGATTTCGTTTTGGTCGTTTTAAAACCTGTTTTTAATTCTTAGTTATTTTCTTGTGTTTTCTACTTAGAAGAAGAGAAATAACCGAAGTTTATTACCAACTTAAATTATAAACGAATTTTCTTTTTAAATATTTGAAATGGCATCATCTGTCCCAGAAGACCGTTTTAAAGACGATGAAGTATTTTTTGGCAAGTTGTCTCTTAAGGAAATAAAAAAGCATATCTTATGGAACAGAAACCATGAATAGTAAGTCTTAATATATTTAAATCAAACTGTTATGGTATTTTCTATTCTAAAATAGATTTAAACTCAATAACTTCTTTATAATTGATATTATTTCCTATAAAACGTTGCGTTATTCTTTTTAATTACTCCACACCATTATTTTTATGCTGTAGCCATGAGGTATCTGTTATCAGAGTATAATAGCATCCTCTTTACGAGGTGTCATAAGCAATGTGATAAAGACTCCAGCCAAAAATGCCACTTGTGGACAAATAGTTCTATGAGGAGTATTTACTGTATGTAGATTATGCCCTCATTCTTGTGTTATTATTTGTTACAGTAATTCTTGCTCAAATGACGTCAAAATAATAGAAACACATTCTACACCCAATTTGATTCAACAAAATAGTTGCATTTCATCACCTGAAACAACCACTGAGAGTTTGTCACCAAATGCATCAGAATTTTATCCTGGATGGGAAGTTAAACCAACAGATGATAGTTTTTTGAAGGTAGAAAAGATGGTTGCAGATTTATGTGTGACACCACAAAAGGAAAAGGAACATCATAAACTGGACAATACATTGGATATAATTGATTACATTTTGAGTAATGGACCAGAAAACCAAACAAAATCTTCTCCAGTTAACTGTAGTAAAGGTTCTGAGTTGACTGTAGACAAAACTCAAATCTCTTTACCTGAAACTAAACAAGAATTTGCTTCAAATTGTAACAACACTGACATAAAATTGCCGTTACAAAATTTTTTAGTTAAAAGTGAAGAAAGTCCAATGTCAAAAAATGAGTATAACATAGACTCACAAATATCAGCCCCAGTTTACAGTGACCATAAATATGTGACACCAATAAAAAATGAAATAAAACACCAGAGCAGAAATTGCTTTATAACCCCAATTTTGTCTACAGCTTCTAAGCAAAACACACCTATTTTTAAAACACCCAAACCACTATTTTCACATAAAAAAGCAGGTACACCATTGAAGAAAACCCCCAGTAAAAATAATGCATATCAGCATATAGCTAGTCCAGTGGCATCATATATCAAAAATTGCCCTACAGCACCATTGATGAAAGAAGTCCGGCCAACCAAACCATTAGCTGGTCCATCATCTATTCCTAAGTTTGTTAAAAACTCCATACAAAGCAAAGTCAGTAATAAAGAAAATATAAATTTACCCGCAATTGCTTATCGGAGTGCCAAGAAAACTAAAGTGGTGAGAATTGTTTTATTAAAAAACTATTTTCTTTTTTCAATGTTTTTATCATATGTAATTAATTATCAGTCTTATGTTGTAAACATTTCAATTGAATAATTTTCAGATTGATGTGCCTGATGATGAAAAATTGCCTGCAACTCAATGGATGAAAAAAATAACATCATCACTACCAAAGCCACTTGTTATGCAACATGGCCATAGAGAACTAAACTTGGCTAAAAGGATTTTAGGATCTCAACAAGAAGATAGTTTTGCTGATTTGTCTCTTCAACAGGCAGAAATTTCAGTTTGTACACAAAAATCTGCATTTAATAGACCTAAAAAGCATTTGTAATTGACATGATTATATGACAGTTTTATTTTAATTCTTAGATTCCATATTATAAAATAAATAAACATTTTTTAAGACTGATACAATATTTTTTACCTGGCTAATATGTCCTGTTTTCTACTAGCTATATTGATACTAGGTTTTGAAAACTTATTATTATGTTCTGAAAACATTTGTCACAGTCATCTTAAATATCAGTTGTTACAAACAATGTGCTCTATCCATGGATGAATATTTATTCCAGATTCTTAACAAGTAAATAAAGACAAGTAATCAACATTTCTACAATTTGATTAACTAACAGGTTAACTACTGGTATAAACATAAAGGGAAAGCTCGGGTGTTGGTTATTAGCACATGGATTCGAAATAATACAAAATAGCAGTAGAATACGACCTAATACCCTATGTATTAGGTTAATTGTGTACCGTCATGCGTACTTCTGTATTAGATTTACTTAAATCCTATTACAAATAAGATTTAAGTATTATATTACGTTAAAGAAAAAGAAATATTTATTCAAATAATATATTTCACTTTTATATACAGTGAACTTATGTAAAACAATAGAAAATTTTGCAAAGTTATAAGCATTTATTGTAAACATTATAATAGCACACCAATCCTCATAAATGTGTTTCATATATCTTAATTACTAGCTACTAAAAATCACATTCTAAGTTGAAATTACAATTGAAAGGCGTTAATCAAACATGTAGCACCACTTATTAAAAATAAAATATCAGATACATTTCCAATGCAATATAAATATAAAATGCAAGACATTTATTGTTATCACAATATGAAGCCATTTTCTTTGAAGGTGTGTATCTTATCTTGCTTATTCGGGTAAATAAGGCCACTATAATTATTATAGAATATAAAGTGTGTTTCAATACAAGTTTAGTAATTTATGTCCTAAAAAGAAAAAATCACATATAGTCTTTTCATCAAGTTAAGAATACACTAACAAAGAGTACATTTTTTGTTTAAAAATATATTCTATATTAATAATAAGATAAGGTATCACCGATATAAATATTTGCATATTTTAATTTGGCAATCCGTAATAGGATGGGTAATATTCTCCATCAAAAAATATAATAATTGAGACCAAAATATTAGAACAGTGGATTCTAATGTATAAATAATTATGCTTATACTTAATTAATAAAATTTCAGAATTATTCAAGAGGTATTATTTCAACCCCTAATGTAATTTTACTACCCCCAAAAAATAATAATAAAAAATTACGTCATTTATATAAGTAAACAAATACATAAAAAGCGTTTATTTTCTAGACCTTAGCTTACCCTGAAAAGTTTATATGGAGACATATATAGATATAGAGATCTATTAATATATACTATCAAAGAAATTCTGTAAATTAAATCATTATGAGTTCTTATTTAACGACTAGTTATTAAATGTTAAACATTATATTCTTATGAAAAGATTTCGCGGCTGAGGTTCGTCGGACTTTTTAATGTATCTGTTAGCAAGCGTAACTATGCATATACTAGTTCTAAATGTTATACAAAATTTATAATTCTAAAAATGCATTTATAGGTAGAGTTTTTTTATAAATAAGCTACAATATTTTATGTATTAGTTAAAAATATTTTATCAAGAAGGCATTTTATCAGTTGGTAAGGCATTCTACGTATATATATCGACTGTAACTTAATGACTATATATAGTCTCATAAATAAGTACGGTTACCATTCGCTGTCAATATCAGATCGGATGAAATTTACTGTCAGTCATTGTTAATCCGTAAACTTTAAAAGACTGCACACCTCTATCCTATAATGTGCATACGATATGGTCAATTTATTATATAAATGCACTTGTTGATTCGAAATACGTCCGTCTTAACTATATATGTTTATCATGAAACAAATATTGCGGCTTTAAATTGATCTATAAACTATCCTATTTCTCAAGTTGGATCAAACTGTACACACTAAACACTCATTGTGTTTTCAATTTCAAATCGGTTCAGTAGTTCTATGTATTAAGAAAGATAATGTATGTAAACATTTAACTTTATTTAAAATGTAATTATCGTTGCACTGTCAAGTGTATTCATATTTACTTATTAATGTTATTGCGTGGTTAAGTGTAAAATGGCTTGTTACCCAACAAGTCAAAGTAACCACAACTGTCATCATTATATATTACGGAAGCTTTACATAATCAAATTGTTTTCATATAAAAATGTGTATATTTGGCATAGAGAGTAGTTTTAAGATACAGAGATACAAAGTATTTGCAATTTTACAAAACTTGCAATAAAGTATAATATTCCTACGATTACAGTTTACATAAGATTCTGCAGAGAATGCCCCCGAGAAAGTGTGCCCCTATACTCCGCACATTTGGAACGTAATTAGGGTACATTGGGCGCAGGCGACTCCTATACATGTTAAATAGTTAATTCCATACTGGTAATATATTGTCAACGAAATTCAATAACGACACAAATGAAATATAGTGATTATTACACCAAACTTAAGTTCTAAAATGTTTTATGAGTATAGAAAACGCGTACAAAATCTACTTTAATATAACTCTGTAATAAGTAAAGATATAAAAAAAATTATAACAATTACAAAACTAATATCAAACATAATAGAGATTTCATTTTGAAGTTTCAAGTATGTAATTCAAACCGCTTGGACTCTTTAACCATTCCAGGCCTAAGCTTGCTTATTTTCAGTTTTCTCAAAGAACATGAAATCCTGAAATTTAAGAAAAAAATGTCATCAAACATTTTTGCATAAACCAGGAGGTTTAAGGTGGAACTAAACTTTAGTTATGACTAAAAAGCAATTTCTCAAATTAAAGAATTATGATTGATATTCATACCTGGGGAAGAAATTTTTTTTAAACGACGTCTCATACTTACTCCGAGATAAGTGGTTTAAAGCACTTGTGTCTATTTACTTACCCAATTAGGCAAATTATTATTAATTCCTAAACCAAAAAATGAAAAAAAAATTCAGTATCTGTAGGTAAGCAGGTTGCCATACCATCAGCATTTTAGTTTCAAAATTTAATTATAGAACTTCGTTCACTCACTCATTTCTGATATTTATGATGAGTTTTCTGTCAGTTTTATAGACGGGTCGGACGGCGCAGATGTTATTGAACCTATCTTCTGTATTAAAAGTCGTGAGTACAACCCCACCAGATGAATATTTGTGTTTGTTTTGGCTGTTATTTTTATGTACCTACACAAGCGCTTTAAGTTAATTATCTCGGAGTCTGGTCAATGTAGAAAAACTCGTGGGAATTTATTTATTAACATATTTTGTTTCGTTTGTGTTTTGATTAGGGTCAAATGCTGATACGATCGGAGTTTTAGCTATTTTAATATACATTATTCCTTGTCCAATTAAATACATTACATAAGTTGTATGTTTGACAAAGACGATACCGTTTCCAGCATTTCATTATAATGGATATCTCAGTAGATACCAGATATTTAAAAAGCAGAGATTGGCGAGTCTTTCGATCACTCTACACTGTCCCATATTATTGCCCCCCCCCCCCCCTATTATCTACATGGCAGCTGTGCGCGCAGCCGGAGCGGGTAACTAGTATTTAAACACAACAAAAATTGGAGTGTCTGTAATATTAAATAACTGCTTTTTACTAAAAAGGTACAAAAAACAAAAAATCGAAGGCGAAATCCATACGTTCTGAGGATAATATGCTGCCCTAAGTCACTATTCAATGCGGACGAAGTCTATGACACAGCTAGTTATACATAAAAGTATACGAAATCGTACGTACGTAATTTCCTAGAAACGGTACGTATATATTTGCTCCCTTATTGAAATAATAATACTTACAATCAAGAAGCAAGCTCCCAATAGTACTGCCTTGATCTTCACGTCCAAGTCCATCGGGAACGAGATCCCGAAGTAGTCCGAGTCGGTGAACACTTCGCGGGCGAGTCCAGACCACTGCTTCGTTATTTTACCAACCTCCGTGTCGCCGTCCTTCGAGTAGACCTGGGCATATTTTAGCATATATATTGAGTTGTTCTTGTTATGACATGACAAACAAACACATGCATTTTATTTATTTAAATAGATTTGTTTATTTATACGTTAGGTATACAAGGTATTTCAGAATAAAGCATATATTTGTTACTTTTTTAGAAGCTGACACTTTTTTATTTACTAAGTTGATAAACAAGCACACGTCCCGCGCAAGCATCACCGCAGCCTATAGACGCTCGTATTATAACAAGTATATCAGTAGCGCATTGCCAACTTGAAGGCTTGAAGATATTATATAACATTAGCCAATCATTTCACAGCCTCTCACAGCAACGCGATCACTGCTGTTTGGCGGTAGAAATAGATTAGTGAGGTACGACTTTTGTATGACGTCACGTAAATAGTGACATAGTAACATAAGCCTCGCCGATTCCAACTCACGTTAAACTCTACGTCACCACAGATAGAGTAAGTGCAGAAAGGCCCCTTGATCTTAAGCACGACGTCACCCGCAGCGTTCTTGATGTCGTAGCAGGGCCGGCACAGCGACCACGTCTGCTCCACCGAGCCCACCACTGTGCCGGGCGGCGACGAAACCTCCATGCTCTGCAGCCAGCACGGACACCAGCAGGAGTCGCACGCTAGGGGCCGGTGGAGGTGGATTACCTGAAGATAGACATCAGAAAGCGTGCTATAAGAATTCCGACCGATTTTGACATGAAAATTTAATATGTCATTCTTCATATTTGTTTGGAATAATTAGATTGAAGACTTTTTTTTAATGTTCTTCTTGATTTCACATCGATTCCCAAAAATAAATATTCTATATCAACCCTTTAGGAATAACTTTAAGTAAATGGCTCTAAAAAAGCTTTCAAATAAATTCGTATAAATGGTTTAAATTGACAAAAATGGTATACATATTATATTTCATACACACTTCTAACCCTAATTTCATTTCCTTATGTGGCTAGTTTGTGTAAAATCCTATAGCAAATCTCATTTAAATATAATTTTGTTTAAAATTTGAAAAGTTGACTAACTGGCAGAGTTACCAACACATTTATAATATCACTAGCTTTCTACGCGCGTCTGTCTTCTTAGACATATTTAGTTTCCTAAATTAGTTAAATTTAATAAAAACCAAATTTCTGCTTAATCCGAACTATATATAAAATGCATCTACCACTAGACATTGATGATGAGTTAGTTGAGTGAGCCTGCGTTCACCAGTAGTCATGTTTACTTAGAACAAAAGTGTAAAGGTTTGTTTGTTAGACTTTTGAAGATGTGTTATAAACTTACTATAAACTAGGAAAACTCTAGTAATATATTTTATAGTTCGAGTATTTTATGGGTAAAAAATCAGAATTTTATATGATAAAAAATATCCAATGAGAAATTTGGGTGTTTTTATTGTAAACGCCGACTAAATGTTATAAATATTTTTTATAATAATTTCGTTTCACAAAAATGTTTGCATTGGCATGCACACTAATGTATAGTGGCTATATACATTGACAACATTTATTTTCAATATTTTAAGATTATAATAATTTCATAAGCCCTTACTTATGTTGACAATTTAATGTAGATAATTTTTCAATATCACTGCAGGATGCCAAGATAGACACACGCTAATAAAATTAAAAGGTAGCAGTGTCAAACTAATAATTGATGCCAAAAATGCACGATGAGGTCATTTCGCGACATTGTCAGGACGTCCTCTACGTTTACATGAGGTAGACCTAGTCTGCATTGGTACCTCACACCTACCATATTTAATCGTTAACTAGCACTGAGAGAGGCAGTGAGAGTGCAGAGTTCAAGCCAAATAGTTGGCAAGCTCCAGAGATATTTTTGTGATATTACGAGCGTCTATAGACTGCAGTGACGCTTGCTATCGCGGGGACTGTATGCATGTTTGTCAACTGGCCTTACAAAACAAATACAAAGAGGATTGCTTATTATTGTCTATATATTGGAACTAATAAAACTTAATAATAATAATTAACCTGACACTTTATGCATAACGATAACGTAATTTAATTTACAATTAAATCTTTCCATTTTATGACAGAGATAATTATTATACGACTTAGATCTTATGATCGTATAAAGTAATACACTATAATAACATTAAATTACCGCTGTGTATTCGCTTATCGTATTATAAATAATCACACAACCCACTTAAATGATTAATTAGTGGAAAATCGTTTTTAGCAAATATTTATCACCGTTATAATTAATGCTGACGTTAAAGATAGATGTGTTATTTCGAATACATATACGTAATATGCATGTGTGTGTGTGTGTGTGTGTATACTCTATAAGTTAATCCGACAGATGTCCTGTCTTATTTATGTATTCTTACGTATCTATCATTAAAACAATTTGCCACTATAAATTTGATATATAGCAGTAGTTTAAAAGTTCATCCCCGTCAAAAATCCGTGACACGAAATATATTTTATATATAAGAAGATAAATAAAATTAAAGTGGAATTACGAAAAAAGTTAAAGCTAAAATTAAGAAGTTGTTGGTGGAAGTTTTGTCTTTCCTGTCTTTGTATAATATATTATAGATAGTAGATATCTAATTCAAGACATTTAGTAAAATGTAAGGAGCAATGAGTGTGGACTCTACGGTGTGACTAATATGGAGGAAGCAAGGATTGAAGCAAAATCAATTGCCTGCTTACTCTGTTCAAAATAAGCGTCATATTAATTATGTGTGTATTTATAGTGGTCTGGTTAGTAGGTATTTAGTGCTGGCAGTCGGAAATTACTATTATCGTTATTTATACAGTGCGACCTCGTCCGTATGTGAGTGACTATTTATTTTTCTCCGTCAGTATCGAGGCGAGAAAAATATGCAAAAGCATAACTGAAATGAATCAAATGAAAATTGTTTATTTTCACAAAAATAATGGTCTCATTGTATTTATGTGTATAAATACTAAGAAACATAACATTATTTAGGTGGACTGGAGCCTAAACTAGGACAATCCTGTATGGATGCACGAGGATACATAAACGAAACCACGGAGAATAATAAAGATATGAAAAGAACAAAGTAAAAATTGGTTTTTATGCTGGTATGTGTGCGTGTGAAAACTACTTGTAGGTACTTTTCGTGCGCAAACTGCTAACAACCAATTTAAAACTATCATTTATGTAATTTTACATTAAGTACTTTTAAAACAACGAACTCGGCTCAAATGTGTCTGATACACACTGGTGATGGTGATTAACACAGATGATTTTTTCCTATGATAAGGAAATGTAACTGAACACAAGAGTCCTATACTAAATGTAGGCTTTGAATTAACTTTATACACTATGGAACACAATCGTCAATTGTTAGAATAGGTAGATACTCAAGGCTATGGGCCAACTAATTCAAAACTGTCGAATAATGTCAAACATTTTAGAACACTATTACACATAAATAGTAACGTTCACTAATTTTGACAAATTTCTGAGGTTGACCTGTAGCATTGTTATAAAGGAGAATATTTTGTATTATATAAAACATAAAGTTATATTACTGAAAAAAAAAATCCGCTTGCCTACTTTATCATCGTGGACAGACTGCATTGTGAGTAACCTAACAGTCATCAACGAATATAAACAAATAATTGCCAATTTTAAATAATTAATTATTCCACTAGATAGTTTTATTAATTTATTGCCTAAGCCGGGCCCGATGACGCATTTGGTAGTGCTCCTATCTTGTGTGCCAAAGTCGGGGTTCGATCGCCACTGGGTGGCGACTTTGTATTTGTTCTTCAACGGATATTTGTATTTGTTCTTCATATATATAGGTATGTATTATATTTGTAATTCCTCTGTTGTCTGATATCCGTAACACAAGTCAACGTATGAGATGTTGTGTGAATTTATTTATTTATTAACTTCGCCATGGTAACCGTGAGCCGTAAATACAATGAACATAATCAAAGTGGTATAAAAGGTGATTTTGTGACAACAATAGAGAAAGGAATGTTGAGATGATTTAGACATGTAGAAAAGATGGATAAAAGTAGAATGACTGCTCAAGTATATAGAGCGGAAGTGAATTGAAGAGTTGGTATATGACGACCGAGGCGAACATATCTTAACCAGGTAAAAGTGTTATTAAAGAAGGGCCAGGTCAGAAGTACCAAGAATAAACGAGCGTGTATGAAAGGACTAATGCGAGTAAGGGAAGCGAGAGAGGTATACCAAGATCGTAACAAGTGGGGATCCATAGTCTCTGTCTACCTCCATGGGACACAGGCGTGATGTATGTATGTACCTTCACATAACAAAAACTTACATCCATCATAATAAAATAGAACAGATATGACCGTTATGCTCACCTCATGCTGGAAATTATCTAATATCTTCATGTCGAACGGACGCATAGGACCGCAGCAGTTTCTGGTGCAGCAGTCGTTATCCTCAACAGCATAGTAAACCTTCTGGCCCACGCTGTTCTTGATTGTATACTTGTTGTTAGTCTCGAATCCGACGAAAGCTTCGAGCAGTTCCACTTTTTGATGCACCAGGAGATGGTCAATCAAAGATAGGTACTCCAAACCGGGCGGACAGTTGCTGAGGCCTTGCGGCATACTCATCCAACCACCTATGGAATAATGTTAAACCTCATTATATTGTTTAACGAAATACTATTTCCAATTTATTAAAGTACACTTACCGCTTATTTAGGGCAACATTGACATATAAAAAAGATAAAATAATGAATGCATTTTACTAAAACTAAGCGGCGATACAAACACAAGGTAAGGATTATATGAGAGCCTCCACCAAACGATGATGGTCAAGTAAATTGTTATAAATAAACCTTTTTTCTTCATCGGACAAAAATTTTTCGTAACCACTGTGCCGTGATTTAAAAATCCGCTTGCAAAGTTTATTCAAGGTGTTTTTTACACTAGCCACACTCAACGTTTGTATGTAAACTTTTTTATCCTTTATATCTGAGATAACCAAACATTTTTTGGCAACGATATTTCTGAATCGTGACCATTTCATCGAATCCGATTTTTTTGGTTTGCAGTATAAAACTTCCTCAAATACAAAATCTACATTTGTAGTCGTAGTAGGTTCTTTTAATGAGCACATGACGTAATATTTTCCAAATTTATTGAAGGGATCTCTTGGCACAGTAACGCGAGAAAATAATAATTGACCGGTGTGCACTGGTGTATCACTTAATGTAATTTTATCAAGTGAACACGACCTATCATACACAAATAGTCTTGGCAAACAATAAACAGCGTTATCTATTTAACGAGTTATTAACTTGTTGTCATCAATTGCATCTAGAAGGACGTAGACATTCTTACTTGGCTCAAATTCTAGAAAGAGTTTTAATTACTATAATTCAATTTATGGTCAAACTAAAAGATGTTCATGAAGGGTCTTAGGCATTTTTAACAGAGACATAAGATATCTTCTTATGTAAAATATATTTTTAAGCATTGTTAACAGCTACAAAAGTTTATCACACATATCTGAAACCGTCCTGGTCAAGATAAGAGTACTACTATAACTTTAAGGGGGTTGTGACCGAAGGGAATCCCTTGTCTGTTTATCCGGCAGGCAAGGCAGACGTGATGGAATAAACATCTCATCACTACCAGCACATTAGTCTCCATTCCAGAACCTTACGACTCCGTCGACCGTCGGTTCCGCCTACCAAAATTGCCCTGCCCTTAATGCAAACCATTAAAATCTTACATTGTCACATTATATACTCATTTTCATTATCAATCTAAATCAAATAATACATTTTGGAGTCTGTAAAGGAGGAGAATATTTAAAAAGAGTGAAGGTAATTTTATTATAAAGATTAAAACAGTCTTGTTACTTTTAAAGCCATCCAGGCGCAAGTGCGTGGTCCTGCAATGTTCGAGGGATCAGAGTAGGATCGACGGCAGTCATCCGAGGGTGCTCCTGAGGCTGGGTCTTGGCTCTGGAGGCAGTTGTTGGCGACAGTTAAGTTTTTTTCAAAAGAGGACAGAAAGAGCCGGGCTGCACTAGTGCGGTCGGTTAACGCTCGAGAGGCAGAGACTGCATCCATTCGCCGGCGAACGGAGTGTACTTATTTACAAAAAGGATGAATGTGAAGTGGTCGTGATAGCGGAGTGCTAGAGAGAGGGCGAATGAAGGCAGTATTTGTGGAAGCTATGACAGCTTAGCTTAGATGCTACAGGGCGGCAATGAGCAACGGCATCGCGACGCTATGCGTCAATGTTTGCCACCATCCCCGCTCAGAGCTGCCAATTTCCTATAGTTATAAGTAAACATTCTATACTATAGCTGCAATGATGATGATAGTTATGATTGTTACTATTATGGATAAAATATTTAACGAAATTATAACCAATAATTCATAATAGAAAATGAAGCCAAGTAAACGACAACGCATTTAAGAAGTATTTTACAAACAAATCACATGAGGACAGATAAGTTTGTATACTGAGGGTATTGCTCTCAATCAAAGTCAATTGAGTAATACCAACTGGATTTAAAATATTATCTATCCTACAAATATTATAAACTATAATGCTATGTTTTTACCCGGAAACATGTTCCCGTTCCCGAAAATTTTGTGAGAATAAGATAAACAAAATAAAACAACGTTCAATGCAGATTCTCGACTAATGTAAGTTTCTATCTTTTTATAATCCACTCTGTCTGCACTTTTTCCATTCTGTCTGCAATTCAGGGGAAATTTTATATGCTTTAAGATAAAGTTCTTAATTTATAATATAAATTACCTGCTGCTGGCTGAGGCCCTGGTTGCTGTACCACAGGTGCAGGGTAACCTTGTTGCGGATACCCTGGAGCTGGATATCCAGGTTGGAAACCAGGCTGGAAACCTGGCTGAAATCCTGGTTGGAATCCTGACTGGAATCCTGGTTGAAATCCAGGCTGAAAGCCATGTTGCATTCCTGGCAATGGTTGCGCCCCTGGTGGAACATGAGGGCCAGGAGGACCAGCAGGTCCTGGAGGATAAGGATATCCTTGCTGTGGGCTCATCGGATAATTCTCTTGTTTACCCTCAGTTGGTGGAGCATACCCTTGGCTTTGAGGAAAGTTAGGGGAGTATGGAGTTTGTTTGTGCGACATATTCCCTTCTCTGAAAATATTACAAAATATATAGTTAAATGATATATTCCTAAATATCTACTATTCTTCGTAGTGTAACAAACGTTTTCACTTATTCTTTGATACTTTTGATATGTAGGTATTTTAAATATTTTTAAAATATATATTTTTTAAATACTATAATTCCACATATTTCAGTAATCAATGTTTATAGCTATATAATTTGGATTAATGACAATAGGGCTAATTTACTGTACATATACATCTTCTGTAATAAATTATAAATAGTATTTTTTATGTATGTGGTGAACACCATATATCCAAATATTAAAGTGAAAGCAATTTTGCAATAAAATCTTATAGTCATAAGAGTCAATGAATGGATTTTTATGCAACTACTTTGTATGCAATCTAAGTATATAAAAAAAGTGATGCACTGAGAATTTGTTTGGTACTTGTCCGAATTATTAGGATTTGTTGCAGAATATATTTGGTTTGAATATTTCGCTTTTCTTAGCTACATAACATGAAAAATAAATTAAAAAACAAAATTTCTGATGCAAGAATTATTTAATATTATCAGTCTAAGAATGAATAATTGATATGTTTAATAAAGCAGTTAAATTTCAGATCCACATTTAGTTTGAAACCTAGGAAGTTTTTTAAATTTTAACCTTTAAATTTAAAAGACAGGTTTTTAGTGGTAAGGTATGGCTCATGCAAAATAACAATGTAATGGTAAACCAAATAATTTGGCCTAATATCCTGGTTCGTAAAAGTTAAACAAAGTAATATATGTATGTATTTGGTACATTTTTCCAATTTAATTACAAATTCTCACTGAATAAATAAATGTATTAACATATTGAGTTAAAAAAAATCTGTCAGTTCAACTACTTATTCACAAAATATTGTTGGTAATGGCTTCTAGTAATAAATTAATAATTATGAGACATGAACACACACCACCATATACTGAAGGTCTAAATTAGAGAGACCATGTCAAACTATAAATGATGTAAATGCCTAATGGCTTGGAATGAATCAAACTTACAACTTTTTCAGCTTAATCAACTAATATAAACCACTATACAATACATTATACAAGTTTTTTTTCATGTAATATAAATATATATAAGGAATGTTGATATATTTTAAATTTATACAAACAGCACTGCACTATAGTATATTAAAGTCTTGCATAATAAGAATAATTCTACCAACACAAATTTAATTTAACACATAGTTATTAAGCTACAAATATAACCTTGGACATTGAGGTCTAATCACCAATTCTATCCAATGGACTATAATGAAGTTGTTGTTTAATTGCAGTCAATTAAGAAACCTTAAATAAAGTACTAATTTAGTTTAGTTAGAAAAGAACACAACCATACCTACTTTAAAGTTCAAATTCATGTTTATAAAAGAAATCTACGTAATTTACTACGTATTGTAACTATATTTGTTACATCTAAGATAAAGAATTCTAATAAGTTTTTGCGGTCACTGCCGAAAACCGCACCCAAACACTCGGAAGTTCGACCTCCATTATTTAAAATCACCTACAGAATAAGTGATATGATACGGTGCGCTCTGCTGACTGCAATGTACAAATTTTAAGCGCCTTTGTCCATGTTATGTTGTAAAAGTAAGAACTGTTTTAAAAATACTAAGCGTCTATACGGTATTTATAGCACTTAGCAGACCAACAATATCGATTAAAATTACATTTGAAATTAGTTGTACACATGGACACTCACCAAAGTTACGTCTACAAAATGAAGAATTGAAGGACGAAAGGTCGCCCTATATTTGACTTCGGTTCTCAATATTTACTAGAAAATTACAATACAAGATTCCAACAGCCTATCCTGATGACCGGCATCAGATATTTTTGACATAAGTTGTCACTCGTCCGTCAGTTATGTCAAAAATACAGATAGACGTTACTTCCATACATCTACATATCTTGTCTATGGTGTATGAATCTTTATTTCTAAAATTAGCATTATATATAGATGCGTTCATAGGTTAATATTATAAAAATATTTCAAACTTAAAAAAAAACAGATTTCAGTAAAATTACAAAAATGAATTACAAGTTTTCATAGGATACTTTAAATATATAACTTGCTATATATATTGGTATGATAAAAGATACAAAATTTATCAGATTTTAAACGCATCTACAAGTGGACTGACAACATTATAACATTAAACTATTTCCTAAACAGTGTTGCAACGTTATAAACCACGTTTCAAAGTAAGGGGAAATAATATTTTAGATCACTTCATATTCAAACCGCCTTCACAGATTCACAAACTGAAATATGTGTCCGCTAAAAGCCTATACAAAAAACTTATTCGAATAACGCGATCTGATAAATGATCATTGATTTAACTAATAAATCTGAAAAAAAGAACCCACATCAGATTTTTTTAAATATCGGTAGTATATTTATGTTTGCCGTTGATTTGGATGTTGTATATAACTTAAAGCAATATATGTATATGTATTTAATTTTTTTCTTTCTGTTTAAATACAAATAATTTAGGTCTTTATTGTATGAGTTTTATAATCGTAAAATTTTCAAAGTTGGTATTATTCATCTCCAAAAATCTAACAAACAGTTAAATTATTGTCACTTGACAAATAGAAAAATAATAATCGATTATTTAATTTCTACTCATTTCTCTAAATAAGCATATTTAATTGTGTATATATACAAATATAAAGAACAATTACTTTTTTATGCATTTCAATATTAATTTTGAATTCAGTTACTTGCACTTAAAAATTAATGTTGATTGAATAAATTTACAGTTTTGTGTAATTATTCGTGATCTTTTTTATGTTTTATAAGGAGAGTACAGTCGTTTCAGTCAAAAGACTGAGAAATTTGCCATTTACAACCAATTATGAACTCAGTTGCGCTTTCTGTTAAACGTTAATATTGGTTGTGATAGTTTAAAAGAGTTGTATAGGTTGAGCTGTTGCTTATGTACTTTCATCCAACATAATGTTACCAGTATTTAGCTCGTGCGTTGCTAATCCTTATAATATGTATATTTTTTTAAAAACTTTATTGTTGTAACAATATTGACTAAAACAAAACGCGATATAAAATTTAATAAAGGCAATATCTAAACTTTCTTGTCAAATATAATGAGGGTAAGTGTACTATTTGTAATGGAAACACTGGTATCCGGTTGGGTAAATTCTCCATTCACCAATCAAACCATTGCAATAAAGTGCATTGACCAACCTGCCGCTGCTGTCGACGACTTTTAGCAGGGAGCAAGTCAGTTGAATAGATGTTTGCTTCCGCGTTTGTTCTTTGAAGTGACTAGCACCGCGATGCTATCAAAGTTGTTTTGCCATTCATTCAACTAAAATGGCGTCGCTGTTTATCAATTAGATTGTTTTATGTGAATGTTCCTCAGTGATCGCATTCGAGTGACTCATAAACCAACATAGCAATGACATTTTTATAGCACACAGTGTGAATACGTTTCTAAAACGTTGTGTGGAAGACTACAAGTGTGAATTTCACAATACAATAATGCGCGAATTCAAAGTGGTCGTGCTGGGCTCGGGTGGGGTCGGGAAGAGTGCTTTGACTGTGCAATTTGTTTCCGGATGTTTCATGGAAAAATATGACCCCACAATAGAGGACTTCTATAGAAAAGAAATAGAGGTAGACAATTCGCCATGTGTTTTAGAAATTTTGGATACCGCCGGCACGGAGCAATTTGCTTCAATGAGGGACCTGTACATAAAAAACGGACAAGGATTCGTCGTAGTATATTCATTAACGAATCATCAAACGTTTCAAGATATTAAGCCAATGAAGGAATTGATCACGCGCGTGAAGGGTTCGGAACGCGTGCCTATCTTACTGGTGGGCAACAAAGCAGACCTGGAGCACCAACGCGAGGTTTCACAAGCAGAAGGAGGAGCGCTCGCGCAGATGTGGGGGTGTCCTTTTGTGGAGGCCTCTGCTAAGAGCCGTACCAATGTCAATGAAATGTTTGCAGAAATCGTGCGTGAAATGAACGTTAGTCCTGAAAAGGAAAAGACAACTTATTGTTGTTGTACAGTGCTTTAATACTTAGAGTGTAATGTGGCATTTATTTCTCGTAAGACTGCAAGGGCGAGGCGGGAGCGTGCCTGCCTCGACCCGACGGCCGGCCTCCAGCGGGGAGCTCGGCGGTGGCGCGCCGGCCCCGGCCGCTGGACCCTCGGCGGTCGTGATGCGCGTCATATCACGTTGTTAATATCTTTGATACATACCATTGTCCAATCGAGGTGCTTTATCTTATATTTTCATACTTTAGTACTGGTAGATACTCCCGCAGTAATCATTAATGTATGAATTGAAGGAATCATCAGGAAAAGGAGCATGCAAATATGAAGTCATTATTAGCTTGGTTTTGTATAATATCATCAACTGGAATGCATGCAAAAGCTGTGTCAAATAAACAAAAACATGCATTGTAAATTAATATTAGTCAAGTTTGTATATAATTTCATGAGATTAATGAGGACAAGGAAGGTTTAGAGAATTAAAAAAGCCATCCAAATATGCAATAAACTTATTTGTGTAGAGTGAAGTGAGATGAGTAAGAGTTACACCTAAGTCATGTCGCAGATTGTGTTTTGTTGTGTAAATTATGTTTATATGAGAAATCAGTAATCAAGAAAATACAATTAAGTTTTATCAGTTGCGTGATTGTGTTTTAAAAGTCTACCAGGATTTGTGATAATACATATAACAAAGTATCTATAATAAAAGTTTTTAAGTGGGAGATTAACAAGTGAAGTTTTATTCCAGGATTCCAAGGTAAAACCTTTTATATATATTATTTTCTCTTATACAAAATTCATTATATAATGTTTCTAGTCATGTTTTAAAGTAATTATAGAAGTAGCTAAGTAATAACTACAGTATATCCACAAAACTGAACTGTAATATATCATATGTGGTTATAATATAGGCTTCGTAATTTACATCTTTCCGTTATGTGCTATAATTTACTTATTATTTGTTGTAAACAAGTAGATAAACAAACTGTCAAAAATTAACTGATTATTTTTGTAATTGACCACAAATTGTCATTTATTTATTTTAAAAGAAAGTACCTACTTACTATAAATAACATAAAATTTGTATTTTCCTTTGTCATGTGTCACATCTTACTAATCTTTAGAAAATATACTTATTAAAAAGATGTCTAAACTACATGATTTGGCCAGAACATACATGAAAAATGTTATGTTCTTTGTTTACTATCTAGGTGCAAATACTTCTGAGTTTATCAGCCTTCTTATATTTTAGTTAGAATAATAAAAAATTTATAAGTATTAATAATGAATTAAAGCACATTTAATATATTAACAATTTAATATTCAAATATTTATCAATTGATAATATTAAATAGATTTATATATAAGATTTTCTAAAATGGGGTAAAAAATACATTAAAGAAACTACAAAAACTTGTATATTCAATAAGTTTTTGCTTCTATGTTTGTGCTTTACTTCATACATAATAATTTATGGAGGATATTAAGAATAAATTTGTTCAATATAAGTTATCTATGGAATGCAGTTTGATTCAGTCTTATACATACAGGAAAGCTGCCAAAGATATTTAGTATTTAAATAGCTTAAAGTTTTTTATTTAGAACTTGGAATATAGAAAATGGGGAGGATTGTTACATATTTATGTTGGTCAGGGCAAATACCAGCTAATATTCATTGTTTAGTGACAAACAATACTTTGTTCTTCCTCTTTTTCATCAGTCTCTGATAAAGAGAGAAAGAGTGGAATCAAACATCTGAAACATTTACATAAGATTCATCCATTTTTGCTTGCATTCAGATTTCATTGTAATAAAAAATACTTGACGAAATTGAATTATAGCATCAATTAGTAAAAAGCCAAATTATCGTGTAAGAACTGCATAGAGGTATGGTATTATCTAAAAAGAAACATTCGCTTTGTAACGGGATTGTCTCCTTGAAGCAATCGCCGAGTGCACGGGTAATGACTGGGCGCGTGCAGGCAAACGGTAGCAGCTGTTGGACCGTGACGCGGTGTGCGCAACCATCCTCGGTTTCTACAACACCCATCTAGTACTTTATTGCGATAATCTTCTCATGCAGAACCCGATTTCTCTGACCTACGCACATATTTTTTTGTTGGTCCCATTGAAATCTGATCTGTTTTTTTATCTCAGTCAATAGACGGAATTCAAAATCAACTACGTAGGTCTATATGAAATTGAATGTTCCGAATATAGATAGTATTTATAAACAAAATACTTACATTTAAGAACTTACTTCCCATCTATTGTAACGTTACTTTAGCCGCAAATGTATTCATTTGTGCGGACGGAATTGTATTGGTCTCGTGAGATATGCAGGAGCTAAAAAAGCGCTAGTGACAAAATGGAATTACTTCATTGGCCTTTCGTAGAATGGAAGCAATGGAACTTGGTGTGCAGATTAGTATTTGCCCGGGTGGGACAAACAATCTGCGGTTAACTGGCACGTTGTTGAGTTTAAGGCCATGCTTCGATTGCTCAGCCGTTTCGTGCGCTACTACTGTTTAGGTGCCGTTATGGCCCAAATAGAGCTAATTCGCCCGGACATTGACGATAATAGGGTGTTGTAATACTAGGTTTACTTCTGTGCGTGTTCACTGGAGTTAGCTGATGTCTGGGATTCAGTTCAATATACTCTTATTATTGCGAAAAATTAATATGATAATGTCCGGTTGTGTTCATGACCTTATAGCCTGATGTATTAGTATTTTGAGATGTATTTGTGAATGTATATGGTTCTATATACTCGTCTATGTACTGGGTGCGCTTGTTGTGCAGCTATATTACAGTTCATCGTCATCATACAACGCACATAATAATTGATGCCCCGAGAAAACACGTAGGTGCCGTTGACTCTGGTTTTATTACCATTTAATGACTCGCTCCTTGCTCCCTGTTCGTGTCTAAAGCTAGTTCAAAAGAGATTATTATAATCGCCCCAATGCTGTTTCAGAAATTAAACTACACCTGTGTTAAATTGTGTTTATATACAATTCAAATTTAGTGAATTTTAGCACAAAGCGAAATTATAGATTTCTGGAAGAGTTATTTAATAACATATGTTTATTGTACTATTATACTATGTGTGTTATTCAAGATTATGCAAATTCTATTCTTTAAATGTTTGTGTCATGGTGTACAAAGGTCCAGGTTAAAAAATTGAATGGGCTCGTTTGGTCGTCGACACCGGTCCGTTCTCTGCATAGCGTCTACACTGCGACTTAATATACATAATAATACGGCGCACTTGAGACAGCGACTTGTTTATTCATTCAGATTTAATCAAGTTGCATTGTCAGTTTTATTTAGTATTCTTGACTTGGTCGGTACCAAGTCTGTATTTATTGCCCCTGTTTGTTCGCAAGAACCTTATCGATGTATTTGCTGGACCAATATTTTTATCTAATCTAGTATTAAACAACTATTGTCACCGTAATTCATAGTATTGAGGAAGAATAAAATGTATCCATCATTACATGATATCTTTTTATAGCCACAACATAATTGAAAATGTGTACTTAAATTTCTTATAGTAATCGTATAATTGTGTTTTCTATATTAATAGGTATTTTGTCATGAGATTTCTAACATGAGAGTTGGTCATAAATATGCGATAAAAATAAAAAAGGAAAGTAAGTTCTAAACGCTCGTCTGTCCAATTTAAAGCAATAAGTTTAGTATTTTTTATATTTGTACTGTTATTGCAATCATGATACTAGGTCACACCGATGCCAACACTGGTGTTTTGCAGATGCACGCTACTATCGATTACCCTGGTTTCATAGGATCTCTTGCCAAAATGCTTATGTCAAGGGTAGGTCATGAATAGGCCAAGTTATATGCGGTAAGTATTCTTTAATGTTTTTGTAAAAGTATTTTAAAAACTTTGAACTAAAGTTTGGAAGGCAAGAATAATTTGTAAACGATATACTTATCAGAGACATAGATAGTGTTATCGTCATTTCAGATGAATGTAAAAGTGAAATCGGATTGTGTAGTATTTAATTAAAGATATAGTGACGATGTAGTCGCAGGGTATGCAAGGTCTCGCTTGGAATAGAAGCGGCGAGAGTTAGCGTCTCCCGCGCACCTCGTGCGTTATTACGGCGTGTGGGGCGGCTATAAATACTCCAAAACGTACGGTGCACGTCCGTTCCATATTATATGTTGGGTAATATAATTATAAAAAGGTTACCAAAACAATAAAATTGTACCGTCTGAACTGTTTTACCGTTATTCAAGAGTCTCGTGTATAAAGTGTTATACTATGGTCGTACACGAGAATAGTTTAGTTACAATTAAAACAGGGCGGCTTGTATGAAGTCAAGTAACAATTGTATTAATGCAGTTGTTCGGAGTCGGTACGTCGACATGAATGGCTGGCTGCTCTGCCCTGTTCCCATGACTTGAGCGTTCTCATGGAAACAATCAATGCGGGTGCAGCGGCGTTATTAAATCGAATGGCTCTAAATTAACATTAAATAACTGCTTTTAAGTGTTTACAAAGAGAATGTCATTGTTTGATTGGGGGTGAAATATATATGTATATATATTTTGATATCATGTTTCACAATGTAGGGTAATTCATAGTTTATTATCAAGACGATAATTTGAATCTAATCAAATGTATGAAAAACATGGTAGATATATTAAACTGGTTATAACAAACAGATGTTAGTTATCTTGAGGGCCGTATGTAGAGATAAAATCCTTTAATTTACTTAATAGCATCGAATGACTAAGGCTGCTTCAGAGGCAGGTCATCGTGGTGCCGTCGGCTGCGACTCCCCGCTCGACCCGACCATGCGTTTCTTGGTAAGTTATGCAAGCCCACCTTGACTTGCATTCTTGCACCTAAACTAGCGCGAAGATTTAATTAAGTATGTTATGTTATGACAGTAGCTTAGTAACACACTTGTCATTTCTACCGAATAGGATTACAGTATGTAGTATGTAGTAATATTAAGTTACTTATTTTATAGCGTGACTGTAATAATGTTTGATTCTTAAGAAAATTTTACAAAAGGGAATATCAAATTTCGTTAGGTCGTTGCTATAATTAGGCTATATATGAATGTTTCTTTGAAAACAGGGGTTTGTATAATTTTTATTATTTTTATTTTATATGGTTCTATTTGCTTTTCTAATAACTATTTACGTTAAAAGACATTCAAGTTTATTAACGTATTAGTAGAACTTAATACTCAGTGACTCTATGTTCCACATAAGATAATGATGAGTCAGAACAAGATAGGATAAGATGGTAGAATAATAGTTGATATCTTTCTAAATTATACTAGGTGCAGATGATAAGATATAGTTGATAATATGTTATTGCATCAATAGCCTCACGCAATTGGTCCGTTCCGTTGCAAACTGAACTGAATAACTAATAGGGCCTAGGTATATTATAAGATCTGATCTGGTAGTAATGAGGTCTTGAATAACAATAAAGTTATCCGGAACACCACTGCAGTACAGTAACAACATAAGAATAGACGCAGCCGCATAAGTCTCTATGAATAGGAGAAAAAAAATACCGACCCGAATATTGTATACATACATACACGTATGTAAAAAGATAAAGCTTTGGTCTTTTTGAAGTTCCTGGTAGCGGCTGCTACAATGAATGCACCGTTTTTCTTTTTAAGCCTAAAGAAAAAGCGACCCTGTGATGCAGTTTTAAGGTTTGCAATTACTGTCGATACTTATTAGAGGTTGTGTTATTGGTGAAAGAGTTTTATAATTAAGGAGATAAGTGATAATTTCGTGTGGATGAAGTTGGCTGGCGGTGGGGTAAGCAACACGTGCTCTGCTTTCCGAGCGGTCGACACAATAACAAAATGAGAGAAGTGCATTGTTTCCTGGCCCTCGCTTGCCACGTGTTCAACAGGTTTCTAAGTTTCAATGTAAGATAACTTCCGTTGAAGAACCAAGTAAACGTTGCTACGCATGGGCCGATAATTTATTACGACATGTCAACTCATTGTCTTGGCTGGTTGTGAGCCGTTACAACTGTTTTTGTATTGTCGCTAACATTCCAACTGTAACCTAACTATAACCTGGAATCGTCGAGCATTCAATAGTCGGCACGGAAAATTCCCATGTTTGTATTTTCATGACATATCGATGTTTCTTCTACATAACTGCTAGAAGAAAAGTTTTATACTTTTACTACACAGCTATATGGTACAAAAGGACAGGAGAAAATAGGTTTACGGGACAACAGAATTAAGGTTATTTACGCTATAAAAGATAATCTAACAAAATGTTAGAGTTACATCTAAAAAAGATATATTTATTATTTTTAAAACTTTATTCTGCCCTCCTGTAAGCCCTCGTTGTTGACAAGTCCTTTTATAAAGAAGTAGGGACCGTCGATGTATGTGCTTACCGTAGGAGGCAAATAAACAATGATTTTCCAATAAGGAAATTATTTTAGCAATGTGTCACTATGAGTGGAAATGCTTGAAACCACGCATATCTCGAATAGCTCAGACCGTGTACTCGTGTACGTATAATGTGCTGTATATCAGTTGGCTGCGTACTGGTGTATAAATTACGTGTTTTCGTTTATGGAGACCGTCACATCGACAGTCTGCTTCCGCTGAAGGTCGTCGCGCTTTGACCGCGCCCGATTTTATAACTGTCGGCTTGTTAGACTTCCAGTTACTCGCCGCCATTTGATTTATAATTTCAATTGGTTATCAAATATTTATAAAAGAATACACTTAAGCTGTGCTATGCTGGGTATGTATTCATGAATCATGTGTGACAATTGATTCCCTAAATTATTAGTATTATTGTATTAATTAAGCATGATTGTGTTCTAGTTAATTAGGTACTAATATGATTTTAAGAGACAGTTGTTGCTAATGAGTTATATCGTATTGCTAGTTAGTACCAGTTGTCACATTTAATATTTATGTTAAAGTACCTTACCGCCCGCGAATTCAACTGTGTGCACTTCATTTATATCGCCATCTTGGAAACTATGTTCTGCGGAGATCAAAGTAACCTTTACGACTAGGCTTCAAGCTCAACATTCAAAATTGAACCACAGGCTGATGCGTGAAAGCATAACAAAGAAACAGACCTACTACTCACTTATAACTAAATATCCTGAACTTATATGAATAGATGAATTGCACTCGAGCCTAAGCAGAAGTGGATACGGAAAATACTCACTTAAAGTATTCTCAACTTAATTAATTACCTTTTTATATCAACAGTTTTGTAATACATTAAAATAAAATTATAAAATGTATTAACGACGTATAAGGAAAGTTATTTGCGTTTATCCATAACGCTAAGCAAAATCTTGGTATCCTGAAAAGTAAATCCAGTTTGTCGTTGGTTGATCGAGTTGGTAATGACCAAAAACCGATTTCACACTCAGCGGACTGTGTAATAATGGTGTAATCAATCCGCAATATTGTCGACGCACAACCCGCATTTTGATTAATAATTTGCGTTTTAATAAAAATATTTTGTGTTTAACATTCCAGTGTTGGTAACATTCTTTGACATATTTAGGTATGTTATGTTATAATGCTACTGTCTTTATAAATGTATACAACTATTCTGTTGTTTTGAAGTCAACAAGGTATCAGCAATGTTAAGAATTAGTTATGATTTTTGATACAAAAATGCTATTTTTTGATAGTAAAATGCTATATTGCTGTTATAAATAGGAATTTCAACAAAAACAATTATTCGATAATATATAAGACGAGCTAAAACATTTTATTGCACTTGAATTGGTGTGATCGATTACGAATCTGAAAGCTTTGGTATCTAGGGCGGTTAGGCCATCTTATCCATCTAAGTGTTTAATGCTGCCTACTTATCACAGATGCAAGTCAAAGAAAGGCGTAAATGGCGACTTAGAATTGGAACCTGTTGATATAATGTCCCAGCGACACTTACGTAACATCGGCTGAGTAAAAGTATCTCCGATTGTACCTTCAACAAAACTGCTCATCAGAAGTGAAACCATATCGAATGATTTATCACGAACATGCTGTCTGTACGTGTCTAGTTATTATATGTTTTTGCTCGCGTGCGTTACTTTTTATAACATTTACATTATATTCGCATAGTGGTGGAATTGTATGTATATAAAGTGGAGAATAGAATTATGTTTCGATTATATTATAATAATTATTATTTGTTGAATATATATCATAATCCAATTTACATTTAAGTGTTTTATTTTTTAATGTTTAATCTCAATAATGTAAAAATACTATATTAATTGTGGAAAAATCACTAAATACTATGGGAAATAATATGGGAGGGAAAATAGTTGTGTACTTAGCTACGTTTGATATTGTTAATAATATTAGGATAAACATTACTGTACATGTGAAGCTAATATGACTTCATTGAAATGTTCTCTTATCGACAAGTAAATTTTCTAAATTTCAAAATATGTATCTTAAATGTTACAATGTGCTTTTTCTCGCGTAATTTATTACCCATTTTGTTGATTTAATAATTAAATTAAATACACACATACTTAGTGTCACGTTCACGCTGGTTTCATCAAGAACTTAATCATTTCCAGTGAAGTGGAATTTACGCAATAAGTTTTGAATTTACGTTGCAAGAGCTGAGACAATCTCAGCTTTAGATTAAAAATATGTTGGCGTACCTCATCGATATTCCGTAAGCATATTTTTTATAATAACTCTGTTTTTCTGAAATAATGAAGAGATGTACCAAGATATTGCTAAGCTCATTCATAAAACATGCGGAGGGACGCACGTGGCCGACTCAGGGGTGAGAGGGTGGTTGTCTAACTTCCTTAGGAAAGTTATATCGTCTTTAGTAATAAGGCATCATCAGGCGTAGAAAGAAATCATATTATAATATACGGATAATTGATACACGTAAAAGAAAAAAAAAATACTCTTATCTGTCGACAGCGGTGTTTGTACTTGGTGCTTTGCCAATATCATCGCGTGGAACCGCAAAGTTCAATGTTGAAGCGGGCGGTTTTGTGTTTGTATTTCTTTTTAATCAACTGAAACATTGTTATTGTACAAAAGAACTTGAACACAATTATTTGTTTGTTCTTCTCATATGTGTGTTTTTCTTTGTCATATTTAAGGTGTAGGATGTAGCTTCAAAACCAGTGCCACGAATCTAACGCTGCAAACTACTTACTACGTCTTTTATTGCCATCATTTACAAAGGTCCAATGTTAATATTTCATCTTACTGCCGGTGGAATTTAATTTGTTTGCAATCTGCAGGGGAGTTGGGACCATCTACCTATTTAAATTCAGACTAGAGAATTTAAGTGCATACTCCGGGATACCGTCAGGAATACCTACAAATGATTTTATTCTTGGCTCGCTTATAGTCAATGTTTTCTAATAGTAACAAAGGTCATTGGGAAGTGGCACAGCTGTTTTTACTGTTCTTTATCTTTCGTCGAATCAAGCGAAAGGTATCATCACAACAGCGCGTTTCTCGGTGAAATCGCGTGTTCACACGAGCTGGCAAAAAATCGCCGGTATTGCTACGAGAATCTAATTGTATTGAAGTATGCGGTGATGCCTCTCGATACTGATGGAGCGAGAGCAGCACGTAAATACAACATTACCAATCATATTTCCGGAATCCGCTGGTAAGTATTCCGGTAAAAAATCGAATAAAAACTAAGCAGGTATAAAGTCGATGAGTGAAATAAATATGCTGTACCAGTGATAAAATTTCTAATTGTTGAGAGTAATGCTGTGAATTCAAATAAAAATTCAATTTTAGTATTGTTTATCTCTTTAGAAGCTATTACCTAATTACTAATATATAATTGTTACATTGAGACCCAGTTCTATGAACGTGCTAAAATTAGGCAGTTGAATCCAACCAAGCCACCAGTAACTAAACCCCAAGCTGGTGCGTGCGTACACTTTGAGTCACGGGCGCGACCACCGATGGCAGCCGGCCAATGTTTCCGGTCCTGACCAACACGGGATTAATGGAAATAGCCGATGTCAACAATCCAACGATTTGTGGGACTGCACTTGTGAGACACTGCATGCAGATCTGCTGTTTTGACACATCTAGATGTGTGTGACAAAACGTGAAGTTTAATAAAAAAAGCGTCAGAAAAAGACTTACTGATTTAATTACATGATAACAGATAATTATTAATTCAGCCCAGTTAAATCAGCCCTTTTTTCTAAGGAATTTTTCACCCCATGTTGGTAATTCCTTAGAATAGCTCGGCTGAACAAAATCTTCATAATAATATCTAGTATACGTCTTGCCGTGAGGTACCGGCAGAGTAAAATAGTACCTCCCATTAAACCAGGGGTCGTAAGAGGTGAATAAGGTACCTGAACCGGTAGATGGTGGTATATCCATCCGAAACAGTGCAGCTCAAATGCACAGGGCGGGATGGGCAGCAGCATTTCCGTCGCGAAAGCTGCGCTCTGCGATTGCCAACATGATTACCCAGCGGGGCAATAATGGGCAAAAATCCTACTTTCTTGGAGAGGTCTATGTCCCGGAGTGGACTTCCAATGGCTGGTGGAAGTCCAGATACATCTTACAGTTATAAAGAGAAATTTAGATAATTATTTATGTCATGACTTAAAATACAAAAGTACGACGAAACCATAATTGTATTTGAATAAGGGTTTTTACCGGTAAGTTTATTGACAAAGTACAAAGACTATTTTTAACCGAGGTGAAACACATCCCAGCTTTTAGTAGTCGTATATATTGTCCAGACAGATCTTATTTATGGCTGCTATTCTAGAAATTACTTGAGACGATTCCAAGCAATGACAACGTCAACGTGTAGGTATTACGTATGAGAAGACACTTCACACTTATCCACTCATGAAATCCACATTCCACACCTTCGTAATGAATGATGGGCCCAGTATTAAAACAATACATTAACGAACTACACTAATTAATTTTTTTACGTGCTCTTGCTAAAAACGTTTATGAAGTCAGACAAAACTGCAACACGACCCAATTTGTGCAAGGTTAACGATGATTTCAACGTTTGAATTTGGCACGACAAGTAATTGCAGTGTGCTGAAAAGATAGCCTAATAGAAAGTGAACGTGGGAGCTGAGTTGGTCGCGCAGGCGCGGGCGCAACGGTGACGTCAACCCTGACGCCCCTTCGTCTCCCCCCGCGGCGACGCTTCTGACACAAACTGTGATATAACCTTGATTGATGAATCACGTGCATAAAGTGTTTTTGTTCGATCACGGAAGACACAGTAGTAAGTACACTTGTTACGACGGTGAGACTGAAACAAAGGTCCGAAGTCGCAAACAGTATGTACTGGTCCATAGTTGACACTAATAGCAATTAGTTGGTCAGCACCAAGTTTATAAATCGAATAATATATATGTATAAATATAGCTAATTTATAGAGATATAGATTTAGAAGAGAGAAAAGAACAATTAGAATAATTCTTCGAGCAAGGTATGAATAGATAGACAATTGGTTGTGTATATGTTCGGAATGGAAGAGTACGGGAACTAGCCGCGACTGGAACTTGAGCTAACTTAATTTAAAAAAATGTTTTTGTTATATATGAAATTAAATAGCACACTGTGTCAGGTTATCTTGTTAGGCAGTGGAAGATGATCTGTGTGTTCTAATTCTAATTACAGTCAATTAGGTAGCGATTGCGGCGAGTCAGTACTGGATGTTACACGGTCAACGGTATATTTTTAACGGGCTTCGCAACGCTCCCCGATTCGATTCGTGTAGTCTTTCTTCATGGTCGGAAATATAACAGTAATTCAAGAAGTGTTCAGTTGTGTTAAAATATTATCCATACGATTGTACAACATTGAAAACCTTCCGATTTTCAAATTATATGTAACTAGAAATATGGTCGCGACTTTTTCTGTTGTATTGTAGTTTGCCATGAGGTACACTAGTGCTAATGACTATGAAATAAATAAATAAGTGATTCATATGGCACTGATTACTTATAGGTGCATTGAAGTCCATAATTCTGTGCATTGTGTTAGTTCACAAGACGTAACTTGATTTATGTTTTCGCGCGTTGCAAATGTGCATTTCGAAAGTGAAACAGAAGCAGCACGATAACTTGAACTAATAAATTAGTTTTTGTCATACTATAGGAAGAGGTTGTCGTTCCCGGTTTATTTCTTTTACATTGGTAGTTGATTTTCAATTTGGAGCAATATACATAGTTTTGGTGATTGGCTTTTTCTCTTTGTACAAGGGTATGGGCGAGTGGCACAACGAAACATAACGTAAACTTGGAACAATGCGTAACAGGTAAGTAATAAAATGTCAACAGTGACGTGGTACGTAGGTGGCAAGGTGGTTTTATACATTACGACCAGAACGATTTACGTAAGATAAGGCCGGCTTATCACTGCCGTGCGACGTGACGCCGCCGCGTAGAAAGCGATTTCAAGAACGATTTACGCAACGTCTACGAGAAGTCGGTTCAATTTCATTAACAATAAAAGATCGTCACCTTGTTGTATCGTTTGATTGCAAGCGAAATGCCTAACTAAAAAATCTTTACGACTATAGTTATTCGACCGTTATAGTGTTGTAACTTCAAACGTGTAGGCGAATTGCACTTTTTTACTTTATATGAAATGCACAATGTATGAATGGAATTTTTATTTATCGCGGTAAGGCTTAAGTTAAATTGAAAGTGGTAAAGGCAGATGTTTTTAATTATAGATTCCTTATTTTAAATTTCTAATATTCTGGCAGTCAAGTCTCCTCAGCCTCCACATAAAATATCATAATCTGTTAAGAACATAAAAATAAATAATTCATTATATAAATTTTTATTTTTATTTACGTCTTGGTTGATTAAAAAAACGTCGTGTTCACATATCCTAGGTTACCGTCTAATTAATATTATATCTGTATATAATCTGTAAGTGTAGTCTATACTAAATAAATAAATAAATTGCGCCCATGTTCAATATGTAACGGTCGACATCATGCGATTAACTTAAAACGGTTTTGAAATGCTATTGATACGAGAATACAGGTATAAATACTAAAATGCATACCGATAGGGGACGAGGAAGCGTTGATTGAATACCAGCCAATTGCTAGCAATATTAAACAAACTTGTTTGTTTAATTTAGTGAAACAATTTACCGCTTTACATCTTATGCGACAGTCAATTTATGAGTATTTAGGAGCTACAAAATTATTATTGGTAACGGAGAAGTCAAGATTATTGGTTATTAATCTTATAAATAAAGCTATCATAATATTTTAATCATTGTTAATCAATTATATTAATCTGCGTGTTGACGAGATTCACCCAATAATAAAAGCCAAACGAACAAATTCGCAATATTGACGCCAATCATTATGAAACTTGTAGTTTATTTCTGTAGCTATTAAGTCACCCACCAAGAAGTTTTAATATGACACCATGGACCTTAATCGTGTTTTTAAACATCCGCAGCGGATTATGTGCAGATTGCAGCAGCGACATCACGTCATAACATTGCTACGGCTAAGAGAGATGATACGCCTTAGCTCAGCCTACATCGTAATAATGCTGATCTTGTGTCTCGACGGCGTAATTGAAGCCACGAGTGGGACAGAACTCATGTCTTGTACAGCCGCCAATGCTCTTTTTAGTCGAAAATATCTCTTAACTCGAAGAACGAGTGTGTTAGTTACAGTATAAACAAATGACAGTCGCATCTGTGGTACAGGAGCTTTAGGCCGGAGTTCGGTCGCCTGTGACTCAAGTTGCTTATTGGCTCATCCGGCCTTCTCAGTAGATATCTCAACTTTTTAACTAGGTCTTTAACTTTTTGTTACTGCGTTTATGCATGGAATGTAATTTGTGAAATAAGGAATATCTTTATACCGACCAAAGTTACCAAGCTATTATTAAAGCGTTACAAGGACTTTGTTCAATAGAGCTTAAAAAACAAAAACGTCATCTACATATAGGCGTTGTCAGATAAAAATGTTTATCTTTGGCTTAAATTGATGTACTAGTGCTTTTATCTTTGTTTTTTATATATAACTATTCGCACGGAGCGGCATAATAAGTTACGATACGTTTATCGCTTTGACAATTTTTATAATGTATTGATTTTGTATGATATATATTTTTCTTTACAGTTCTAGAAGATTTCTAGGGCACGAGAACGTTGTCAGAGCATGCGCCAGCGCATCTCTACCCGCAGGCGAACTAACTGCTTCAGTTATTTATTTTTTCTTCTTTTGCCGCTCGCATCCTTGCTAAGTGCAAATGCAAATGGCGCTCATCTCGTTTACAAAGATGTTTTTATACACACCGCAAGCTATTTATTGAAGTGTATGCCATTATTTTGCGATTCTGGGAAACGTAGAAGAATTTTAAACATGACCACGTTATTGTATTTGAAAATGCGTATGAAGGCATTTATTTGAATGTGTTCATTATCTTATGATTTCTTTATAAACACACGAATGAGAATGAGTTTAGTCACTGTATATGATTAAAAATGATGATGAATTATTTTTATTTTTATAATCTAGCGACTCCTGTTCCGCTAACGTGTTGTGAAATATGTATTAGTTGTATACTTTCAATAAAAATACTTATTAACGGTTTTTAATTTAACTTTCGCATTAAGTAGTTGTTTTATTGTGCCTGTCTATTTGACATTTGAGCTTAAATTACTCAATCTGGTATTGTAATGAATGCAAGCCAGCAAATAGTCCGTGCGATTTAAATTGGTGTCAGCTGTCCAGGTTTGTTTGTTTTATTATGAAAATATAATCGAGAATTGCTATAAAGGGCGCGCGGTTGGCACCACTACCAAGCTACCTGTGTTGTTCAATTCTCGATGGTAATCGGAAGGTGAGTGGCGTGGGCGGTGTTTTCGCGGATCGGCCTACGTGTTTGGATCAGTAAGGTGAGTTGTTGACCCGCACTGCACCCTCCAGTCAAACCAGTTCTCTGCAGCCAACAGGGATGGATCGAGGATGGCCGCATTAGATCTTAATAAAACAATAGCTTCAAATCTTGAAGAATTTAAGAATTCTTCAAAATATGTAAATTTCGTAGTAGCAATGAGTACGAAATATACTTTTTCTTGACTTTGCCTGAGTTTCACTGAAAGATGCTTGAAGCAAGTACTTTGTATAGTAAGTAGCTTTTAAGTAGAAAATATCTAATAAATTACTACAAATGTCTTAGTGCTATATTTTTTTAACTTCAGGTACACTTCTTTCATCCCCGAGACCATCATTCATTCATCATTTATCGGTCATTTAAAGAACTTGTGTTACGGTTATCAGACAACAGCAATCACAAATATGATACTCGAATACATAAATATTATACCACTCAGATATAAAACAATTCAACTGGGTGGTGATCGAACTCACAATATTTGACGCACTAGGTAAGGACACCACCGATTGCGTCATCAGGCCATAAGTACTATATATAATATATTTGTTTATAATAAAAATATTTAATTATAGCAAAAGGATTGCTATAACGACGTTTTTTAATTTAATCCTTCCACCGTCCTAAATAAGAACAAGTTACTGAATGCCATCATATTTATTAATTTAATTTACAATTTGGTGTATGGTTGGACTTTGATACGATTAAGCTTCCGGGGGTTGGCTGTTCATTGTAATTCACGATTACTAACAACTAATGACCTAGATTGTCGCACAAGTGTCTGAATCACACTGAATGCATGCCTGGAGAGCCGTAGCCAGTGCGGTGCGCGTCCATTCGCACACTCGCCCCCAATAAAACAATAGTCAGAGTTATTCGAGTTGCCTTGCCCGTTTCAATATCCCCATCAACTACGACTATGTAACGGACTGACGGGAGATACGTTCAGAAACTAACAATGTTACAAGTGTTTGGTATTTGCTGATATTACATTTCTAGTTTTGTTAATTTACCTAGAGAAAATATATATTTTTGCATAGTGGATTTGAAATGTATTTTAGTACTAAGCGATATATGTGTATTCTATGAATTCTTTAGATAAATATATACAGATTTTATCGTTCAACGATTGTTACAGTCACGTACGTCCTTCTAGCTGTATCTCATGATAAATAAAATCTAGATTGTACCATTTCACTAGATTGGATAAGTATTATTATAAATTGCCGTATTTGGTTACAAGTTGAAGTTGTTATCAACTAGTAGGTAGTTATCGGCAGTTGAATGATGGAACCGGCCTGTTAGCGCGCCATTAAGGGGCTACCTCACTCGGCGTCCAGATACTCAACTATGATTTGTTTCTTGCTAACACATCAACAAACAAACTGCTAGTGCCTTTAACATGTAACGCCTAATAGTTTTTATTCTGGAAGACAAAGGAGACGAGATAGTCGGGGAATGCATACCGTTAACAGAATTTCTCATATTTGTGGTGTATAGAGAGGCAAACCGGTGAGGTAGCGGGTTCGGTGAAGGTTGACAACTATGAGTTTCTCTGTTAATTAGAGATATTATCAATGTGTCCCGTTAGCGAGGTGGATATCTCGACAGGCAGTGTTCCCGAGCTCGGACGGCTGCGTCCGCGCACGCAGCTCGAACCACGACACGAATAACAAACTGAGCCACTTCCTGCCAAGCGATAAGCGGCTCATACACACGTCGCATCACACAATACACCCATCACTCCACGCACACATCCACGGCCGACACTCAATCGAGACACAATGTTATGAATCTTCCTTGTATAGAATATTTCTGCTTGAGCTGAATCACGCGTTGGAATTTACATGTAAAATGCGAATTATTACCCGATAGCGAAATGCAGAGCGGACGAAACGTATTGATTAGATAACTACCACGAAACATGAGTCAGTTTTGCCGGAAAAACGTCATTATGCTCTCTGTATTTTGGACGACGTCGTTCTATAGAACTGTGCGCGTTAGACATCGTCTAAGGGATAGTTAAATTGCCTGTAAACAGCGACGATAGTCGATAGCTGGGTCTCATTGTCCACTTACCTTGGAACTCATTACGTCTATAACGTCATTACCGTTGACTCATTACCCGGTCGCTTATGCATCTAAGTGAATAATAAGTGACATATTTCTCAGAAGTGTCACCGAGTAGACCTACAACTTCGGAATTCTCTACGGAATGAACACGGAACCTATCTTAATTATTGCGGCCTAGAAAGGCCTCTGATTGCAGTCACCTTGGAGCAATTTTCTCTAGTTATGACTTAAGCCATTTTTGTCAGTAACTGGGCACAGTTACTGACAAAAATGGCTTATGCTCTACTGCAATATACTGTGAAAATTGTGCATTATAATGGTAAGGAGTTAACAATTGAATTTGTCATCGGAATCGATGAGGAATACGTTTTATTGGAGATATTAATACCTGATACGTGTTGTGACACGCCAACGAATGAAGATTTTACATACGATTATGATTTATAGCATATAAAATAGAACATAATTAAAACCATCTCCTAATTAATTTGTACGATAAGGAAATGTCAAAAATATCATTTTAAGTTTAGAATCGGCTCTAGACAATTCACCTATTGATTTCTCCGTATCTATCCACATTGAATTGCGCCGACGTCCTTGAGATGTGTAGTCATCGAACGTGATGTCAATATTGGGTTATCTCTTCCTTCTTAAAAACAACTTTACTATTTCATTCATCACGCAATGTATAAAGCAATTGTATTTTTCCAAAATAACGTTTATTAAGTAAGATAAAATATAACAGTCACAACTAATAAAAGAATAAACTTAAGCACAATATTCAAACAGAACATAAATATGAAATAAACTATTAATTGGCTCTTTGTGTTAATTCTTTGGAAACCATTATTTTATATAAATAAAATTATATAAAGTGATATTCGCATTAGCAAATATTTTATATTAAATTATTATTTTATGATCACTTTATATTTTTAAGCAATATTATGAGAGGTCAATATATTTATATATATCTGTCTATCTAAAATCACATATTTTCTAAAAATTGTGAACCTGAGCTGAAGTCCTGAAGAAACTGAGTCAAAATTTCTAGTAAACAAATGCAACTACATAATAACTTCATTTTATATATAAATATAAATTTATTTTCTATTACGTAGGTACGTATCGTAACATTCCGTTCAAGTACATATACATGTCAACTGATTGAATATAACTTGAAAGTTTGTGAAGTGTACATATTACAATATACACTATCAATAAGTGTACATATTTTATCTTTTCATCCTCTATTTCAGTAGTTTTTGTTTTCAACTCAAGGATCATATTTAAATTATGCGCTTATATATATAGTAATATAAATTAGCTGTGCAAAAACCCGGATAAGTACATACAGTTGCTATTGAATGCACAGTATAGATAATACGTGTATTTGTCACAATTCCAGCACACAAAAATAGATGACAAAATTAAATCAGTAAAATATAAAATAGAATAAAACGTACAATTTAAACAAGGACGTAATAGGATATTAACTTAAGGAGAAGCTGACTCACTGCCTGACTTACATATCAACGTAGGGCCTTAACTAATAGGTTTAGAAATTTAAAAATTTGCACAGGTTCCTTTTATAACATTTCGGAGCACAATAAAAGATTTTTGAAAGTTCACCTCCTGAAAGGATAAAACGGGGGTATACAGTTAGTATGAAACTACTGTTTTTGAAGATACTCAAATGAAATTTAGTATAAAGGTTCTTAATGATAAAGGAAAAGTTAGTATGAAAATTCTACAACTGAATAAAATAAAACCGCGGGGTTCTCCTTAATCTCGGCTCTCGTTAAAAATAAAATGTATGGTACTACGTAACGAAAAAATGCTTACTGACTTTGACGTTAGTTTCAGCGTTAACGGGAGAAAGAGTCAGGCTGCTATTTCATGACCGACCGTATGCGCGCTTCTTCAAATTTGCGGCTCTATGGCCCGGATCTCGGCTTGAGTAGCCGTCGTTGGCAATATTTATAACAATATAAAGCGTGCGTTATATATTTGATAGTTCTAACATGTTGCAGTGAACTAATAAAGTTTTTTCTCACACAAGGTTGTAAATACCCTCTCTAAACGCCTTTACAGCATCTGTCAATAAATGTGAACGGTAATCAGTAGGAGAGTGCAGATGATTCGGGTCCAGACGTGTAATTCCACGTGTAAGACGACAAACTCTGCAAATTATACCCCGAGGGGGGTAATTGCTGCACGGATGCGGCTACTTAACTTATACCTAATACTGGTACTTGGGGGTAATAGCTCTCTTCATACTGCAGTCTCATGAGTTGAAGTAATAACACGTAAACGCAAAGGTTTGAAGTTAATTCAACCTGTTTACTTTGACCTTTGCACGACATCAGAACAACTGCTGCCTCATCTATGTTTTGCTCTGTGTTGCTAAAAATTTAAATTCAAGAAACATTTCTTGCAAAAATCTCCCTGGCCATTAGATCTGTCGTATTGCAGAGATTGGTGATAAGTGTTATGCCTACTTGTAAGACTAGAGTAGAATAGAGGTTATGCTTTAAGCCAGTCCATAAGCACTAGGTTTGACCATTTAGCCAGAAGTTCTGACATCAAATGTTAATTGTTTCCTGGGTGGAAATTCTCAGTAACTCGAGTTACGTTTAACCCAGCAACCGCGACAGGCATAATAGATGAAGGTATATAGTTCTGTTCAATTAGAAAATTGTTTTACAAGCATACCAAATGATACGTTTATTTTTTAATTTAAAAACTGGACCTCGTCAAATCAAAAGGTCCTAACAATATAGTTATTTGTATGTAGGTATACCACCTATGTATAAAATACTTTCTTAGTTTAGTCCCTTCAAGGAAAAAACAGACGATACCTAAGTGTATGTAGGCATTTATGTTACTTTAGTAGTTTATTTGTTTAATCAATAACGTAAATTGAAAAAATATGTCGCAATATATGCAAGAAGGTACTGCGAATTTGGTATGAAATTGTACCAGAGTTGTATAAGGGTATGAACAAGAACAGGTTTGGTGGGCTGCGGTGTGCCGATCGAGGACGCGATGACACATGTCTAACGGTAATTCGATTTTTACACTGTCCGTGTACGCGTGCGCCTATCTGACAGTGAAGGAAAAGCACAAACTTAGAAATGTGGGCTGTGCAGCAAGCGGTTAAAAACATTTATCCACCACTTTTGCTCGATTGAAAATTCTTAAATGGTACAATGATGAAATCGTAATATTTACCTAATAATGCCCCATAATTACACAATACCTTTCGATTAACGAGTTGATTATGCAAATTATTCAATAGAAAAAAACCAGTGTGACTCGTTTCCGTTATAAAGGAAGCAACGATCGTAAAATCATGAAAGCAACTACCGCTGTCGATACTTTCTCGATAACTGGAAATTTAAGTAGGCCTTTATGTGTCAACACAGTAATCCGAGAAAAGAAGAGTTTGACGTAATCGCGCAGGTCTCCTAACTTAGCTGGGTGACCCAAATGAAGAGGTCGAGTTCGTCTCGCAAGTCTGGTGTCACAGACAGATAATCCGTCATGTAACAGGTTCGTCGCCGGGTGTCGTAAGAGCATTGAGCCGCATTTATAATATTAAACATGCGCTCTGGCGAGTGCTTTCAATTGATATATTTTCGAAACCGGTTATCGTTTTCATAACATGCTCCGTATGAGATGCAAACGAGACTCTTGTGAGGCGATTTATGAATGTGATCAAATCCTGTTAGGGATTTACAATATGATTTTGAGCGTTGCATTCAAACGGGAGACTCTATATTAATCTATATTTTTAAAAATATATATAGACATGTACGGCAGAGTATGTCTGAACGTTTTATATGGATAAATATAATAAAATAACTCTTGCAAATGGGTGTCCCACTTCAGAAGAGCGAAGGCCAGAAGTCAATTTGGGGCGACTCGACGCCGCCGCCGGAGTGCGGAGGCTGCGCGCGATTCGCTCCCCAACCGTAAATGTCATGCGTTGTCCCCACACAATCGACTTACATAATGGAACGCAACAATGAGGCAATATAGTGTTTTGTCATTAACATGGGACGATGGTAGATTAACACCATTAATGATAAATATATTTTTGTTCACTGTTATAGACGTCTCAGCAAAAATATATTTCATATTATTTTCATAGTATTATTAACAAGCTTTTTGTCTGTTGCACATGGTTTTATAAATCATGAAAAGATCATTAATTAAAATGAGCACTTCATCGATTGTACCTATACCTAGAAAATATTATTTATGGCAGATTTCCATGATCGACTGCGTGTCCGCAATAGATATTTCTAGTGCCATTATTGTTGGCTTAATGTAAATTGATTGACATGCTTTTTAAGCGCCTGCAGCTCGCGCGGCGGGTATTTTTGGCGTAATGGGCGCTCTGACGTAAACCAATTGGACGCACGCTCGTGGGAGCTCGCCGAAGTCCTTGCTCTTGCTGCTCAATAGTTTTATAGTGAATTAAGAATCTCTTACAACATTGGCCCACTTCAATCGGACAATTATAAAGCGTAGAATTACAGAACTTCACCAGAACAAACGAACAGGAATGCTGTTGCAAAATAAATGATAAAAAATCTCACGCTACATGATTTCTTTCATTAAAGTCGCGATATTGTTTATTATCAACAAAGGTCGTCTGAACGAAAACAAAAAGAACGTAGAGAGTCATTGTGTTCGAACAAAGCGTGTGAACTCTAAGTTGAAAGTGTGCGTTTGACAGCGGGCTAAACTCGACGACGGCACATAATGAACGGGGATCTGCGAATGATACTTCGTAACACGAGAAACTGATGGGTTACAATGTTCAGCTGCTGCAGGTATTGATTGACCAAACTCTAAGGATTCCATATGCCGGCGATACCAGAGGAGCAAGTGTTGGAATTGTTGCAAATGAGTTTTGTAGCTGTTGCTTAGTCATGTTACCTACACTCCAAAGAGGTATAACTAATATCTCAATAAACAGTAGCACTAGTGATAACAAGATGCCAGTACTGTGATTTATATGACAGGGAGTATATAACCAATCATTGAATAATTACAACTTGCGAACAATTTCATCGTGTCATTGTAGATCTATTTAAAAGTTAATTGGAATCCATAAAGTAGGTACCTACCACGGACGAAGAAAAACGAAATGACGATGCTTACTTGCAATTTAAAAAGTTCATGAAAAATATATAGAGATTTTCGAGCGACATAAATATGCATTATCCTTTTTAACGACACCGCACACGCCAGCGATCATTTAGAGGTAGCGGTCACCGTAAGTCACGCTGGCATTAACATAATCCGACGTTATGGTACGTTCTGAAAAGGATTGCACGAATAAGAATGCTTCATTACGCGTGTTCCTTCCTTCACGGCGTAACGAGCATGAAACTAAAGAATATTTTTGGAAGCACAGCTCTAGCAAGATATATGGTGGAAATATTACTCGAAATGTACGAGGAAAAGTTTCAAGTGTTTTGTATCTAAATATAAAAGTAGGTTGGATGCGTGTTTGTTTGCGTAGTCCATGAGTAGTAGATATTTATTTTCATTCGGTCCGTGCTGTGGCGGTGTAACGATTACACATCTGTTTCTGACATTGGGGCTTTATAATAACGATGCTTTTGCATTTGTAATAAATAATTCGATTATCTTATTATAGCAGTATTGCTGTAACTATGTATATAGTACGTATGTTTATATTTCGAATTTAATATATTTTTTTTTACTTCTGTAAGTAATATTTTTTAGACGTTCGGAATATTACTAGGCGTTGCAAACCTTGTGACTTGAAGATTTTATGTCAAATTACCCTGTAATTTTACTTCCACTCTTTAAACTGGAACACTGCTATATGGCGGTAGAAATAGCTGAGGGTGAGGACCTTATGTATAAAGTACAATATATATATATATATATATATATATATATATATATATATATATATA
>JACJUM010000202.1:6467125-6519377 GCA_020976665.1 Heortia vitessoides
ATATATAGGAAACGGAAAATATATATATTAATATATATATATATACAGGAAACGATTTTATATACGAAACAAAAGTCAATAAAACAGTAACGGAGAAAAATATCCCATTCAAAGCTTTATTGTGGGGTATTTTGTAACTTAACTCGTATGGGGACCGTATTTATGAATTTAAAATACTTATGTAAATCGGAGAGAACGACCACGGAGCGAGAGATGTTGCGTTTTAACCTATGTAGATAAGTTTGTTTCTTGGATGTAAACAAACCTTCAATAAAATATTTCGATTTATAATGACCCGTATTTTTTTTGCCAATGCTCGAAGAATATAGAAGATAAAAGCAATTAAAAAAGACCTGACTTGATCAGCGGTTCCTAGTTTTATTTACTAAAGTAATATTTTACAGGTTCTAGATACGTTGTTATTCTTGATATATCCGCCTTGTCACTTTTTGTTATTTAGGTGTGTTGGTATTAACGTAAATGGTTCTTTACTATCGCAAGCTCGATCATTAAAATATCTGTAAAAAACGGATTCTTACAGATATCAATAATAATCGAAGATACGTTAACGGCAAAAACCTCAGACATATTAATATTTATAAATTAAATACTTATATTCCATTAAACAAATGTGCATGTATTTTGTTCTTTGTGAGTTTTTATATATATATATATATATATGTATAACTTTTGTACTTAGTTTAGTTATAGTACATATATATAAGTATATGGTAGATATTAGAAATTTTGCATAAGGGTTACTTTGAGGTAATGTTTGAGGAGCACTGAAAAAGGATTTTTGAAAATTTACCCCCTTGTTGGGGTGGGTAGCGATGGTGCAAAGTTAGTATGAATATTCGCTGTTTTTTTAAGTTATTCGAACGAAGTTCTTCATTGAAAGTAATGAAACACGTGTAAAATATTTTTTCAAAAATAATCCCGTAAGGGGTAAAAGGGTGTTGCAAAGTTAGTATAAAAAATTGAAAGCGGGTGAAATCGCGGGGCGCTGCTAGTATATCATAAAAAATAATGGTAGAGTTAATCCATTATATCTTGCGTTCTGACAAAGTTGTTACTTGTTACGAATTTGTTTATATGTTGAACAAAACAGTTCTCAGTTTTAAACCATAGGGAAGCTTTCACTACTAGTGTCGCGTTTTGTAATTACGCGTGCAGAGACGACCGCGGGAACACGGCCGACTGCGGACATAACGAGTCATTGTTCGGGCACAATCAGACCTTTAACGACTTCGGAGATAGGTCCTATTTCGTGTACCATCGGCTGTAAAGTGAACCTAGGTGTCGTAACAGACTGAAGAATACTTAGAAAAAACTTCTTCAACCAGCGACTGAGATTAAATACGTGTCGCTATGCGTGCAACGACTGGCCTTTAATTTTACAAAACAATAATAGTGGTATTTCTATACTATAACGCATTAATCAAATAACGCATTAATTAAAATAATTTAAAAACTAATTTGGCAATTAGTCGTTTTATTAACTTCGTTGAAAGTATCCGAGGATTTGGAAAGAAAAAAAATTAAATTTGTGTGTCGAGTTGGCAGGCTCGATGCAACTGTGAAGCTCCATCGAACCTTACTTCGACCAACTGACGTGACTTTCATAGTCTGAGGCTATTGTAAACTGTTTCTCCACAAGTTAGGTACGATCCAAGACAGGTTGTCAGATATTCAAAGCGGAATGTTGATAAACTAGTTGAGGGCTAGCAGTCTAGAACAATGCGTCGGCTGCAGCGTTAGCCTGAGTTGAAGAAAAACCATCTTGCCCCGACAGACCGGCTGTCATTCATCATATTTGCAGCGCATCAACATTTTGCGCTTAGTTAATCAAAAACAAAAACTTAATTTACTTTGAACGAGTTATTTTCTTGCGCCTAACCTAGGTTTAAATTATTATTTCATCATCGCAGCCTCTTAAAATATAGGGTTCATCAAATTTTCTAAGATTTAATAGATAAAACGACTTTTTTGACGACTTTAAAACGCAGATTAACTTTTTACAAAAAATGTATATTTTGCTGATTTTGAGAACGGTGGCCGCAAGGTAACCGAAACGCGGAATAAAATGTAAACAGTAAATTAGCCGCGTTTTAAAGTTGTTAGAAAGTAGTAGTACATCAATTATTTATATTTTATAAGAAACTCGTTTATATATTTTTGGTAGTACAGGTATATTACCTTTGTGATTAAACAATAAAAGCTTTTTAAGAATAATAGTAATTATGTCCAAATAAACATATAACTTTATATTTATTCCATAACAAAGGAAAAGGAATAAAGGACGACAGTCCGCGACTCGGAAAGTAAGCGAAGTATAATTTAATAACGTATGCCTAGATAAATATCAGCATAATCGTATTCCAATTAGCATATTATTGCTTCATTTGGGTGTATAAAAATATGGGTATTATATGTAGGAACACTGTGTATGGGCTTAAATGGAATCGAGTCGGGCGAGTGGGCGGCGGGCGGCCGTGAGCGGCGCTTGCACGATTAGCCGACGGAGTCGTTGCGACACCGTACCTACCTAAATAATTACTATTATGATTTAAATATTGTACATAATTATCGTGTTAAGCCTCGATCTATTTTAAGCAATAGGCAACTGGTGTTTCCTTTAACGTTTCAATATTCAAGACCTAATTAGACACAAAATTATTTAACTTGGGGGTATTGAAAGACCACTAAGGGCTCCAAGGTGTATTTTACAAATTAAATTGCAATGCGAGATTTGTGGAATTGCTACTATAATAGTATTATAAGTTTCAGAAGAGCTTGTCTAATGAATTTGGGGCTCCGTTCATAAATATATTTTAACTGAAGTTTTGGTGTAAAAGATTTAAAGAAACTTTAACGAACAACATCGGGGTTTTAAATTGATTTTTGTACGTATGTATACCTTATTTATATTGTTATCTCTAATTGTTCTGAGGTAATTTTAGACCGAAGATATCTAAAATACATAAAATCACATGCAGAAAAGATATTTCAATTTGCTACGCCACGTTCTAATGTGACTAAATACTATGCTGTGGAAAGAAATGTCTCGTATATAATATAGGTAAATAAACACAATTATTGTCTAGGCAATGGTACTTTTCAACTGCGTGCTTCCACTGTATTCAAGGTTGTTTTTAAAACGGTCAGTGGTTTTTATTTCATTAGCCAACAATAAATTACATAGATCTTGATGCATAATATATTAAAGTAGATGAAGCTAAAGCCGTGGAGTACCGGAAGAGTAGAATAGTACCTCCCCATGTATCAGGTGTCGTAAGAGGCGGAGTAGTTCAGATGCAACAGGGCGGGGATGGGCAAGCTACGGTCTGCGATTGCTACCAAGCTTGTCCAACGCAGTAAAAATATGCAGTTTCTCCCTTCATCTGGAGGCATATGTTCAACAGTGGACTTTCTATGACTGATATAATGAGATGAAGCTTACATATATTCAAATAAAATAAATATAAAGCTTTTTCGAATTAATAAATAAACGGAGCGAATAGTTGATAAATAACATTACGATAAAAAATCCATTCATTTTATTTCACGGGAGGCAAACAGATCAATAAGGGCTCTCCCGATCCTCTGAAACCCGAGTAGTTATCGGGTCGGTTTCATGGGGCCTGCATACATTCAAACGTCACATCAATGAGTGTTAATGACCGTTGAGTGGTTAAAAACCGTTAATCTCACAATGCTTGCGAGTTTTTAAATCGACTCCAAAAAGTTTTAACATTTACGCAATCTACAAACGCGACTAGAAACTAAATTGTCTTTTTGAAATAACCTTTTCTATAATATAAATAAATGTATAAAAATTTACACATTTATTTTTTTTGTAACTATTTTAGACAGTTAAATCACAAAATAAAACAGAACTTCATCTTGTCTCTCTCCCTTGAAACAAAGTAACAATATCCACGGAATACTTTAAAAAATCACAGTTTTCCAGGCGTCTCCAGAGTTCCTGCACGACTCTTTACTGAAGTTCCTCAATTTTCGAATCACGTTCGAACTGACAAAGGAGGCTAATTGTCAAGCAGTCATGAATGACATGTATCACATACGAGTCCCGAGTCCTGCGGGGTGAACGCTCTGCGGGAGTCGACGACATCAGATAATTATTGTCGTAGTGTGCGCTCGCTGCGCGCCCTACGAACCGCTGCCACCACTGCATGACTTATCGGCACGCAACGTAAACAAATGCTCGGAATGAAGATGTCTCTGTAATCTATGGTTTTAGGTAAATTATCTGTAAGTTAGACGAACAGCCAGTGTAGGCTAATATTTCAAGTCCCCTTAGTAAATCGGTATTTATCAATTAGTACAATATTTGAGAAATCATCATTACCATATCTCTTGAAAGTACTCAATTAGGAACTTAATGATCGGTGTCAAATTTGTTTAACGTAAATAATAGCAACTATCATAAATGTATTTATTAAGGAAACTGAGTGTTTACATAACAAATTTGACTCATAGCAATAATAACTACCTCATTTACCAAACAGTAATATGTAGATGTCAATGAGAAATGTTATAAAAGAAGACTGAAAATAAACTTAAATAAAGAAATGTACGAATAAAAAAGTCATAATATATATGTCTTTTTTTATTCGTGAAATAATAAGTAATATATATTTATATATAGTGTTAGTTAGTTTCTCAGATACACTTAAATTATATATATACAGACCATTAAAACCCAGCATTCAGGGAAACTAAAACAGACGATACTTTTGCAAACAGCGACTAAAGTTGTTACAGTTAAGGTGAAAGTAGTTTTCCGGGTAGTTGCGATCGATGGCAGTGGCGGAGGTTAACGACGTATTAATATTACGTGTACCGAGCCTAGTTCCAAGGCGAGGCGTTAAATATTTAGCGGAGCGATCCCCCGGCGACGGCGCCTGCGACACGAGTGCCCATAAGCTTCTTACGCCGCTCACCGCACTCTGTGGTCAACATCGGGCGTACAATAAAACCCTTTTGATGAGATAATCTTTCTCCGTGTGCTTAAACGAGAGTCGCGTAGGTCAATCAGGTCACGGATAAAGGATTAGCCTTACAGCCAATTGAAAGTTTGGTATTTAGATTCGGGCCTATATTTAGTTACTGCAAGGGCAAAATCTTAGTACCTAATCGCTCGAACCAGTTGCTTTGAATTTGAAATGGCAGGACTCGACATTGTCTAAAATTATTGTAACAATATTATGTGGAAATAAATTAAAAAAAAGAATAAGTATAACAATTGATAGTAAATGGAGCTCTAAAAAAGTTTTGTGCACGTGATATCATCATCATCATCTCAGCCGTCGAACGTCCACTGTTGGACATAAGTGGGCAAAGAAGAAGAACTTTCGCTCATAATTGCCACGCTGGGTAGGCGTGATGGCACTCGTCGGTAGCGTTGCTTAGCAACTGGGAATATTGCAGCCCATTTTCGCCTGCCTGTTGCATTTGAGCTACGCTATTTCGGGTGGATATATCGCCATATAACAGTCCGGTACCTCAGTAGCCTCTTATGACACCTAGTAAAGGGTAAGGTACTACTTCGGTCACGGAACCCCACGACGAATAAAATTTTAGACCAATAAATTTTCTATCAAAATAGCAGTCGGAAATTCATCGTTTCCTACTCCATTCATCAAAATTAACTTTAATGCTCTTTAGTTCGCTCTATCAGCACTATATTTTTACTTTTCGTATGATGTTTAAGAGTAAGTTGATGACGAACGATTCAAACATCATACGAAAATATTCTCACGCAGATTCATTTGTGACGATAGTATATAGTCAGATATTTCTGCCACACATTTTATTTAAAAAAAAAACAAATTTATTTTTACTTTTAAATAAATGAATTTTCATAACAAGTGCTTTATAAAAACATTTTTTCGTTAGGCCTGTGAGTGGTTCGCTTATTTTTAAAGCTAAATATTAAAAAGGTTTACCCCTTTAATTTTATAAAGGTAAATTGAAACAACATATGAAAATTATATAAATATGCATAATAACACTTATTAACATTATATACACACACACATACACAGATATATCACACAATTATGGAGGTGCCAATTATTTAATTATATCATCAGTCTCCTACACACAAAAAAGTTTTTAAAAGGTGTTAGTCAAATAAATCATTAAGATATATTTAACCAATTAACGCAACTTTTCTAAATGAATCTATATTGCATTAAAACCTCATTTGTGTTTATAATTTATTGTATGTGTGTGGTTAATTAAATACAAAAATTAAATATACACAAATGCTAAAATCGTGAAGGAGACCAACAATCGTGTGTTATTGTATATTTATACTATTACTTTTTTGTGTACGATAATGACTCCCACATAATAGTCATTAGACTCATCATATTAGTCATTGGAAGTCTACTGCTGGACAATAGGTCTCTCTAAGAAAGGGGGAATTTTGCCCATAATTGCTTCGCTGGGCAAGCTGCTGTCCATCCCCGCTCTGTGCATTTGAGCTACACTGTTTCGAATGGATATACCGCCATCTGTCGGTTCCAGTACCTCATTCGCCTCTAACAACACCTGGTAAAGGGGTGGTACCAGTAGAAAATATTGAAATGTGTTTACAAAAGATATTTTAGTTTGGAAATGGTACATTTATATATCGTGGTGCGGCGTGCCGGCCTGCGGACAGTTATTCTGTGGGAGGTCACGCTCCATCCACGGTGATTGATGCTCTCTAAGAGATCTATTTACGCAGGTGCCTTTCGTAGTGAAACCGTATTTGTTGCGATCGATTTTGTTTTTTTTTAACAACTTGCTGGAGGGTTTTACATGTCTTTCTAATAAAGTTGGATGTTAGAAGCATTTCTTTAGCTGTTACTTGCACGTAACACATGATTGGCATGGCAATGTACTAGTGATATTGTTGCTATGACTGCATCCTGTATATTGAATTTGACTAATCCCTACTAATATTATAAATGTGAAAGTAACTCTATCTATCTGTCTGTCTGTTACGTCTTTTCGCCTTAACCTCTCAACCGATTTTGAGCTAGAAACTTGAAACTTATGTTTTAGGCCTAGGCCTAACTAAGTTTTAGGACTTCTTCTCATCTATGTAGCACCCTGGCAACTGAACTGTACAAAAAGTCGTATCGATTCTATAGATTAAAAAAAGCCAGGAAACATGTTTTTAAGGTTATAAAATAGTTTATATGTCACTCCAGACTATCAATAATTTCTGTGTGAAATTTTCTTCAGATCTTCTTACAAGAATAAACAAGACGAGGTATTAAAAAAAATTACATGAATAATTATTGTTACCTGTACCTACCCACCTACAACTTAAAAATCGCTAGGCATTATTCAATCGCCAGAGTGTTTCTTGTTATAAAGAAGCAACAGCTCATTATAAAGGCGATATAACTCATTGAGAAATAATTTACAGACATTGCGTACAACATAAATAAGTGAATTAGCGTTAGTCATTAAAAATTCGTTTCGCATGTCATTCCGGTCACTTTGACCAATGTTCTGGGCTTGTTATATTCATTCATTATTACGGAGAATTTGGCGTGACCCCAATATATACGAGGTTTTCAACACAGTTTGATTCATTATTATAGATATACACATCGTCTGTATATATATGTATATCTTTAAACTACGTTGATGTATGTTCTCTTATTTTACTCGAAGAATTTGAAGACAATTATTTTTAATTATTATTTTACATAGACGACAAACAACATTACGCGGAACGTATGCCTATCGGTCCGCGTAGTAAGCGTCACCGCAGCCTATAGGCGATCTTTTTATTTATTATTATTATTCACTATTATTACAAGGATATCATAAACACGTTGCCAACTTTATGACTTAAATATATTATGTAATTTACCCAGTAATTATGCTACCTCTCTCACCCTTCAAATCGGGGTGGGATACCAATGAGGTAGAGTGAGGTACCAATGCAGACGACCTTTGTTCGAGGTCTACTTCATGTAAATGTAAATTAGGAAAATTTTCATTAAATTGGTGCTTTGAATGGTATATTAATTGATTAAATGTTTGGATCTGAAAATATTCGCCTTAAAACACATTAATTTCATTCCGTATCCTACCAAGATGCCATACATTTCAACGAAATTCCACAAGTGTCAGTACTATTGTGACACAAATTGCGTGTATAATTTGAATGGACCCTTTTGTGTCAGACGTCCCGATTCCTGAAAGGAAGTTGTAAATAGAGGCGAGCCGCCACCGCCGCCGCCCTTCCGTGAATTGATTAATTATTATTGCTTCATCAAACAAAAACCCCACAAAGTGAACGACAAAGAACCTGAAATTGATTCCCAACTCTTTCCAGCGATGTCGATGTAGAAATTTTCAAAAGGTTTATTTTAATTAAGTATTTCGCAATCGAACTCTGTCGCGGTGGAATCTGGTCGCACTCTATCAATTTTCTAATAGCTATTAACTTGATTAAATGCAAACAACTGTCACATTTTTTGCCTCTTGTGATTGGTTTTTGTTGATGAAATATCACACACAGCTAAATAGTAAATGCGATGTAATAGTCAATCGCTATTTATTTTATTTTATACTCATCGAAGGTGTTTAATTAAATTTGAATAGATATCGTGTCAAAGTGTTATATTATTAGTATGCCATTAACTTGTATCTCGTTTTATTGTAAGTGAACATTTGGAATAAATCAATTCATTGCGAGTTAAGTGAAAATTCTTTGTAGTTGGGCGGCACATAAAATGTTTATTTCTATAGCTACTTGGCAACCCACAACAAAACTGTAGTGCAAGTTTCATGCGTGGTAAAAGGCACGAGTGGCTATTCCGACTTGGAGAGGGGCTATTTCTTTGTTGATCGGCGTTGTATTTGCGAACAGGGTCGTATTCAGGGTATTTTACAATTTCTATTAGCAACTAGAATTTCACAGATAACTTTTAAAATAACCATCTATGGATTCAAGAAGTAATTTGATTCAAGGCGAATGTTTCACTTTTAAAGCAAAACGAGCAACCACAGACTTGATAAATAGAAAAGCTTTTATCAATTTCTATTCTTTATTAAGATATTAAACTTAGCAGGTTTATATGATTCGTTTCGATTCAGTAAGATGGTATCAATTAAATACCTGCGACCGGACCTGCGAAGCGGCTCTCCCGCGTCCACTCGCCCCGTCGACGCGGGGGGATAATGGGACTCACGTCCGAAGGGATTTAAATAATGGGTCGTGGATCCAACCTGCCATCACAGCCTGTGTGTTTACGCCTAGCCTTGATGTAAAACGACGTGAATCAACTTGTGGACTTCGCTCGACAGGGCTGTCTATTCAGGTAGCTAGAACGAAGTATCGAATTTCTCATATATAAAGTATAAAAGTTTTTGTTATTATTATTAGACACGGTCGACAAACAAGCATACAGACAGTAAGCGTCACCGTAGTCTATAGACGCTCGTAATATCACAAGGATATCACTAGCGCTTTGCTAACCTTGTGACTTGACGATATTATATCACATTACCAAGTGATTCCACTGCCTATCTCACCTTAAAAACTGGAACACATCAATGCGAACACTGCTAGTTAGAAATAGGTGAGAGTGAGATGCCAATGCAGACGACTTTTGTATGAGGTCTCATCATCACCATCATCATAACAGCCATTAAATGTTCACTGTTTGACATAAGCCTCCCCAGGGGGGGAATTGCCGATAATCGCCGCGCTAGACAAGCGTAGTGGTAATCGGAGAGCATAGTTTGGCGATGGGATTGCAGCTACCTATTTCCGTCCTGTTGCATATGAGCCGCATATTAGCTGGTGGATATACCGCCACCTATCAGGTGCCGTCTACCTCATGTAAACTAACATGCATTGGTAAAGGTAAGGTATGCAGGTGTCACGGTGCACTTGCGATCAGTGTATCTAAATAGATATATAATTATAATATTATGAGTGAAAAGTGGCCAAAGTTTAAACAAGGGTATGAACCTGAGTTTCAAATTCAGAAATTAAGTTCTCAGTATTTAATTTTTTATATTAATTTTTTTTTTATTGTTATTACCTTGTTATATATCTAGTTTAGTTTATTTTATTTATTATTCGAAAATTATGCCTGTATTGTTGACGTATAGAGTTTTTTAGTTTGAGTGCTTGGTAGTTAAACTTATGATGGTGTGCATACATCCTTGTGGAGTCACAGCTCGCTAAGATCCCATAGATTTTAAGGTAAGTTTTGATATGTCGTGTGCCCGTTTCGATAAACAAAAATATATATGTCAAGCATGAGTGTTACGAAATGACTTTGAGTTGGAATGTCGCCGCTTTCAGTGAACTGTTTAGGTAGTTTATTTTCGCCTTATATTCGAGTTCTTAACATAGTCCGATATACCAATATTTGTATATCAATGTCATGGGCTTTCTACAGTCTCAGTGTACTCTCCTCTATTTGTGTACATAGTTGCACAGAAGTTTCGTGGCCGCTTATGCAACGGTTTCTAAGTTAAGACCCATGACACGCCACGTGCTTTGACAGCTGTACAGTAATGAAAAGTGCTGACAATAGTCAATTACTACTGACAACCTTGCGTCAGAAACGTTTGCATCAACGGTGCCCTATTGCCTAGTTTATTCATTCATTAAAAAGTATACACATGTTAGATTATTTGTCGAGCCTGATTCATATCAATGAATAGGTACATTGAAATAGCGGAGTTGCATCAGAACGTATTCTCGTATGTAAAAATGTTTGCCGGCAGGCGCGCGAGCGAGTGCGTTACTATCGAAATCAATTATTGGAAATTCTGTTGGAATGGCATTAAACAGTAACGCGTTGATCCGTCTGGCTTCCACTGGTGTGCTGTGCGTGTGTCGTGAACATTCTGATACTGCATTCTGACTAAGTAATATTGATGCATGCTGGCAGACAATGTCGTCTATATCCATACACATAATATGAAATTTAATTGTTTGTTTGTAATGTCTAATTAACATATTTTCACTGGCAAAAAGCTGATGTTAAAAAGAGTAACTTAGGCTACATTTTATTTAATATTCCCAAACCGCGGGACGCTGCTGCTTTTGTACACACACCAACAGATTAACCAACTCAAATTTGTTAAAACTTTGCAATCGATATAAATATATATAAGCAAGACTTTAAGTTTAAAATTGACTGTAAAAATTTGGGTTTTGTTGACAAATAATAAAACGCAGTTTATTATGTAGTTAGTTTTTAATGTAGCTTGTTCTTTATGTTTCAAATTATTACCCGTACATACAATCTAATAGTTTTAAAAATGAAATCTATATTTTTTATTGTACAATGACACCTGTTGCCACTTTTGATTATTATCTCTATATATTAAGATATATAACGAAAATTGTTAAAGATGTGAAATCGTGCGTCTGAAAACTTTACTACTATGAGCAGACACGACAATAAATAATACATAAGCATTTCAAAACTACTAAATTAGAAAAGGTTCGTTGATATTAAAATACTAGCTTTTTCCTGCGACTCCTTGGGGTCTTTATCCCTGAGGAACTATGATTCTTCTCAGAAAAATTGTGTCGCTCCATGACTGCTAAACTACCAAAAAGTCAGGCCAACTCCATAGAGAAGATTTGTATTTTTCTCTATGGAATCCCGGTCTAATTCTATAGCCAGATCAATCCCACAGATCTGCTAAGTCGTGTCGAGGTGTAAGAGTAACAGATCCATACATACACTGGATGTACGCGTTTATAATATGAATAATTAAAAATAAATGTAATAATTAAGTATATTATAAGGTATTTATATATTACTCTTAAGTAAAAAGACATACTTAATATTTGCATATTGAGTATCATCTACACTTATATTATTTTACATTTTACAACTAGGTATAGATACGTGTCTCGGCTGTACATTGTAGAACCTATGTAACTGATTGTGTAAAGTCATAATAAAGTAACAAATTGAAACAAGGTAGTCAAGATTATACAATTTGTACTTCCTTGTATAGCGGCGCCTTGATGACGTCAGGAGAGAAGTGTAAGACGTTGGATATTCCATATCGCAGATTGATGTGCAGATAAATATGGATTTTACCTTATTTTTAATCTACACACAATAAACGAATATAATAAAATTTTGAAAAGCATTATTTAAACTCAGATGTCTCACACATTTTGCTATATTTACTTGTGATGTTTTAAGTAAAGTATCAGTTAAGTATCAGTTAGAATGGCTACCTGAGTTTTATGTGTTAAATAAAATAATTTTATTGATTACAGATTTGCTGCACCAAATTATATAATTAAATGAACAAATAATTGAAATGAATATAATAATAAAAGGATTATAGTTCATTCATAGGCTAGAAACCTAAGAACATGATCAACAGGACAAAACTTGACTATGGATGAAGTCGGGGCGCGCTCCTAAATAATATTAATTTAGTTTAATGTTCTCGCGCGTTGTAATTTAGGAGATCCATAAAAACATTACAACTACAAACACCGTGACTTTATTCTCGAAAAGACTATGTAATGCTGAACACGTATATTTTAACGGTGATGCCAGCTTTGTCCCAATGACAACAGGTGGCGAGCCTATTGCAATTTCTCGGGCATAAATCCTATAGTTGAGCTTGAACTTGCGAGTATATTTTTCAAAACAAATTAGATTAACATTTCAAGAGAATTTATTCGCATTCAACATTGCTTTTTCAATCGGCAACGGCAAATGAGTTGCACACAAAGCTTCAGGTTTTTCCTGACCAAAGATCACATCTCACGTAGCTCGAGAAAAAATCTGATCGGTTTCAACTGCACCTCCTAACCCAGATTCGGTGGCACTGGACAGGCGGGCTACTGGGGCAGACCGGGCCGGCGCAAGCGCCGCGTGATGCAACCGCGCGTGACCATGACTCCGTCGCTCGAAGCTGCCACCTCTCCAACACTTATGATCAATCGCCACAACGTTTTCGGTTTAAAATTAGTGTTGTGCTGAGCTGGCCTCTTTTTTAGTATTCACAAAAATTTGTGACAAATTTTAATCAATATTTGAGTAATCGTCTTAAACAAACTAAAAAGGGGATAAAATAAAGGGATTTTAAACCGATAAAATACAGCCCCATATTTTGCCTGTAAAAGCTTTTTTTACCTATTCGCAGCTAAACGGCAGAAAGTATTTTAATGAAATTTGGCATTTGGACAGCTTAAGCCCTACGAAAGTACATATCCTACTTTTGACCTCAGAGAAGGTTCCTGCGGGACGCGATATAACGCGATGGCTACGCAAACGAAGTCTCACATATTTTTAATACGCTTACATCGACGACAATGGTGCATTTGTTTTTAAATAGCTATGGTATATATGACTCAACATATATTCTGATGACTAAGTATTTAATAGCCTCATGGCAAATAAACAGACTGCTCATAATTGTTGACAGTTAAGATCTTACTACACGGCCGTCACCAGTATAACTTTTGAATACTTTTGTAGTTCTCGTTCAGATTCGCAATTGTTTCGCCGATGAAATGTTCCTGGCACTGACTACAGGCATAAGTGAGGTAGACACATCTCCAGTAGGTAGCGAGGGTATCGCTCCAGACGAACAGGGACGCTCAACGTTTTTAAGATTCTTTAAGATAAAGTTTTTTTAAAGGTATTGATGTTACATTTTAAATTTTAAAGTTGGTTGTTGAATTTAATCTTATAATTGTACTTATTTTATTATTCGATTCTTATATCCATGTTCTTCCTTAACGTGACTTAAGTCTCTTACGCATTTATGCTGATATTGAAAGTTCAGTCATTGCTAACAAGAAAAGAGCCAGCGAAATACGTATTCCGTAAGATTTAAATTGGTATGACGCATTCTGACGATGAGACGAATCACTATCGAGTGATTAATTTGTACGTGACCTAAGTGTTTCGAGAAATTACTAAATACTGATCACGAACGTCTTACTTTACAACTTATTTAATTCCTTCCTCAATTTAATCATTTTGTTGTCCTAAAAAAATACCAATTCTGGGTCGAATGTTTTGAGTTACTTATCTTTGTTTGATTTATTCGTATCAACACAAATCATTTAGATTATAGCACTCGTGTATGGTGCACTATCAAACGCGAGTAAATTGAACGCACAAAAAAAAACAATTGTGTACCTACGGTCATCACCCATGAGATGCAGGTAGAAACCGGTTTTTTGTAACATGTCTTGGATCAATTGATCCGTGATAGAGCAGGAAGCTTCTCACAAAAAAGTTGTGGCCGCAGTTCCCGGTCCAACGATAGTAAGCAGCTTACTATCGTTGGACCGTGAACTGCGTAAAGTAAAGTAAAGTAGCTTACTGTAAGCTACTTTTATATTGCAACGACAAGTGTAGGTACTAATATCATAATATTTAGGAAGTAATATACATGGTATGGACGTGTATAATAGAGGGATGAAAGTAGAATGACTGCACATATATAAAGGGGCAGTGAATGGAAGATTCTTATGGGACAAATACCTGAACCAGGTAGAAGAGGAACTAAACAAGAGCCAAGTCAGAATTGCCAAGAATAATAATGGAACAAGCGTGTATGAAAGGACAAGGAAGCGAGTGTGACGCCAAAAACATGTGAGTGGATATCCAAAGTCTATGCCTACCCCTATGGAACACAGTTGTGATGTATGTGTGTGTAATATACGAGTATTACATGGAGGTAATAATCAACATGACTCATTTAGTTACTCGTCTATTATCGGTTTATAGTTACCGTTATATAATTACCGTTATATCTGTTTGCCTAGCTATTATCCCTACTAATTTTATAAATGCGAAAGTAACTCTGTCTGTCTCTCTGTCTGTTACGCTTTCCTGCTTAAACCTCTCAACCGATTTTAAGGAAATTTGGCACAGACGATTTTTAGACCCTGAGAAAGGACATAGGCATTTTAGTATGAAATAAGAAGTCGAAAGGGGGGGTGGAAAGTTGTATGGAAGTATCGCTATTTTTAGAGCTAGAAACTTGAAACTTATTTTTCAGACCATTAATTCAATATAAATGAACATGACATTCAAAGTTTATATAAGTTAAGGTAAAAAGGTATGGTACCCAAAAGAAAACTATTCCACGCAGACGAAGTCGCGGGCACAGCTAGTTATATGTATAATTTAGAAACAGCCATATAACAATGCTAGTAAACTTGATAAGTTATGTAACCACATAATTATTGTATTTATTTAGTCACCAACAGCAGCTTTGTTGGAATAGTGTTATCAAAGACTAACCTAACATACCGAGCAAGGCAATTGACCCTAATATCTGTTGACACCGAATTATCGTCGGCGTCGACTAAACGGCCTACTTGCTTTCGGATCGTCGCTATATGACTACTATTTATTATTACTTAGCTCGAACTTCGGTCATGAGTCCTCGATGTGACTTGTTCAACTAAATAGTTCATACTTGTTATAATTGGACGGATTATAGTAACCTAGTAGAACGTCTCAGTTTCTGATAAACTATACTGATTCGTTCGAACCGGATCACTCATTACATCCATACTATTATTATAAATAGGAACTTGTGTGTGTGTCTGTTTGTAATTCTTACACGATTTCTAAACTAACTGATTCTCGTTAAATTCTAAATTAAGTTAACTTGATATACTATTATATTGACAGGCCTCGAGCATTGGGTAGGACAAACATGTTTATGATGAATATTTGTGTTTTTTTCTGTATTTAGGTGTGGAAATATGTGTTTTGAGTATAATATTTGTTATTCCTCTGTTGCCTGATATCCGTAACGCAAGTGATTAAAGTAACTTTACGAAGTGAAGTCAATATTAATTAATTCACATGTCTTATAAGAATTTTGTGTGAATCTATTGATTTAATTATTTATACATTTCGTCTCCCTTTACAAGTTATGGACAATGTCCTGACCAGCGTTGGACAGTTGATATTTGATCACGATCTATTTCAATTCTTTTATCCTAATCGGAATTTCATAATTCCCCGATAATTAATAAAGCTATCTTTTATAACCGATCATTGTTTGACCTCAAACATATTTAATACTTGTACTACGAGGTATTGAGCAGCGAACAAAGAAAGGATAATACAAGGGTCGCATCAATCGTGTCATACACCTATAGAAATAAAAGGCCATGAGAGTTTTTACTCCGAGCTGACAAAATTTATTCACGGTTCCATTTTACGAGCCATTTCGTACTAGTCGCGCACCAAGCATTATACTCCGTTAGTATTCGTGATGTTGTAGTTTTCAACTATAAAACTTTCATGGCGTAGTACCCGGCGAATGTGGGAACAGATACCTGCTAAATCCACTGTACGAAAATACACTTGCCTTTGTACCAATATAGTTTACAGTGTAAAAATTTCAGAATAGTTTTATAGTCTACGGACATTTGCTTGGCTTAGGTGTTTCTCAAAATATCTATATATATTAAAGGAGAAGCTGATTGACTGACTGACTCACTAACTGGCTGACTAACTGACTAACATATTAACACAGGGCCTAAACTATAAGAGTTAAAAACTTGAAATATTGCACAGGGTTTTCTTTTCCAACGTAAAAGAGCACTAGAAAGAATTTTTGAAAATTCACCCCCAAAAGTAGTAAAACGGGGTTGCAAAATTTTGTATAAAACATTGTTGTTTTTGAAATTCAGTTTAAAGGTCTTCATTAACTGCTAGAAAACACGAGTAAAAAAATGTTTCGAAAATCATCCAATATTTACCAAATTTTAATTAAATTTAATATGGGTAAAACGGGTAAATCTCCGAGACGTGGCTAGTATATAAATAGCATTAAAATTTATAACGTATTAAATATGTTTCACGTATTTATGAATCAAATTACATTGAAAGTTAAAATATGTGCCTACTTGTGCAATGTTATAATACAAGGTTTAGTATTGTATATTAGTAAAATTAATCAAAAAGAAAAAATAAACGAACGAAGCTACTTAAGTTCGCAATTTAGACAATGTAGTTTTTGTGTTATCTCGTATCCATCTTGCCCGCGTCATATTCTAAAAGGGACAAAGGTCTGATGTTCGGCTTCCCCGAACTGTTGGAGGATCAATTTCAATTGATCATTCTTGGGCCCGCTTTAAAACGATCGGAAGTCAGTGAGCAATGAGGCAGAGCAGTGAGGGTATGCGGCGGAAGCGGGCACATTTATCGGGGACGCCCCTATCGCAGGAAGCGAGGTGACCGCACCGCCACCCAGTGGCCAGCTCGCAAATCATAACACGACAGACGCTTGTTAACGGGAATTGCAACGATAACACCACATGCTAAAAGACTGATAACACTGCAGCAGAACTGCCAACATTTCAACGTAATGTTATTTGAAACCTCCGTTTATCTTTGTCTATGGCAGTTTTGCCATCTATGGATGAGTAGCTACATATTTATACTCTGTACATGTAGTTGTGTTATTATAGCTAGCATTATTGTGAGGGGTACCTGCCGGTAGGCAAAGTAGAATAGTTACTCCCACTGTACGAGGCGACTAAGGAACCAAAATCGTCAGATGGCGGTATATCCATCCAAAACAGCTCAAATGCATAGGGCGGGGATAGGCAGCAGCATTCCAGTCGCAAAAGCTGCGCTCTGCGATTGCCAACACGTTTGCCCAGCGCGGCAATTATCGGAAACAAACTTCCTTTCTTGGAGAGGCCTATGTTCAGCAGCGGACTTTCAATGGCTGGTAAGATGTATGCATGTAGCTTATATAGAATAACACGTGTCAATGTAGTAGTGTCGCACTAGTTATTTATTTTGGCCTTACGGTATTTGGCATTAATTTTTTTTATTTATATTGTTAACATAACTAAAGCATATTTTCATAGGAGCTATGCCACAAATGGTAGTGAAATTATCCTGTTCGCCAAAGGTAGTGTATTCGATCCCCATTAAGAGTAAATATTAATATGATGAATATTTGTATTAATTCTGTGTCTGGGTGTTATGTATATGTATTTAAATATTATACCTATTTGTAATTTCTCTGTTACCTGATATCCGTAACACAAGTTCTTTAAGTTTCTTATCTCAATGTCAAATAAACGTATGAGATGTGTGAATTTATTATTCATTTTATTATATAGAATCATTAAAAATTAAGGCAAATATAATTTTAAACACTAGTTTGGGAGTTGTCATTCAATCAAGCTATATTTAAAGAACTATGACAATGCGACTCGTATCAAGATATTTTTAAAAGGAAAAAGGACTGACTACGTCTCTAAAGCATGGGGAACGGACACTTATCTGTTGTCATTACTTATTAACTGTCAGAATAACAAATGCTATTTAAGGCGATACCAATTTATGACATGACAATATCAGAAATTATACGACAGAAAACATCATCGGCTAATATGTTTGGAGGTCTACAGTTGCACTTAGGCCTTCCTTAGAAAGGGGATATATTGCCCAGAATTGCCACGCTGCGCAAGGGTGTTGGAAATCGCAGAGCGCAGCTTTCACGATGGGGATGCTGTTGCCCATCCCCGCCCTGTGCATTAAGGCTACACTTTTTACCGCCGTCTATCTGATCTGGCACTTTAGTCGCCTCACACCGGGTACAATAGAGAGCGGGGTACTATTCTACTCTGCCGGTACCTCACGGCAAGAAATATATCGCGGTATTTAAGTGCACTTGTTACTAATACCGTCATAATACTTAGGTGTTGAGTTTTTCAGTTAACACATTTCAGCAATCTTGTAAATTTGTGTCGGTTTTTATACAAAAAACCATCGATCGCGCTTGTATCTGTCTATTGTGCAGACTTAACAGACTTCCTTTGTGATGCTAACAATGTTTTATTTTTTATTTATTCAAATGCATTTAATGAAATTAGATAACATGATCGGTGTAGTGTTTTTTACGGGTCCGTGATCCACTAACCTCATTGGGCACTGAATTGTGCAGGCCCGAGATTGGCCGGTTAAATCGACCAAGCTTAGTTTTATAATCAATTTGTAGTATAATAATCGGCTGTGTCTGAAATATTAATTATACAGTTGAAACAACACTATTTAAACGAAATGCAATACTGCTGTCCGTGACTAAGGCAAAAAATTACTGTATTTTCTTTATTCAATATTACATCTGTCAGTAATCAGTCTGGCAATGATTTCATAACAGATCTAAGCGTGACAAATAAAGTTTTTGGGAGATTTATTTCTGTCCTATACCTCATTTAACCTATACATTTGATTAATCAAAACACAAATATGTATTAGTATATTTATTTCCGCAACTGGACACTGCTAACTGACAAGTAAACTAGTAAGCTATCAAAGGCATATTATATTATTCTCTTTTATTGTTTGATAACAGACTTCAATCATTAACATAAGAGTCACGTGTTCGTTTGATACAACACACAAGTGTATAACTTTAATCTGAAAATAAGTGTATATTTTATAATTCGCCGCAAATTATATAAAAATTAGAAATATTGGTATTTCTTGAAAATCGCCATATAAACTTTTTAATGCCAAACTTCATACAAAGGTTCAAAGGTTACGCTCCATGAGCATAAATGAATATATTGAAATGAGCAAATTGAGCTGTTCCAAAAGTGCAACCAAAAATATAATTCAAGTACTTTTAAAAGAGTGGTTCTCTAATTTATGTGGGTGGTGTGCATTAGTCATCATCAATTCAGCCCATCTGGCAGCTCCAGAACTAATGAGGGGTCATAGGATGCGCGCTTGTATGTGATTTATAGCGATCAGTAAACATTGCTTAACAGGCGAGCTCCGCTATAGGTGCTTCACCTGCGTCTCTGTTTGATGCTGTTATAACCAGTAGAATATACACTTCGATGGTACATTCGACTTGCACAAACCCACCTGTCACAAACCAACTAAAGTCATCAGTACAACTAGAATAATGAATCATAAATTTTATGCGGTTTAGTTGAATGTATACTTTTCGAGGCTTAAACAGATGTCTGACTAACTAGCGAAAAAAAAACAACACCTAGATTGTTTTTTTCCTCGTAAATGCAAGGTTTTATATACATACATCACGCCTGTGTCCCATCGGGGTAGGCAGACTATGGATCTCCACTTGTCACTATTTCGGCATACCTCTCTAGCTTCCCTTACTCGCATTAGTCCATTCATATACGCTCGTTTATCCTTGATACTTCTGACCTAGCCCTTCTTAATTACCTCTTCTTTATATTTGAAGAAAAAATTTACCTGAACGAGTTAGTTGGTGGTTATTAACCTATATACAATATCGAACCCTTGCCTCAGGTTGAAGCATGCATGTTTGAGAATAGTAAACACTGATTATATTGCTGTTAGCGCTGCTTAATGTGCTTCTATCTTTTGTTATAAGACACTGAAATGAGTGCAAAGGAGATACCTAGGTTGAATAAATTATTATAATGACCTAACAAAATTATTAATTAGTTTACAAGGATAACATATATTAGTTAAGTCATTTTCATCGTGGCAATAATCTATGCAACCATTAAACAATTTAATAAAAAACCAAATAAAAAGCATGTTTTATTTAAAGTCGCTGTACTTAATCTATTCAGTTAGGAAGTACATCGTATCGATTATTCTGATCTTTGAATTATAAAATATGTGCACAAACCAACAGATCAATTGACAAAAATCTGTCAACATTTTACAGTCAATTTATATTTATTAATTATATATTTATTTCAAAGATATGTAATAACAATTACTTTTAGGTTTTTAATTAGGTACACTACATTAGTGTTTATTCTATTATTTTAATCATCAATCATTTATTTCATTGGCTATCATTTAAATTTACTTAAGTATTTCGCTATCTCAATAGTACATGTTGGTAAGCGTTAATATGTAAAGACCATATCTTATTGAGAAAACAAGATAATATGTATTATTATATATTCCATATATATTATTATTATATATTGTACCGATTCAGTTTAGTTTTTCAGTTTGTACTTCTAAAAAAAATAAATAAGTTAAGTTTCGATCGGCGAGCGATATTTCTTCATGTACAAAGAATGACGTATTTTACTCTCTTTATTTATATATAAAAATCTTAGTGTCACGGTCTGCCCGAGATGATCTTCAAGACTACTGAACCGAATTATCCAATTTATTTATTGTGTTCATTTTGATTTAACTAGAGATATAGGATAGTTTACATCTCCATATATAGTCGTGTATAATATTAGTAGCATAAGTAATATTTTTACCATGATAAATATATAAAGACAAAACAACGTCTGTCGGGTTAGCCTAAATCACCTTGTATGGGTAATTATCTGAAGAAATATCAAAATTTTTATACTAATGAACTGAGAACCATTGAGTTCAAAATTGACTATAAAAATTTGACAAATTTGGGTAGGTCGATCTGTTGCCTACCGTACAATCCACAAATACAAACAAATTAAAAATAGTAAACCTTTCATAGATTTGTATTATCCGATTCAAAATTGTGTTAGAAGATAAAAGTACTATGTGTAAATGATATTTGTCACGTATATTCGGTATTGTATCTGTTTATTTGTGTTGCGATAATACTGTTAAAATTATAATGGACAAAGACAATAGCAGTGTAAATAAGGGCAAATACCTACATAGTTAGTACATTTCCATTATTTTTTAACGCAATACTGATACGTAAAGGAACGATAAACAATGATAAGGATAATATCAATTAATTCCTTTATTATCATCAAAAAATCCTTTTCACGACTCAACTCTTTTTGTGCATTGAATTATTTTAAAGGCGAACATTTTAAAGGCGGACGGTTTATGAATTTAATTTTGAAGCAAGAGTTGATTTATAGGTCGTTTTTAAAGTTAAAAATGATTTATTTATGTCACATTTGCACGCCAAGTCTTATCACTATTTTGATTAATGAGTCCATGGCATGTGCAGGCTGATAGAGCGCTAATGAGCAACGTGGAGATGTAATATTTATATACTCGTTAGTTGTTAAGTTACAGGGTCATTGAACTTTAATAACTAACTTCAATAACACACAAGGAAAGAGCTATTTTATTATTTTAAAGCTGATCATATTGCTCATACTGTATGCGTGTATCCGTCCTCAGTCATGCCCATTCTACTTTTATAAATGAGTGTGTCTTTTGTTTTTGCAATACTTTTATAAGTTATCCGATCTTGGTCAAATTTAGCACGTGGATAGCTCGAATTTTGGGGAAAGAGATGAGCTATTTATCATCCAGGAAAAGTACCCTTGGGACTCGGACAAAAAAAAGACAGAAATCCAATGTTTAAAAACAGAAATCCGCTACATGTATTATTTTGGAAAAAAAAAAATTGTCTGTTATAATAACAAAATTACTTTGCCGCCACTTTATAATGGATTTTTTTTTATTAACACAAATGTTAGAAACAGGAATTTGAAAAAGCAAATGTTTTTTTATAGTATGTCGGTTTCTTTTTCCTTTTTTATTTTATTTATATGTTATGTATGGGATTGATGGCTCAAACGGGGGTAGTTAGTAATTCATCTTCATTACATCTGAAAGAAAGTCCACTGTGGGACATATGCGTCCTCAAGTAAATGGATAATAATTATTAATTATAATTAATAGAAAGGTAATTGCCGCCGTGGGCACGCGTAATGGTAATCGCAGAGCTTTGCGTTGGGGATGCTGCTGCCCATCTCCACCCTGTTGATTTTAAACTGCGCTGTTTCGGATGGATATACGCTGTCGGTTCCGATGCCTTAGTCGCCTCTTATAACACCTGGTACAGAGATAAGTACTAACGTATCTCTGTACCAGGTGTTAATGTGTATAATAGTTTATACTCTGCTGCTACTTCAGGGCAAAGTTGTGATTACAGAACGTATCGAGATCTTTTCTTTAAAATGAAAACCTTAATTTTATCTATTTTATCTTATTTATACAATAATATAACTTAAATATTATTTAAACAAATGTGTTTAATTATAAATTTTTTAATTAAATATAGACAAGCTTTAGTTAAATTTCCAATGTTGTTCATACATAAAACAATTTTAAAATTGTTGGCAATTAGGCACGTTTGGGATATCAATTTGCAGTTGGATATTTTATTGTTGCGACGAGTTTAAGGCAACAAGACAGTCTACTGCACAGTACAAAATGTACAATAAAGCGAAACTGTACAATAATAACAATGAAAGCCCAGTGCGGGACATTTAATTTAGAGCTAAAAACTGAAAAGGGGCCAAAATTAGACGCCTGGGAACGCTGTCGAGTGACTTTATATTTTCCATAACAAACAACATCTCTATAACATCTTTTGAACGTATAAACATTACGTACTTCTTCTTGTGAACGTATAAGTATGTTGTAAACGCATAAATGTAAAATAACGATAGATAATAGTAGATTATTATTTTAAAAAGGTTACGTTATTTAAAAAATATTTTTCTGTCTAATTTGACTTTATTACACAATGCATAATTACTTGCAAACGGAACTCTATAAAATATTGATTTTGTTGTTGATTGATACGTACAATAAACGCTTTTTTGTAATAATTATAGATTATCGCTATCTTGCATGAACATTGATACGACTTTAAAGTAACTGACGTCCTAAAAAGAACACAAATTTTAGAAAGTAATTATAGATTTTATTTTTGAATTCTGATTGATTAGACTCTAAGCAATCAGAGACTCTAAGCCTTAGAGAGAGAGCCGTTTGTTATATTATTGTCACATTATGTGCCAGTAATTTCATACCCTCTCTCATCCTTCAAACTGCAACACACGATTAAAAAAAGATGACGAGAGAGAGAGAGAGAGAGAGAGACAGAGAGAGAAAGAGAGAGAGAAAGAGAGAGAGAGAAAGACAGAAAGAGAGAAAGAGAAAGAGAGAGAGAAAGAGAGAGAGAAAGAGAGAGAGAGAAAGAGAGAGAGAGAGAGAGAAGTACTGACAAGTGGCGGTATGCAACAGGTTGGGAATGGGCAGGAGCATCTCCGTCAATTATTGCCCAGCAGTGGATGTTCTACGGCTGCTATGATAATTTATGTACTGCGCAGATTTTATTGATGTATGATTTCTGAACATATCCGTATATATGAAGTGGGCTGGGAACAGTCTCTACCTACAGCTAGTTATGTATACGCTTTCGCCCGGTTACCCGGCCACCGAATATCTAACTTTACCCATGCGACGCCTTGATTTTTTGTAGGCTCCCTTCTTTTTTTGTAGGTTGATGCTTGATTGATACGTGACTATATTAGCTAGCTGACTTTTTTGACAATTCAAGAGTGCCTGTAGTTAGACCAAAATAGAATGAAAAGTATCTTTTTAATTCTTTTTAAGCAAAGCAAGGGCGTATACAAGTTAATGATATAGAAAAGAAGTTTGCCGTTTTTATAAGCGTCAATTACATTTGATCGAAGGGCGACCAGCCGTAGTACCGGATGGCAGCGCGCGCCTCGCGCTACGTGAGCGGATTTGCAAATGGCACACTATTGTTGTATGTCTAAGTTATGTCCACCACATGTCGGCGTCGTGCTGTCCCTCGGGAGAATCGCTCTAACAGGGTCCTTACAATTCTTAACTAGCTAATTAATTGGAATAAATAACTCCGCCCGACAACACACCAATTGTTCAATCAAATTGAAGTTAATTAAAACTCTTTACTACGAACTTTACAGCAACGGAGGAACTGGCTTTCAACGACAGTCTGACCTTATTTAGATATTATCTTACCATCATTGATATTCCGAGAACTAATACTAGCTTTATCGAATTCTTTTTTTGATATTTAACGTGCGTACACTATGCAACAGATCACCCTACCCAAATCTGACAAATTTTCCAATCAATTTTGAACTAAATTAAAACTCTTATAGATTTTTATCGATTGTAAAGTTTTGACTGTTTTGGGTAGGTTGGACTGTTGCTTTGTGTACTTTTTCATTAGACCAGATCGACAAACAAGCGCACAGTCCGCGTGGTAGTAAGCGTCACTGCGGTCTATAGACCCTCGTAATATCACAAGGATATCACTAACGCGTTCCCAACCTTCTGGCGTGAGGATATTATGCCACATTACCCAGTAAATTTAATCCTTCTCTCACCCTTCAGACAGGAACACAGCAATGTAAGCAGTAAGAGTGAGTTACCAATGCAAACTAACTTTTCTATGAGATCTACCTCATGTAACTTGTACTTAGATTATTTTTGCTTGCTAACTGTTGTTCGTAAACGTTTTACAGTCAAATATTAAAAGAAGAGAGAAAGCTTACGTATGGAGACACACACACATATCGTGTTTCTTGCTTGACTATATATTTTTTTTATAAAACACAGAGTAGCAAAAATAATACACTCTATATTTGTGCTGACTTGACGATAGTAATCATGGTATTTGGAAGAAGTAAAATAAGGTTCATGATTTATGATCAATCTTATTTATATAGAAAGCTGATCCCGATGCAACATTATAACATGAAATAATAAAACAAAAAGATTCTATACCATGATTGCTTCAGCCAAGTGTATGTTATGAAAAAGAAGTTCAATGCTTGCACATAATTTATTATGTGTAATTAAAATGGGCTTGTGTTTGGTAGGCAGCTACATTATTCATTGGTGTGAACGGTTATGGCAGACGAGGATGCAGGCGAGCGGTGTAGAATGCGTAAGCGCAGACGGTCCGACCAACTCGTAAATTACCCAACACGTGATGTAAACAGTAGAGCAACTTTGTAATGGTTATTGCCATTTTCAAATGCGTCTGCCTGGTCATATTGGCCATGTTTGAGGACGCAGATAAATGAAAGGTTATGGAATATATTACATAAATCATAAATTTATAAGCAATTAATTTAAATAGATTTAGCTTCTAATATGTAGAAAAGTGTAATTTGGATAAATATAACATTTTCTCAAGTCTGATTATTTCAATAGTGCACAATTATATATAGTTGTATAAAACAATAGAAAAATATGCAACGAACTGTAATTTTAAATACGAAAAAAGTGTATATGCACTTAACAAAATTGTATTAAAAATAGATCTCCAACAAATTTATTTTTGTTATCTAATTTTCTTACTTGTTCAATAGAGAAATAGAACACGTAAAAAATCACTACGAATAGATTTGATAGAATCTACATATATAATTTATATTTCTAATATTTTCGTAAGTGCCCGTGATTGACTGTCCCAGTGGCGTAAATCTCTTGGTGGTCTCCTTATCTTAAGCGCAAAAAGCCTTGGGTTTGATTCACACTCAGGAAATATTTCTATATTAAATATTCGTGTTAGATTTGTGTCTGGCTGTTAAAATATGTACTTATTTAAGTATTATACTTGTAAATACTCTGCTGTCTGATATCAGTAACACAAGTGCTATATGCTATTTATCTCGAAATCAGGTCATCGTGTGAGTTTTTTTCGTCGTGTTTTTTATGAGACCATGCAGACTTTTTTAAATTACTGTTTTTTATGCAACTGTGTTGAAGGCGCGTTGGCCGTCGCGAACGCACCCGAGTCGCAGTGATTCAGGCTCGTGGCGTCACCGCGCAGGCGCGTCCTCATCCTTCTACAACGTTCCATCGCATCAGTATTCGGGTGGCGTTCACAATTTTATCCAAAACGAATAAGATTGGATCTAAGACGTAGACCCTCTAACATTAATGTACCAAAATGTTAAATTACGCAAAATAAATGTATAAATTCGTAACATCTTATACATTGCCACGGCTATAATTAGCTTTAAGTATTTGAGTTACGGATATCAGACAACAAGGTGTATTACAAATGTAATACTTGACTATACATTTTTAACACCTATACACATAACAAACAAAAATATTCATCTCATAAATATTTGTCCTTCTTCTTTGATTTACGATAATTTTTCGTTTTATTGACAGGGCGCCACTAGATGTCACGACTGTCGGTTGTGACATTTTATGGAAAAATGTAATTCTGATATGTTTCGCTTTAATAGGATTCACTTGGATTTAATTGTAAAAAGACCTGAAGTAAAGCTTTAAATGTTGTTTCTTTTACCATTTCAGAAAAACGCAATTCAACGTCTTTATTTCATTTATCCCAATTAATAGAACATTATCATTATATATAATACGGTAGTTGTATTTATCGAAAAAGTTTGCCGGAGCATTCTCTGGTAGCTGACATTATAAAGAGTTACTTAGGCTACTTTTATTAAATAAAGAAATAGAGGTGATGCGTAAAAAAAATATTGTAAAAGAAACGAATTGCAATGGTAAATATTAATATAACTTTACATACGTATGGTGTAGGGAGTACCATTTAGTAGACATATAAGAGAAAAACAGAGTATAATATACAAAACCTACTGTTGTAGAGAAACAAGAGCGGGACAATTAGAACATGTAAACGAAACTGTATTTCTTAGAAACGTTTTCCAAGTAGCCGCCAGGAACAAAGGTAGAAGTTACTCACAATATTTCGATGAAACAGCGGACAAAACTTCGTCATTTTGTATGAGTAGCGTCACTGCACCAGCAACCAGAGAACAATTCTGTCACAAACAAAATATCAGCATTCGTATGGTTGTACGTACAATAACATGACATAAAAAGCCACGGCAATATATACAATTTTCTTATATATTATCTTAAAATTAAACGAGATGTGAAATGCTTAATATATTACCCAATATAAAGCTTAAAACTAACTTTAACTATTATCCCCGAATAAGCAACAGTCAAACTATTGGGTTATTAAATATTTTAATGGTTTTTTATCTTTTTTTTACATAATATTATATATACGTGAAACCGTTGTAATATAAACAATATGCATAACAAATTATGATGCCAAATATCATAATGCTATAAATAACTTGTGAGATGACATTGGCATCGGTTATTCTTATCAAGATAGCTGATAACTCTGTCTCTGATTTGCGATGAAATGATAAATAATTTTTTCTTTACTCATTCTTCTTTAATTCCAGACGATTCGAATTTATGTGTTAGGTTTGTAAACGGGTAGATATATATGGTCAGACGAACAAAAGATTGGGACGTTCTACTAATAAAAAAGAATTTCAAGGTTATTTTTCGTCATGCCAATTGGCACCCTCAGACCTTTCCGATTTACGATTTTTTTTCTGAGATTTTAAGGAAATGTAATAATATATTAATATAAATAAATATAGGTGTACATATGCTTAATAATTTAATTAAATATATCATAAAGCTACAAATCGTGCAATAAAATACCAATTTCACAATTACGCGCAATTCAAGTGAAATAATAAAATTGCATAAAACAGTTGAATATCGACTAAATTTTGGTATAAAATAAACTTATTTAATTCTATTTTTTCTATAATAAAATGTTTTTAAAGTTCCTTACATTTTAATAATATCTCTTTCTAAATGTAAATGATAAATAATATATCCAAAATATTGCGAAATTGTTCTTTATTTGTGATGCAATTATTAATGTAATATGGCTTCATACCGATTTAATGAAATATTTAACAAGAAAACATGCACTTACAAGCACAATATCAATAATCAATAGTCTAAACTTCGTTATTATGTCAGGACGTGCATTGCTAGACATCGCTTCGCCAAGAGATTAAATGGGACCAGATATGCGACCTGCATCCAGTGCGATCCTGTGGTGTAGCAAGATCATCTGTCCATCTATACATATATATCTCTTTGTCAACACGCAGCAGCAGTTAATAATGAAATATCTATGTTTAGGTTTATGATTATATATATATGGGTATACGCAGTAAGGAAGCGAAGTTACACCAAGCGTAAAGAAACGCGTCTAACAATGAGTAGGGAAAGATAAGTCGTTCTTAATTAGACATTGCATGCACTTTCAATAACTGATAGACTGTTATCTTTAGCATAGATTCTCTTCTCACTTCTCAGTCAGCAGGTGCTATTTGAGTGAGCGTGCTCTATCTTCTTGATCCGTGTCCTTATCTCTGAACCCCATCAGGGAAGCAATAAAAAAATAAACGTAGTTTGCACTTTTATTTTGAATTAAAGTCACCTGCATTGTACTTCAATTTTGTCTAGAGCACAAAATGTGGAAGGCGATGTTTTCATTGTGTTAGTCACTGAGTGTGTCAAATTCATTATTAGACAATTATGGAATCCTTGATAGTAATTAGAACACATATAAGTGATGTGAATTTGATTAGAGCATACAAAGATTTTTCGGTCATCATTCATTCGACTGATGAAAAGACTGGTGTACCGGCGGAATGGATCATATTCCCCCCTTTGTATAAGGTGACATAAGAAGTGGCTAGTTACCGCATAAGACATCAATGGGCAGCATCCCGGTTGCGAATTTACGCTCCGCGATCGCTACCACAGTTGCACATTGCGCAATTATGAGCAAAAACTCAATTTTGGGGGGATTATCTACAACAGCGAATATACATAGCCCGATAAAACGATAAGAGACTTCAGCTACATATGATTCAATTCAAACTATACACAACAAAAATCACAAAATGTTTACAAAGCGCGATTTCCTAAAACCTTGCAGTTAAATCATAGAATTGATCTGACCTCTCCACGTCCGACCTAGATAATAGATCTGATGCTCAATTAACTTCAAATTAACTTGCGCGTTACTGTTTTGCATGAGTTACCACTTATAACTATAAAATATATAGAGAGTGAAAGTAGTGTACTTTTTACTTTCGATACTTTATATAGTATCTGAAACTGAATGGAGAACTTCTAGCTGAAATGCGAATGTTTTAGTTTTATGCGAATTTTTTCTAATCTGTTTGCTATAATTATACAACGAATTTCTGGTTTGCTACCTTACGTAATTAGCGAAGAAAAAATATTATAAACAAAACTGTCATTCTTAATCGGTACAGGTACTTAATCGGTAAGGACTCAGGTTATTGTATGCATTAAAGTCGACTGTAAAAAATTGATCGAACTCAATCACGCAGGGTTATGCAGTAATGTATTGCAATAAAATATTTATGACTGCTATTGTAATTAAACTTACATGTTAATTAAAAATAATAAGTGTATATAATACCTAATATGCATATATTATCTAATGTCTTAGTTTGCTTGCAAGATGATTAATTACGTTTTAAACAAAGATACTGCTGACCAATAAATTCTAATTGTTTAGGTGATAAAGTAAATGATAATTTTGACGTATATGTAACATACACTTCTCGCTTGCGATCAAAAGATAGCGTTAGCGATATGTAGCTACCGATTAGATGTTTTTATAAAAAAATATTACCTACTGAAAATGATAACCAACTTTAAAATTCTATGATGTAAAATTACATTCAATTATATAAAAATTTGCTTATCTTCTGATTTTAATTTGAAGCAGTACTATTTTTAATTGCATATTTTATTATACAAATAGTTACAATTATCTTTGTGATCCATAAGATTCTAACTGTATTATTATTTGATATTATATTATAGTTGACTATACTATAATTTAACGTATACTTTAGTACAGCCAGGTCCTGGTGCAGGTCTTAGTTTAATTATAATTATAGGTTCAGTATGAGAGGCAGCGAGGTACTGGCAATAACCGTGAGATACCGGGAGAGTAGAATGGTATCTCCCCCTAGTACCGACAGATGTCGGAGTATCTATTTGATATAGTATACCTCAAATGGCAGGGATAGGCCGTCGCGATAACTGCGATCTAGGATTGCCAACACGTTTGCTTAGCGCGCCAATTATGTACAAAATTCCACCTATCTTGGGGAGGCTTATGTCCAACAGTGGACTTCCAATAGCTGTATGTATGTATTCCAATATGATGACGGTAATGAAGTTTGAGACATTAGTAAAATACATTACAAAATCATTTTCATCATTTAGCTTTTTTTTAAACAACTTAATAATAATATAATATAGACAAAGTAAAAAGTCATTATTTCCATAAATACTACTCCAAAAGAATGCACATAGTATAAATGTAATGTGAAAGTACTTTCTCGGTAATGAGGCCACCTTGATTGATAGCCGAGTTGATCAGCGAACATCAATGGCGCTAAATGAAATTACTATACACGCGACCGTCGCTTGTTCTTTTTTATAAACAAACGCAGGGTTGCCATTAATTACTTTAGAAAGTATTGTGCGTTCGGTAAACACAGAAAAAACACGCATGTTTGATTCAATAGTTTCTATTGCCCATAGCACGTGCCCGGAGTAAGTTTTGCCAGATGTTGTTAATAAGATGTTAACGGATTTATAATATTTCTATTATACTAACTAGATCAGTTAGTCATATACCTCTAAAAAGAAGAAGATAGTGAAAACAGTTTCGACAAAAAAATACCAAGTCATCTAAACATTTCAAGTAACTAAGGACAATTTTAACTGTTCTAACGAATTATGTCTACAACTAGCTTGACCAAGTTATATAACGGTTTTCCCGCCGGAATCCTGATGGATAGTGGCCCTAAGTAAACTCGTATGTGGCGCGCGCCTTGGCGAGCAGACTGGGCGTTTGGCCAAATCTGCGCCAGACATACATCCACACACAAATGTACCTCTACGGCTGCTATAGCACTGGCCGGTTTAAACAATGCCACAGAACCTCGTAACGCCCTTAAAATTCGTAGCTCATAACTATTATAAATGTCATACTTTAGTATTAGGCTGCGACCACAAAGCTCGTATTTCAAAACATTGGCAAAAATCAGATTAATAGCTACAGGAACATTATTTTATATGCCCATTTCATGATAACAATTGAAATAGGGCTCGGACTGATTATAAAAAAAACACGTCCCAGCTGTTAGTACACAAAAGCTTTTAGAACCACATTTGTGTATTGTTATAATCTGTAGCCAGCCCTCGTGGCTGCTTGCTCGCACCCTCGCTTTGTTACATTCTAGTCGAGTCAAGCTGTCCTTATCCCACATATGGGGACAAACGAAAGGAAAACAACAGTTATGCTGTGTATTGGCGACGTATCGACTGATCGGTTTGAAAACAACCCCAATCGACGGGACAGGCCGATGAGAGCGAAAGTTTTGCTTTCCATTCCATTTGGCATACTCTGCGGGTTTTATGTTTTACTATGTTTTCTTTTTCTATCAAGTATCATTCTTCCGGACTTACTCCAGTCTCGGACTTTTTATTCGCTAAGATGTTGTAGTTTTTTATGCTTCTTTATTTGCATTTTATTCCGTTTCAATTCACATAGACGAGACTACGAGACGATACATCGATGTCATATAATATCTCAAACATGGCATGCAGCAATGTGAAAGCACTTTTCAACTTCATGAATACTGTTTGCTCCTTAAAATTCTTTAAAAGAAGTCCAATGCAAATATCGGAACTCCTTTGTGAGAACACAATATAATTAAATATTAATTAATAATTGACGGGACCGATGGCGCCGATGGATCCTATCTTGTGCGCCAGGCGTGGTGACGAATACTTGTATTCATTAAAGGTGATAGTGAATAATGAATTCTTGTATTTGTTCTGTGTATGGGTGTTAAATATATATACATTTTAAATTATATTCACTATTGTCTGAATTTATTGAATGAAGTAAATACAGTAAAGTAATTGGGGGTCGTGTTGGATCAAAGATTGTCATGGTTTCCTCAGACCGAGCTAGTGGCCACTAGGCTGTATGATCATATTCTTATCTTCAAAATTCTTAGGTATGTCGCCTCAAAAAATATTGCTATATAAGTTTTCACGGCCCTGGCACAGTCCATAACTTAATATTGCATTACTGTATGGGGAGGCGCCTCCAAAACTAACATGATTCAGGCTAGGCTAGGTTTTCTTATAAAACACATAACATTAGATTACAATCCAAATTTGTCTTCTCAAAAAAGACGATTGTATACCGGAGCAGCCGTTAAGTTAGTATATACTCAATTCGTGATGAATCAATATGTTTATCTCTTTTCTCATCTGTATAATTCTGTTATTAAAATCCTGCACATATACTATTACATAGCAAGTGATATTACCTCAAAACTGTAAGCTAAAAGCAACAGGCTGGATTTCATCATTATGATTTGACGAAGTCGAGAAATTTACAAGTGCCTTCATTTAATGAGATGTGTGTGAATTTATGTATATCTTTGAATTTCTTTACTAGGCTTCAAAACATTTACAATCGCATCTGTATTTTAGATTTGTCCAGTTCATACACGCACACACACACTCATTCACACACGCACACATACAGTCATTCACACACGCACACACACACAACATAAGTTTCCGGTCCGCCATTAAAAAGAGTGGGACAACACCAAATGTATATGAAATTATGTAACATCAAATAAATAAATTGAAATAGGTATGACTCGCAATCCCAGTGAAAAGAAGATAGATAGAAAAAAGATCTCCCTATGTATCAGTGTTACTTTATGTACTGATATAAGTGTTAGCAAGCAAGTCTTACAATTGTAGGGCATAGTCAATATTCAATGGTATGACTACACCATGTCTTCACGCCGCAACAATGTGACTCGGGCACCTAGTTCGCATTCCTTTCCTTACTCCGCAGTCTTAAGACTTACATTTGTAGTTGCTCGCTTTATAAAACGAGCCGAAGCATAGCACATTAACACAGCAATTATCGCCAGTCGGCCCATACAACGCCATGATTTGCAACACAAAGACAAGCCTTGGCCTTGCGGGCAGCGAGCGATATCGACATTGTCGTGAAAAATGTACGTCGTTTGTCGAAATAACCTTCATAATTTCCAATCGTGCTATTTGCGGGTAAATGGGGGGGAAAAATCTTTAGTACTGCTATAAAGTGAGGATTGTTGTTAATTGGCAGTAATTCACAATTGTTTACTGATCTTTTTATTTTGTCTATTAAGGGCATGTTTTTGCTTCGACGGTGACTACGATCGCTGTAATTATTATCTAAACGTGCTGTAAAAGCGGGGTCAGTCGGGACTCGAACCTGCATCTTCCCACTACCGTTATGCTAACGAGACCTTAGCGGTAATCACCTACGAACACTCAAATGTCTAACTTTTACAAGTTTGAAGCAATCGATAAAGGCGAAATGAATACTTAATTACTTTGGGAGGTTTTATGCATATAAATCCGAAGTTCGAGCCCTCCTGACACCTGAGACAAGATTTTTTTTTAGTAAATATCATCTGATGCCATTATGACAACTTTAAAAAGTTAAACTTAAATAAGTACTTTTTGTGGGAAAATAAACAAAAAGATTATGTATATACCTAATAGGAGAATTTTATTATAATTCTTGTTATTATTTAATAAATTTCTGACATATACTTGTATTCTGATTATAATTTTGTGCATTAAAAGTGTATTGTTTTGAAATTAATTGAATTAGATCGAATCATTAGTCCAAAAAAACATAGAAAGCAAAACGTTTTCTTATTCTTTATCTGTCGCCACATCGCCACACGTACGAATAGTACACTATGTAATTTTCGTCAGATTTTTTACATGTTGTTTTGTGCAACGTGGTTTGTATTGAATTGTGAAACCAAGACTTGGCCCCAATATCTCGTAAATTTTCAGCTGAAGCTTTTGTAACATTTGGGCCAACAACAACAGAACAGCCATGTAGCGGTCACTGCAGGACATAGGTCTCCCCAAGAAAGGGGAATTTTGCTTATAATTGTCGCGCTAGGAAGGCTTAGTGGCAAAGCGTAGCTTCGCGGCGGCAACGCCGCAGCAGCCTATCTGCACCTTGTTGCATTTGAGTCACGCTAACCGTCGCCGTACCGCCATCTGTCAGTTACGGTACCTCAGTTGAATCTTACGACACCTGATATAGGGGGAAGTACTATTCTCCTCTGTCGATACTCCATGTCCGGTATATTTTTTTTAAAAAAGAAATACGCCCAACATTTACATGTACTGTTTGTATTACCATTACTATAAAGGTTGTGCCTGGGTATGTTTTGGAGAACATAGTTTGAGAACGTTGGCTTTTCCTCTTGTCAGTTTCGAATAAAACATTTTATTCGGTCTTTGACTATGAGCGATTGTAATATTCTTAATATTAAGCAATGAATAACTGGAACTTAGATCTACTCTATATGAACTGTCTACTCGCACCGGCTTCGCACGGGTGAAATAAGGATAAAAAATTGTTTTTATGGGTTATCTCTAAAAGATAGACATATACCAACGTGGATCTTTTTGTACACTTATTTACAATATTACAACTAAACTCAACTCGAGGATATCAATTAAAATAATCTACCACACATTATTTTGATTTGACGTCGAGTTCAGCCAGAGCTTGCAATGTAATTGCAAAAAATGTGTTTATTTACGACATCACATTGAAAACCTCTAAAATATTTAGTGTTTCTCTACTATATTATGCATGTATTATACTATATGTTTTATACTATATGTATAATACATGCATAACTTGTGTTTCTGTGTTGTTCTTGAATTTACTCCATCTATTTAGAAAACCGCATCAAATTCCGTTGCGTAATTTTAAAGATCTAAGTGTACCTACGTTAAGACAGACAGCGGTTAGCGACTCAGTTTTATACTATGCGGTGAGGTCGATCCCGTTGTATTCCACATATAGTTGAATGTATATAAGCAGGTATTCACATAGTTATGGTTATGTATACCGTGCTTTGCGGTGGCAGTGTCCAGTAACAGTCGCGGTGTCAAGGCTGGCTCTTTAATGCCTATTATAGCGTAAACTTCAATAGCCGAGACCTTCAATACAACGTACCGAAGTGTGACGTCCTAGTATTGTTGCCCATAATAAACCCTTGCCGAATAAATTCACAGACAATTATTGTTGGAGTCACGCATTTCATCGGAACAGAAATGAAGCGACCTTTTGATGTGAGATTTTTTATTGAACTACCTAAAATACCTGTTAGGATAAAGTATTATTATAATATTAAAGTAGCTTATTTAATGGGCCCGATGGCTCACTTGGTAGTGTTCCGATCTTACCCGCCAGAGGTTGTGGGTTTGACAAACATGCATGTGATGAATCAATTGAAATTTATATTTGGAAGACCTTTGTTGTCTGATATCTATAAAATCACATGTGCAATTTATGAGTCAAATTAATATATGAAATGTTATGTAAACTTATTAATTATTATTATTTCCATGTGGGTATTTTCATCAAAATTCTAGCTCTAAGCTGTGACAGCGTAGCATTGAAGTGTTAGTGTGGATATTTGGACTGGAATCAAAACGGAAGACACCTTGCTTGTCTAGTTAGCTTCACTCTCTGAAATTATTTAGATACGAAGGCGAAAATTATGTCCTTTATACGCTTTATTATCTACTTAATAGTATGGTTTTTATGATTTGAGCATGACAATGAAATTGGTATATAATTTAGGTAGGCAATGACTTCACTAGGTAGGTAGATTAAGTGCACAATAATTGGGCTCAGATCAAATTATATAAGTAAAGAACAATAATTACATAAAATTCACACAATATCTCATACATTGACCTGACTCCGTGAAAAGTTGCTTAAAGCACTTGTGTTACCAATATCAGACAACAGAGAAATCACAAGTATTATATTTAATGAAGCCAATACAAACTTTAGCTTTGACGGGCCCGATAGCTCAGATAGTAGTGATCTTATCTTGTGGGTTCGATTCCCACCCAAAACAAATATTTATACGATGGTATTTGTATTTGTTCTGTCTGGGTGTTAAATATATATATCTTTAAGTAGTATATTTGTGATTCTTGTGTTGTCTGGCATCCGTAACACAACTGCTTTAAGAGACTTTGTGGGAATTTATTATTATTTAAATACATATTTATCACCCAAAATACAGAATAAATATAAATGTTCATCATATAAATGTTTCTCCTGTGTGGGGATCGAACCCTCGCCCCTGATCGCCCATGACCATTGGCGCACAAGATGGGATTTCTATCGAATGCCCAAATCGGGCTCGTCAAAGTTTAAGTTTGTACTGACTTCATAAGGTATAGAAATAACATAAATAAAGAAGTTAGTCGCTAATTTTGTTCTTTCTCCCACTAACTGAACTGCACATATAACACGCGGGAAAGTAATATACTTACAATATACATCAGCTTTCCGAGCGCTTTTCAAAGGAAATTCTTTTATATTGCTCGAAGCCAGCGTAAAGTGCATGCCATACGTCTTTGAGTTACATCTTGGAGCGAGGAATAAAGTTCTTCAGTGGGTGGCATTAACTTAGGGTTCGACAGTCGTTGTGCAACGAAATAGCTGGAGCAGGTAGTGATCGTGTTTTGAGGTCACAGAATTACTGGCTATTTATGATTAGCAATATCATGAGTGATACCCAAATAAATAGGGTTTACAAACCACTGGTTCTCTGTCAAGACTATTGGGTACGGTCTCAGAGACTAGCCCGACCGCGTGGCAGTTGCCAGAGTTCTGACATGCGGTGTCTCTGAAATTGAGGTTGGATTTGCAGTGGCTTATATGTGGTTAGCTGTAGATGTTGGGCAACGTGCGTCTCCCCGGTATTACCCCTGCGACCACGGGCGCTCCACGTCGTGCACAGCCAGTACGAGTCTAGTAGTACCGATTGACGAATGCGAACGATAAGTATGAGGCCCGAGAAGCCTTTAGCGGATTGGTGGGGTAGATTACTCTGCCATTAAGCACCTCCGGTGTTAGCAACCGACAGCTGATAGTGCCATGAGTCGCTCACATGAGCGCCTGTTACCCAGCAGCATTAGAAGAATTTGGGGAGATGTATGCAAGTAGTCGTGAGGTACCGGTAGAGTGGAACAGTACCTATCACTGTACCAGGTGTTGTAAGAGGCGACTAAGGTTCCAGAACCGACAGATGGCGGTATATCCATGCAAAAAAGTCAGCTCAAATGTACAGGCCGGGATGGGCAGCAGCTTCCCCGACGCGAAAGCTGCGCTCTGCGATTGCTAACACGCTTGCCCAGCGCAGCAAATATGAGCAACATACCCACTTTCTTGCGGAGGCCTATGTCCAACAGTGGACTTTTAATGGCTGGTATGATGATGCAAATACATCAGGATGTGAGAGCGCCTTACAGCTTCGTCACCTCCCCGGAAAGAGAGGGAATCCGATATCTCGAAGATCCAAACTTAAATTACGGATGTACCACGGGGAGGGATGGCTTCTCCTTCCGTATATAACCGTAAGGTTGGTGATGGTGAACGCCGTAAACTAAACAAGCAGTTCTCTCCATCGGGGATAAGGGTTTGTCCTTTTAAGTCTAGGAGCCGTAAAGGCAAGTATAGTCTAATCCTATTGATTCCTACGTAACTTCGACGGTGCTGCTCGTAATGAGAAACATTGCTAATATACTAATTGTACTAATTTATATGAATACTAGCTTGCCCGAACTGACTAACTAAATATAAGTATACACTAGTTATATTTTAACTATATATCTTTATCAAGGAACAAATATTGATTAATGCTTGTAAATAAAAACCTTTTTTAATTTTGAAAGAGAAATATTCGTCGATACAAAGTAATCTACACACCGCCGGAAAGCTAGTAAATGATGTATACCGAATATAATATACCAATAATAAATGATTTAATTTTAACCGGCCGATGATGAATTCGGTTCTTATCTTGTGAAGTGTCGCGGGTTCGATTACTATGCAAAATATTTGTGCTGATTCTATATCTGTTAGTTAAATATGTATTTGAGTATTACATTTGTAATTCCTCTGTTGTGGGATATCTGTAACACAAATGCTTTTAACTACTCATTTCGGAGTCAGATCAACGTGTGAAATGAATTTATTTATAAACTGTGTATATTTAACTGGATCTGTTTTTGTATTTCGTTTGTATCCTGCTGGAGTTCGCGGGTACTCCATTATCCAACCATTGTATTATTATCCCTTTTCCCGAATTAATGTTTAATTTTATCCCACGCAAACCGTCACGCCATAAGGTCACTGGAAAGCCGAAGTAACCACGAGCTTTGTAAAGTGACTTAAATGTAACCCTTTTCGCAATGCGGCGATATTTAATTTTGCAGTATATTTATATTTCTTTAACAAAGTCGCTTAAAATATCCAACAGTTTTTTTATTTCAATATTTCTGCTTAAATAGAAAAGCGGCCCATCCCTTCGTTAGCGCTGGAATTCTCGTCCATCATTAGGTTAGAGCGAAAAAAAAGAATATGAGTTAGTTGCATGCCTTTATTTTCAGTGAGGATGGGATTGATGCTGGAGCAGCAGCCTAGGTTCGAACAAAGAAAACAGTCATTGGTAACTTAATTTAAGGGTCATATACTATGGAGGTAAAGTATTAAGAGTTCCGAAACTTGTTACAACAATTAAAAATAAAAGATGCCTCTGTTAACAAAATTTATGAAATTATTTTGCTAAAAATTATTATATTAATCGATGTTAAGCAGGCAGTATAGTCTGCATGCAGCATCGAGTCGGATAATCTGTTGTAGGATAATTATTAAATGTTCCCTCATATTACAAAAACTATTTATATAATTCTATTCCAGTTAAATCAGATTTTATTCCCATAATATCAAACTTCAACGTTAGATCCACACATGTACAACCTCATACATAGGTCGTCTGTATTAGTATCACACTCTTACCTATTTCTAACGCCAATCAGTAGTGTACGCATAGCTGTGTTCCGGTTTGAAGGCTGAGAGATTCAGTGAAATATCGAAAAATGCGACAAAATATCTTCAAGCGCGGCGTGGTTTATGAGTAGAGTTAGACCAGTTGTTACTTTTTCATTTGCATGCTAGGGTTGTCAAAGCTCTCAGCAAATTCCAGCCGGCGAGGACTGGAAATTATTTCGACGAGTATTCGACAGCTTGCTCAGATTTTACGCTGGAAAAATACCTGCAAGCCCACCCCATTACTGGCAAAGCATTTGTTGGAAATCACCCTTATTACAAAAGGAATAGAAGCCACGACCGGTATGTACCTCTTAAATATTACTGTTACACAGCATAGCTAGTTGATTGCATACCTATAATTAAGGTACCATAATAACATAACTAAAGACATAACATAACATAATTAAAGACCTACCAGAATGGCGTCGCGCACTGTTCGAAATTATTTTAAATTTTAAAAGTGTGACGGTATGAAGCATTTGTATACTTTTATATTAACCGTGAATTAATTCTGTTTCAGTTTCTATTTTTAATATTCTCAAGGCCTGGAGAAAAAGCGTGTTTGCTGGTTGTATAGTAACGAAGCGCATTCTTGAACTTTATCGCTTTTGTTTTAGTTCAGTTCCAAGCTTAGTATAATATAATGTTTTACGGCTACAGTCTAGTATAAATAATTTTCAAGATTAAAACGGGAGTCACGATCAGGTTGGTTTTCAAAATTATACGACTAAAATTAAATAACTTCCACAGTCAATAGTCTCGTGGTTTTACTGGTATTTACTTCGAGTTGTTAGTATTGAAAGAGTACTTAATATTTAAATAGTAGTAGAGTACAATATATAAATATATATTGTATAGGAATCTCTAAATTCGTGTTCAAACTATTCGTGTACGCTAATGAAGTTCGGATACCGTACTCCCTTCAAATGGATAACTAAGTGCGTTGTTTACAGAAGTATGTTGCAAAGTTACTTCACAATCCGATACAACTTAATGTTACTTCGTGATATACATAGATATGTGTGTACATACTTATAGTAAGAACTTGGATGTAATAATATGCATCTACGAGGAAGCGAGACTGCCTAAACTTAAAGGAGGCTCGAACTTCATTATAACAAATATGTACGGTTTCAATTCAGTTCGAGTTGGGGAAAACAGATAGGAAACAGTTTCTGAAGGAAATTGTACTTTAGTGCCTAGCGTGTAACTTTGTTATGAGCTGTGATAACAAGGAAGTTTTTTTAGAATTTACAAACTTTGATGTAAATCTAAATATGTGTCATTCAAGTTAAGTTTAATCCGTGCAATTAGCATCAAACCACAGACTGATCGTATTAATTAAAAAATATTATTTATTTCATTGTGGAAATATAATTGTGCTGTTATAAAGATCCTTGGTACCTGCATAATATTAACTGTAAACTCTTTATAACTGGAGGAAAATCGCAAGTACTCACTCACCAATACAAGGATAACAATATGATTTACTATTATTGTGAATTTCAATGGTATTTATCGAGGTAAAATAATTATTATTTCCATCGCCGAAACTAAGGGGGAGTAAGGGAGGGCAGGGGGAGGGGAGGTATAAAAGAGCAGGGGAGGCTTCCAGCAAATGTATGTTCTACAATATATCACGCCTCCGTTACATTTTGATTAGTGATTAGTGCGGGTTCATAGATTATATTTATCTATTGTTTTAAAATATATACCTATAGACAGCCATTGGAATAGATTGCTTTGCAAACGGGCCACGCAAAACTGATTATAAAGAACAGAGCTGAATTATAACTTATAGTTAATCAATAATTTGCCATTGACGGGATCAAAAGCAGATGAAGACATTCATGTAACTAAAATTGATTCCGGTGATAAAATTTGGCGAAAGTACTCAGAAAATCTGACCTAAAAAATCTGACATGCCTTCCCTTAGGCCAGAAGCTACGCTAATGATTACTCATTATTTCCAGTAATTACTACATTTAATTGGTATATATGTATTCTGTTTTGTTAGAAAATGCGTTGTAAAGTATAGCGCTTAGAGTTTCGGTGCCATGATGTCAGCCGGTCCGTCTACACTGACAATTTACTGCTAGATATTTACTAACAAAATTTAAGAATGTTTATATATTTTCTTGCCTTAAACAAACGTCAAGTCGTAGTTATACAGTATTTTTGGTGTCACAAAAGAAAACCAACTGGACATAGTTTTTTAAACTCCATTTCTGTAACTGAAGTTGTAGAACGTTTGCAAGAAAAAGAAAATAAAGCGGCTAGTTACCATTCCCTGCGAGGTTTTCGATTCCGCACGTCCGTCACGTCCGATAGCTCTACATTTTTAGGGTTCCGTTACTGAATATTCTACGGTTGAAACTCAGCGATTTGTCAAGTAAAAGAAATACAGCCGGGTATTGCATTTGAGAATTCCGTTGGCAGTTTGATTTAAATCACTCCTTACAGTGATGGTCAAGGAGATTTTTAAAACACTTTCAAGTTTTACATTAACTTAATATTATTTTAAAATGAGATACACATGTGATAAAATATTCTCCTCCTGTGTCGTTGGAATTTACGTCTTGCAATAGGTTCTTCCATTAATTAAAGAGATTTTTTAATTACAAAAGTGATTTATTGGGCTATTAAAGTAAAGCTAGGACACAAGCTGACCAAATTTGAACGCTTTTTAGGAAAGGACTGGTGCGGTCAACTTACAACTGGCGCTTATGTATGAAAATATTAATGAATGTTAAGGAAGCAAATAAATGATGTCATGTATATACATTTTGCATTGATTGCTTATAATATTGATAAAAATATTAGGCAGCGTAACCAACTGCGCCCGCGGCTTCGTGCGAGTGGTTAAAAATTTCGTACACCTATCACTTCACAGCAATGATTCTATATACACAATATAATCGTCAAAAACACAATATATAAAGTATCCTAGAATTCGAAACACGCAACAGAACCACATAAAACTGACTGTCCAAAAAAACACCTAACGCCATACTTTCAGCATCTGACCTAGATTTTTATTAATTCAATAAAAGTAGAAATCATATGAAGCCTCGTATCAATGCGACTGCAACACAGGTTTTTATAAAAATCTTTTCTTCTTATTCTTATCTTTTCATACACACCGTTACTATCATCAAGAAGCTAATAATCAGTCTTGTGTCTTCTTTCGACTGGTATATTAGACAAATGCTATATAGTAGTACTGTAATGACACCCATGGGTTATTAGTTTTACTTGATTTTATTTAATTTTCCATGTACTGCTTGGGTCGTAGGCCTCCGTAAGAAAGAGAAAGGGGGAATGTTGGCTATAATTGCCGCGTTGAGCAAGCGTAGTTTAGCGACGAGGATGCTACTGCCGATTCCCGCCCTGAGTTACATTATTTTGAATAGATATACCGCCATCTATCGGTTACCGTACCTTAGTCGCCTGTTACAATGCCTGGTACAAAGTGAGGTAATGCCTGCTCTGCCGGTACCCTCAACTTATAAAGGAAAATTATAAATCCCCACAACTGTAATTTTTTTAAGTTTGTGAATTGAAGCTGCAGCAAGTGCAAGTGAGGGCATCTCCAAGCTCCTGGAATGGCAAAGAGTTTACATCAATATTAATGGCGAAATCATCACTCACCTTCCCTTTAGTCATCTCGTCTTTACTTTTAGTCATGGCAAAAGAAATGGAAGATTGAGCACGACGCTAGAAGACCTTAATCAAGTTTCTCAACAGGTGGGTCTCAGGTGAACATGGAGAAAACCAAAACTGTTTCTAATGCCCATATTGTACTCACCCCAGTATCAGTTAAGAACTTGCTTCTTAACATCGTTGTATACCTAGGACAAATAGTACAATTAAATAAGTCCAACTTCAGGAAATCACGTTCAAAACGATCGTTCGTCCACCCAGAAGGTAGACAAACGATCTGATTAAAACCGTAGGATCGCTGAACGTGTACAACCTGTCCTACTGGAAATCACTTGGATAGGCCTAGGAACAACATTGGATGTCTTGCGGCTGATATAATGATGATGAAACTTCAGTCAGTTTAGTTAACCTAGATTAATTCAATATGAAACGTTTATTTAAGCATCTTTATCGGACGAATGTTTGACATGCTTGACAACTTAATAAGCTAATTTCTTTTTGTTTATAAACCAATTGAAATGAAACAAACATACAATTTAAGTACTAACCTAACCTAACATTAGTAAAATCTACGATCGTATTGTTTACAGACACAAACAGACAGACAAGCCGTACACCTATCACTTCACAGCAATGATTCTATATACACAATATTGACGAATAATCGTCAAAAACACAATATATAAAGTATCCTAGAATTCGAAACACGCAACAGAACCACATAAAACTGACTGTCCAAAAAAACAGCTAACGCCATACTTTCTATCTAATGTTGACCTTCGAAATTTTCTTTAATGAACGCAAAAGAGTCAAGTTCGCATACTTATTCGTAAAGAAAATTTCCCAGAATGTGGTTTTGTCGAAATCTTTCTGAAGCAATTCAAAATGTAATTCAATAAATTGCGAATGTATGTTTCTAGAATTGTGGATAATTAATTATTTTTAATTGATGTAGTTGAGATCTAGGAGTTTAATTCTACGATATAATAATCTAACAATCATTGTTTTCGGTACTATTTTGGTAATAAGCTCCACCAATAACAATTATTCTTGTATGTATAGATAATTATTATATGTATATAATGTTACTGAAGTCACGCAGGCACGAGGTTCTATATTAACGCATGGCAATACATTGTTGACTTATTGTATGTGACAATAACATAAATAAACTTACTTCCTTCTTGACTATTTGTAGTAATAATTGCCGTGTTTGTATATTATTTACCGTCGGATTTATTATAAGTAAGATTTGCACGTTTTTTATAGAAAAAATATTGTCGCCATGTTATTACGAAATATGTAGTCGCTGGCTGAAGTGAATTTGCGGCAAAACTATGTAATTACACATCTGTAGATAAGATTCTGACAATCTGAATCATGATTTTCAATTATTTTATCATGTACAAATGCTTTGGCCCTATTTGAGTCCTAAAAAAAGTCTGCTATAGCATAAGTCTATCTTTTAAGATTAACTTACTGTATCCTTTTTATGGCATACAAATTTGATTAAAACTTCATCATTTTCTTTTCAATTTGTGAAGGTGTTAACATGATATTAATAATATTATTCAAATAAACATCTTATTCGTTACACATATTTAATTGTGATGAAAATGTTGAGGATCATCTAAATAATATACTAGCTGTGCCCGTTTTTTTCCACGTTAATCTGATGGAAATATCCTAAGATGATGCATATAACATTACCTTACTGCAAAAGAAAGTCCCGTTTTAAACCGTTTAAAGATAAGCCGAAACAGACAGACAGACTGCATATACTTTTATATGCATTTATTATTTGGTATTACAAACAGACTTTTAATTACATGTAGATGTATAGATTATTTTTCCTTTTGTTTAATTGGCTTACTACCAAATCCTAACTATTTTATAAATGCGAAAGTTAGTGAGAATGAATGTATGCATGTATGTTTACAGTGTACGAGTAAGTCCAGTTTAAGTTAGATACATTGACAGGCGTGTACAGCATATACAAAAAGGCTCTTACATTATAATTATATAATTAGATTAATGGGCCAATTCGTACGTAAACGTTAACAAAGAAATTACATGTAACAATTGAGTTTATGAATCACTGTCTGCATCAATATATTCGATACAATTTTATTTAATGATAATACATGATGACATTTGATTACAGAATAATAAATACCATTATTATAATTTTAAAACAGTCAGTGATTTATTTGATTTTCGCTTTATAGAGCGTTTCAGATCAATGGTAAATTAGGAGGGATGTACTCATAAGTTTTCTTTAAATATTGGTTAAACACACACCAATTAATTAAAATTCATTAAGCGTAATGTGAAAGATAAATTCACATTAATTAATATCATCTGACAAGAGCTACCGTTTCCTAATAACAATAATAACTGAATTAAAAATATGACACATTTCATTAAAATCTATAAGCTACATTGTCATGTTTAAAGCCGGTATATGATAAAAAGCTAAATATTAAGCCGGGGTTTCGGCAGACTAGAATAGTACTCGTATTTCCCTCTGTATCAAGTGTCGTAGACGGCGACTGCGATACCAGAACCGCAAGCAGCAGTATTTTATTTTGGCACCGCTCAAATACAGTAGGGCGGGGATGGGCAGAAGTATCCTAGTCGCGAAGCTATGTTTTGCGATTGCAACCACGCCTGCCCATTGTGACAATATTGTTTTATACATATTCCTCTCGACGTGATTATAATCATTAGAGGTATTTCCCATACCTTTAATAAAGAGGATTATGTCCAGCAATGAACGTTAAAGATAATGATGTTTAAAGTAAAAAAAAAACTTAGTGGACGTTTCATCACTTTATTGGACATCCTTGAACCTTCGGAATCGCTCCACAACAAAGTACTAGCGTCCTAGCAAAGCGGGCTACTCTACGGCCGGCGTATTCCCAAATCAATTCAAAACATTCCCTGGCACGGTCGGCAGCAGCCAACTTAACTATTGACAGCTGAAACAAGTATAGTTAGTCCTGAATCTACATTAATTGGACCTCAGGGTGTACTCGCCTCGTGCGACGGTGTTTGAGCTACGATCCCAGTATTAATTGCTTCTATCCCAGGGAACCGAATATCCACGGAATTCGCAAGTAAGAGTAAACATTTCCTTTGATTAACACATTTTTCGTTAAATACGATCGCTGGACTTGCTTTTGCTTGTAGACTCGCGGTGGAAGTTTACCTGAGACCTTTTGTTTTAGTCTAGACCAGGTACCCGTAAACTTTTTCTATTCAGACAAACACTGCCTTCTCAAAAACGAATTTGGGCAAATAATATCTGATACAATATATACTTTGAAGGTAGTCAAACGTGTCAAATCCATTCATATGTTTCTCTTTGAACTGTCAGTTATAATTTACACTTGGGGATTAATGTATTATTAATGGGGTCTGGTGTGAATTGTGTTATTAATTGTGTTAGAGTAGGTACCATACAATGTCAATCGTTTTCAAGAATCTACTCAGGTCAAATTAAGTACTTGTATAAAACATTTATAGGGTAAAACCCCCAATGAATAATGACAATATTACCAGACCCCCATTACGGTACTGTCGGGCAGTACCCGCAAAATGGACAGACAGACTAAAACCGCAGGATCGCGCTGGACGCAGGCCGCTTGCAACTGGTCCTATTGGAAATTACTTGGGGAAGCCTATGTCTAACAGTGGAAGTCTGATGGCTGATAAATGATGTGAAGATGATAAAAACATTTGATTTAATAGAATCGGAAATTCAGCACATCACTAAGAATAATAGTTAAAATAAAAGTGCACGTCTGTTTTACTTTCTTTAATGGTCTAATCGATGCTGAAAGAGGACATATTTTTATTATTCCCGCTAGCCGTGGAATATATTGTGCGCCGTTACCTCTCTCTGTGTCAGATGCCTGAGGCGGTTGATATACCGGAACTAACGTCTGTTACAAACACCCGGCACAGCGCTAAATGCAATACGGCGAGGACAGCATCATCCCTTTTGCGACGATACGCTCAGCGATTACCACCACTCCAGCACTGTAACTATAGGCACAAATCAACCAAAATAGCAACTGAGCGTCTTGTCAATTCCTTAGGGAGGCCTATATATTATACAGTAAATGTCCTCGCACAGTTGATATGATTCACCAAACATCTATCACGATTCACCATACCAATCTATATCTGTATATACATATATATAAAAGAAGCTGACTGACTAACTGACATGTCATCGCAGGACCTAATCATTAAGGGTTAAAAACTTAAATTTTTGCACAGTAACAACTGTGCAAAATTTTAAGTTTTATAACGAAGGGGAGTACTAGAAAAGGATTTTTGTAAATTCAGCCCCTAAAGGGGTATAACGAGGGTGTAAAATTTGTATAAAACTTTGCTGGTTTTGAAGTTATTTGAAATTAATTCAGTATATAGGTTCTTCATTAAAATGGTTAGTCAGACACAAGAGTAAATATTTTTCTAAAACATCTTTGAAGGGGGTACAAGAGAGGTGCCAAGTTAGTATGGAAGTTCTACAACCTAAGGCGGAGAAATCCGTGGGGCGCTGCTAGTCTTTACATATAAAAAAATCCTGGCATGATATTTGTTTGTGCTGTGCGACGATTTTCAAGAACTGACAGACAGAACCGGCTTTAATAAAGTTTTGCTCACTATGTGTAGTTTGATTCAACTTGGAAGATAAAATAGTTTATATCTTAATTTATAGCCGCCAAAGGTTTTTTATTGCAAATTATTTGTTTATGGTCAGCAGGTATAATATTTTGCCCACTTTTTGATAGCTGAGTCTCTATTCCGTTACATACCTTAATCGCTTCGGTATATACTTCCATTATGTCTTATTTAATTCGAATACAATTCAGGTAAATAGGTTAACAATGCTGTGTATAAATTGCATATTGGTAATGTCGTTTTGTCGAAACACCCACACACATGATTTTATAGCTTTATTAAATATGCGAAACAACCTGTCACAGACATATATTGCTTTGGTTTTGAGTTTAAAATATAAAAGTTTATGGTCAATGACTACAAGGCTCTTAGTCATGAGAAACAAATATTCGAAATGCCTCGTCCGTGATTCACTGATGCATAATAGCTGCATTCCGAAACCTCTCACTTCGACTGGACCTTATGGTCGTTGCTTTGATGAATGACAAATAAAAAATGTTTTATAGTACCCCATGTAAATAAATAATGATTGATAAATATAACATTTCAAACATCAAAAGCAATCACAATCGTCGGGATTTTTTTTATTACCTATAATTATTATTAAGTAATCTAATAAATATAAAATAATACATAATCGTACTTTGGCGTGTTATTTTATAAATAACACCTAAGCAATAAACCATTTTAAAATGTTACTATTGGTTTGTTTGATAATTATAGGTAGTTTTTCTTTCACAATTTTGTAAATTAATAAGCAAATAATTGTTTTCTATCTAATCGTTCTGGGTTTTAATGCTAAAGTTCACTAGTAGTGCATATGCTCGTGAAGTAAAAGTTAACAAAGATTTTTGTTTGTTTTTTCTTAATAAAGTAAAAGCAGATAAATGTTTAGTATCGAGTGTGACCCCCTCTAGCTGAAATCATAGCTTGAATACGTCTGGGTATGCTAGTGAGGATATCCCGAATAATTGTTTGCGGTTCCCACTCCGCGGTAATCACATTCTTCAGTTCTCTGATGGTCTGCGGAGTCGGTTGTACTGATCTCACGCGTCGTTTCAGAACGTCCTAGACATGCTCTATAGGATTGAGGTGATGTCTGGTGACTTCGAGCTGCCAATCCAAACGACGAATGCCGACTTCTTGAGTCCATGACTCACAATTTCGTGCAAACCTAAGCCTGGCAACTCTGTGCTCACGGAGTAACTTAGGGCCGCGGGCCGGGCGATGACTGCGTATACTGGCCGCGAGAAGCCTCCCCCTGACCGTCCATAGATATGCACATTTCTTACTTCTTCGAGGTTGTTCGTTCGTTCACATACGAAGACTTTTCAATCAAAGAAGCGATTTCTCAATGCGCGACTCACAAATAAACGATCATCTTATCGTTGGGTACATGAATATCTTCCAGCACCAGGCCTTCTCTTGACGGAACCGGTGTCTTGATACCGCTGCCAGGTCCTTTGAACTGTCGAGCGACTCACACTTAGCCTCTAAGCCACGAAGCTTGGCTGCAACCCTCTTCGAGCAGCGCAATAATTTTGGTAGCTTTTACCATTTTCCTTAACATTATTGAGACAGCTAAACATCAATAAATGAAGCTTTGACAATTAAGAATATGAAATAAATTCATAAAAATTGACTAGAAGTTATGAAAACCGATATTATCATTTGGAACTTCGTACCAAAAATGTTGGATAAAAAGTGGTTTTCTGTAAAAACGAGCATCAAACGAAAATTTGAATTTAGAACGTACTGTTTTAAACATCACTAAAACCGGCCAGTAACATGTACAAATGATTGAAATCATTTTGGACCGTATTTTTTAAAGAAGAATTAAAATCAAAACCGCCCGTTTTTTTTGCAAATGAGTGTATTAAAATTGTATTAATAAATAAGCAACCTAAATAACTGATCCCAGTCGAAGTTCACAGCCCGATAGTTTTAAATCCCACTATTATTTGAGTGATTGATTAAATATCAGAAGCGTTAGACACAGTTGAAACAACGATATCATGAATTGTTTGTAATACTAAGTAAATGACTTGCGACTAAGATAACGATTACTTATTAGATGAAATAGTTATGGAAAATCACTATCTATATGCTTCATACTCTTTACATTCGATACTTTATGGTATTTTATAGCTTTTTTATTTTAAAGCTGCCTTTTGTCCGTGGCCTCGTTCGAATTTTTCAGAGATTAGTCAGAACAATAAGAGACAATTTGTTCTAACTATTGATTTTATTACACACGACTGATAGATATTATATATTTAAAATACATATCCAACATTGAAAGTATATACTTTCATAGAAAATAGATTTATTATTAAATAACTGTCCAAAATTTAAAAATTAATCATCGAAATGTCTGTACGCTTATAACTTTTAAACGTGTGCACCAAATTGGATAATTATTTTTTGTTTATTTTTTATTGTTAGCATCAAATTTCTACGAGATCATAGGGATCGGGAAGTTTGTATGAAAAAAATATGGAAGCTAATGTTTGTATGTAGGTAGTTAGTTTAAAAGTTGGAAAATCAAGAACGGTTTAAAACTCTCTGGGTAAAGGGATCAACGGGGTAAAATTTTAATATGAAGGTACTCTAACGAACCACTGGACCGCTAGCAGATTATGAAAAACGCCTGCAATTTACATAGCATCAAATTCACTTAAACGTATATCTTCAATTCAATATGGATAAGGGTATTGACATGTATTTTTTATATATTATGTAACTATTAAAAATATGTAAATATTTTTTTTAATTAGATATATGATAATGATATACGATGGGCATTAACACAATTAAGGCTAAAAACTCAGATTCTACGTATTCGTTATGTCAAGAATAACCAAACCTTCATAAAGTGACATATAGTTCACAAAGGATGCTCACACAAAATACAAAATATACCTACATCTTTTTGAAGAATGCTTAGCGAAACTTTTAGCATATCTTGTAATAATAGTCTTCTAGAAAAGGAAAAAAGCGTGACTTATATATCTTTAGACTTACACACTTCGCTCATGAGTGTGTTATGACAAGCGTTTCCTAACATTTGACCTTTTGCGTGAAAACAGAGCGAACTATGAACCAAACTTACATTTCAACTATCAACTCATTCAAAGTATTGGTTTTATTGGATACGATTTTTTATTAATTTGGCAAAATGTTTTGAAATAGGGTTCGCTCTTTTTGACAGAATTTTGTTGCTCCGAAATTCATTTGCCAAAACAAACATGGCATGGCAAAAATTTTTTGAACGAATATGCTCTAGAAATAAGAAATGTTTTAATATAATTGTTATTCGGTTTCGGTCCGAATTTCTAATGGCATACTTTTAAGATTTTTATCTAGAAAAATATCGTTAGGTAATCTATTTCTAATAAAGTTTATATTTTCCACTGTTATGCATGATAAGATTATGTATTAAAAAGTTCTGCGTTAAAACGTGATTGACGAGCCCGATGGCGCAGATGGTAGTGATCCTATTTTAAGCCCCAGGGGTCGTGGGTTCGATCCCCACCCAGGACAAAAATGTTTATGATGTTATTTGTGTTTGTCCTATGTCTGGTTGTTAACAATATGTATTTAAGTATTATATTTGTAATTCCTCTATTATCTGATGTCTGCCACACAAGTGCTTTAAGCGGCTTACCACGGAGTCAGGTCAATGTATGAGATGTTGAGTGATCTTTGATTTGTAATTATAGCTGACATAGTTTTTTCCAGCGTTAAATAGGTATTGGGATTTATTTAAAGTCTAACCATACGCTGGGCCACATGTGCTTAGTTTCCTGACTATACAGTTGCCACAGCTATTGCTATAGATTTTTTAAAGGAAGATAATATAATCAATCGCCGTCATCATAGACGTAAGACATCCACTTCTGGATATAAGCCTCCAGTTGTAATTTAAAATTATTTAGGTGTTTTGCAGCATAATTGGGGGGTAGGCGCTGTGGGTTGGCGTAGTGGCAGCCGCAGAGAGTATCTTCCAGCATAGTTATTCATGTAGAGTAGTCCCTTCCTTAGTACTACTGTACTAGGTATGATACTACTCTACTTTGCCAGTACTCCACGGCAAGGATGATACATCAGGCGATGGGCACCGACATTTCGTTTTGGTTTAGCAGCACGTAAGATTTGCTCAGTGTAGTGGTATTTTTAAGGACCTGTCCGACATTATTTCGTTCGTCGTCGTATACTTCGT